>CM035159.1:25900743-25993117 GCA_020205615.1 Panax quinquefolius | reverse complement strand
TTTCATTTCTATTTGTATATATATACTTATATATGTATATATTTATATATGGACTAACATTATCGAGTTATGCCTCGATTGAGCCTGAACTTATGTGCAAGCGTTTACTTGCTTATATATATATATATATATATATATATATACATATGTTGTTGTCGACTACATCTAATGAGCTTGGATTTTACATCAGGGAGCGTTTACCTTATATATATATATATATATACTTATATATATAAACTGTTGTCGACTTTTTATCGATGAGCACAGATTTTACATCCGGAACTTTTATTATATATATATATATATATATATATATTTACATTTCTGTTAGGCCTGGAGTTTACTTTGAGGCCTTTTATTTCTTTATTTACATTTAGTCCCGCCTAGAGTTTACTTCGTGGCGGTTGATCGTCTTTTACAGCTTTGTTTACTTTTTTGATCCCCCATGGAGGTGCTTCGTGGTGGTTGATCATGTCCATATATATATATATATATTTACCGCTTTTATATATTTACATTTTCGATCCCCCATGGAGGTGCTTCGTGGTGGTTGATCATGTCTATATATATATTTACAGCTTTTATATATATAACTGCTTACTGCTTTTCATATAAATTGCGGCATCATGTGAGTCTAGGAATCATGTGATCACAAATTCAGTCTACTGAATCTAGATTCGGTTCCCGTGATGGACATTTTTGGTTGTAAGTAGCTTGTACATTATTTACGGTGTTTGAATTTCCTTAGATGGCTATCATGCCCATGAGGAGTTTAACATCTACTTGTATATTATTTTTTCTCGAAGATGCCTCGCATCTAGAAAATAAAAAGCAAACAATAGAACATTTAATAATAAAATGGAAGTATGAAAAGGTCTCAATTACTATTGAGCACAGGGTTTGAAAAACCTCTTTTGCAAAATTTAATTGCTATATCCTGTTTAAAACTGAATTTTTCTACAAATTCAAACCCTTTGTATATAGGTGCGAACGAGGCCTCGCACTACTTCCAAATAAATTGCACATTGATCCACACACACACACGCATTCATATAACAGTTTCTTGAAAAGTGGCAGTCACCGTGGGAACACGGATGTCGGGGGGTGCCTAACACCTCCCCTCCGCATAATTAAGCCCCCGAATCCAAATGAATCTCGGTTTTACAGACCCGTTTAGCAGTGTTACATCACTGGGTCAATGTGCAAACCTTTTCTCGATTGCGTTAGTGCAACCAGTTAAAAACACCAACTGGAGAATCTTAAAGTCAAATCATCGACATTACACATGTCAGATCTTTTTCACTTGTATTTTCAAACAAATCTCACATAACATGAGAACACCAAAGAACAAGTAACGAAAAGGGATAAATAAAAATCCCGACGTCAACAGGTGGCGACTCTGCTGGGGATTCCAGTAAGAGGTCTTAAGCCGCTACTACAAGCTTTTCAAAACTGTTATATGCTTGTGTGTGAATGTTGCGTTTACAATTATGATGAATGTGTACGAATGCATTTTACTTACTGAACTGCAATATATCTATCTGTGATATTATTGCTTCACACATGTCATCATTTTCATAAACGGTGAGACACGTTATAAGTGAATGTATGTTATGTGGTTCCTCCATCAGGAGGCTATCCTGTCGGTGTTTGATTGCTGGACTCGTAGGAAGACTAATTCCAACGAGGCTCAGGAAAGGCACCACCCAGATCCGCTCCAGTTGAAAGATCGGATTAACTTCCGTCAATTAGATTGTGATGATCTGGGAACCTTCATGCCAAAAAGCCGTGAGAGTAAACCTAAGATAGGTTAACATCTGATAAACCAAACGCGGAGGAAAGTCTCTTCATGCTTTCCATTTTTCAAATACTTGTAAAAACATTTACTTGTAATTTTATTCCATGTTCATCTTTATGTAATGGAAAATATGAATAATATTTGTGCATACATGACATGTTATCAAATAACGCTCGTTTTTGCAGGATGATATTCCTAAAATGGACACATAATGATAGCATTTAGATTATCCCTAAAGACTAAACTACATAAGTCTTTTGTAGGGAAACAATTGGGCCTGTTACCCGCTCAAAATCCAAAAAGGCCACGAGCCTACAACCAATCATGTCTTCTTCGACCCGATCCTAATCGGGTTTCTCAAGAAGAATTTGATGGATTAAGTAAACAAATTACAGATTTGGCTGTTCTGTTTAAAGAATTGCATCAGTCTACTCAGGGCTCAAAGATGCCTACACATACAGAATCCTCTGCACAAGGAAGGACACAAGGTTTGGATAAAACAAATCCAGAACCTCGGATGGATACGACCAACAAAGACCACAAAAAACACATCTCAAAGGAGATCCGGAACCGGTGATATCGGGAAGAAGGTCCTTCAAATGGAGGAAACCATCCATTTGCTAAAGGGATTGGAACACTGGAAGTGTTTCATATCTTTGACCTTTGCATATTCACTGATGTTCATTATCCAGAGAAATTTAAAACCCCTAACTTTGAAAAGTATGATGGATTAGGGGATCCTTACACACATTTGAAGGTGTTCATTGGAGAACTTGGATCTTATCGCGAAAGCGAGAAGCTCGAGAATGCATTTGTTCGGAAGAGTCTGCTTGGAGAAGCCCATTCATGGTATACCAGATTAGACAACTCAAAGATCCATAATTGGGAAGAGCTAACTCACACCTTCCTTACTCAATACAGTTTTCAGTCTCAGATGGCTCCTGACCAGTACTAGATTACCAAGGTCAAGAAACAGTCTAATGAGTCTTTCAGAGAGTACACTCAAAGATGGAGGCGCCTTGCTGCTCAAGTTATTCCTTCAATGACAGAATCAGAAATGGTCATGACTTTCATAGATATACATGAAGCTCCTTTCTATGAGAGAGTCTTAGCTGGTATTGGCAAACCATTTTCTGAAATGATCAAACACGGAGAGATGGCTAAGATGGGATTGAAGTCCGGTAAGATTCAAGACCTAGCCGCTCTTAAAGTAGTTGCTGAGCACATCCAGTTCGGATCTTATGGAAACAACCCCCAGAGGGTCCATAAAAAGAAAGAGGAGGATGTTTTCCTGATACTACAAGGTCGAAAAAGCGATCGAGAACATGCTATCTGGAGGAGAAACTACTCCCCTTTCCAAGCACAGTCTTCAAACCCTCCATTGCCTAAAGGTGGAGATGCAAAGCGCCCTCGAACGTTCACACCCTTAGGGGATTCGCTCGAGAATATTCTTGCTCTTCTGACTACTCAGAAGTAAATCACACATCTTCTTCCACCAGCTAACCCTAATGGGAGGGGTTTCAATGCTACTCAGAAGTGTGCTTATCATGCCGGAGCACCTGGACATGAAGAGGTCAACATATGAAACATAAGATCCAAGATTTAATAGACAACGGTGAGATCGTGGTTACCAAACCAGATCAACCTCATATGCAAGACAACCCTCTTCCTCAACACAAAGAAGAAGAGGTCAACATGATTAGTTGGAGCAGTGGACAAAGTTCTAATTTTAATGATGAATCATCCCAGACCATCAAAGATGGTGTTGACAGATGGGATTACACAAATTTTCAATTTTCTATGGAACAAAAGATGAAAGCTCTTTGTAAGCAAATTGAACAATTGGCAGAATTGGTGATCATCAGCATCAAGTCACACGCCAGTTAGTCAGCCAGGAGCATGCCTATCTCCTTCCTTTTGTAATGAATGCGCCACCATCACCTTCAGAAAGCGAAGCTATGGAGGATAAGGTTGCAAAGAGAGCAAATGCTAAATCCCGTCGGGATTTTCCCAATCAAAGCGAATTTACATACATGGGCCAACCTATGGAGGAGATATTTCAGATGCTAATCAACGAAGGAAGAATTACCTCCCTTCTACCTCCAATCAATCCCCGTTCAAGACGGTTTAACTTTGATGGAGTTTGTCAATATCATTCATATTCTCGCGGTCACATCACAGAAGAATGCTGGGCACTCCGCCACCTTATTCAGAATCTAATTGATAGCGGTGTCCTGCGTATTTGGCGGAGACGATGACCTTTGTGCTACTCGAGAGTGGGAATACTGTCTACCAAATAGAAAGGATTAGTAGCGATTATATATTTGAGGTGATGAGGCTGTCAAACCATTTCCCATACAAGCAATTCAACTCAAAAGAGTGACAATCCTTTAAAAGTGCATTTGCACAGGCAATTTCTTTACCCTTCAGACCACAGTATCCTGTTGTCAGCTTACACAAAGTCCCACGGAATTATGGAGAACGCTGAATGATCCATGTCTCATACTACTGTTATAGTGTCGAAGGAAAATCCACTATATCTTCCTCAGCGGGTTATGAAGCCCACCTTCAAAGCAAAGGGGAAGATTCCCATGGAGAAAATTGAAAAATTCCTCTGCACTATGGGCCATAATGAAGCCAAGGTGGTTCTAAGCTTAAGAGAAGCTCCACATCAGATATCAATACTGGACTTGGTTTTCTCTTCCGAGGATCATAGGAAGATCTTACTAAAGGTTTTGGAAGAAGCTTACTTGCCAAAATCAGTGGATGCGGAAAAATTTCAACATCTGGTTGATCACATTTTCAACAATAATGTGATATCCTTCACTGATGATGACATACCTCCCGAAGGGACCGGTCATTGCAAGCCATTACACATTGCAGTTTTATCCTCCAAGTATATATTAGCTAGAGTTTTGATAGATGGAAGTTCGTCTTTGAATATCTGTCCTTATGCCACCTTGGTGAAGATGAACGTCAATCTTAAATGGATCTGAAGCAGCCATACGGTTATTAAAGCTTTTGATGGATCCCGGCAAAATTCTGTCGGAGAGATTGAGCTGCCAATTGAGATTGGTCCAAATACATTCAATGTATCCTTCCACGTCCTCAAGATAGATTCAGGATATAACCTGCTATTGGGGAGACCATGGATCCACATGGCTGGAGCCGTCCCTTCTACACTACATCAACAACTCAAATACATTGTCAACAATAGCCTAGTCATCATTTTCAACGCCGGTAGAAATATCACGAACAAGGAAATCTACCAATCATCAGCTTCAATTCAGAAGTTGAGCCGACCAGTTTTCATACTTTGGAAGTGAGTAACACGCAATACCATTCTATTGGGGCGCCACTTCCCATACCCAAGATTTTACTGCGAGGGTTATATCTTACCACTCAAGAAATGATGTCATTGGGTCATGACCTTGACAAGGGCTTGGTAAAGATAAGCGGTATTAAGCACCCAATTCAAGTGTCAAATCAAAGCGGGACATCGAGAATAGGCTATTCTGCGAGTTCGATCCACGAGAATCCTCATAAGCACAAGCAGATTCCTCAAGCTTTAGCCACTGGCGATTTTCTCCCTGCACCTCATGAGTCGGTCTCTACGGTAAAGGTGTCAGCCCATGTTATGGCTATGCTGTTTCCCAAACTAGTACCATTCAAAGCAAAAGAGGTCCTGATTCCTGATCCCGAAGTGGAAGAAAGGGAACGGAAATGTAAACATGACATCGCCTTGATGATGTCAGGTATACGCATCATTATCCATGATGAACATACAAACAGATACACCGCAGACAATGATTGCCCAGATGTTATGGTTATCATTCGGGAGAAGGAGGACGATGACAGAACCTCCATCACTGCATTCCATCAGGACTTTACCATCGACAATTGGAGCAGAACTCCATGCATTGGTCGACGAGGGTAAAACGGGCAGAAATCCCTCTGCCCTGTAGATAACTTTAATTGCTTACTTTTCTATACAGTATTAGTAGTTATTTTATCAGTACATGCTAACACTTTTGTATTATTAAATAGTTTCATATATTAAGTGAAAGCATATTTTGTTTTAGGACTCCAAATTTAGATGTGCCTGTACTTGCTGACGAGGTGCCTTTTCTCCACAAGGACTATAACTTTGATGAAAAGTTAGACTTAGACTTGATGGAAATCCAAGAGGACATTGAGACACCTCAGGAGATTAAGGAATGGGTTGCAGACAAACCTAAACCCAACCTTGATCAAACCACTTCTTTCAATCTTGGAACCTTAGAACGCCCTAAGCTAATCCAGATTGGTTCAGATCTCACCCCAAACTAATGGAATGATATGGTTACGCTATTAACCCAATTCCAGGATGTGCTTGCATGGTCCCACAAAGACATGGTGGGTTTGTCCACTAACATTGTCCTTCATCACCTTCCCATTAAGGAGGGATTTAAGCCAGTCAAGCAGAAGCTCAAGCGATTGAAACCTGAGTGGAGTTTAAAGGTGAAAGAAGAAATTGTGAAACAATTTCAAGTTGGCATTATCATGGTGCCTATATATCCGGAGTTGATATCCAACATTGTTCCCGTGCCTAAACTAGGAGGAAAGGTGCAAGTTTGCGTGGATTACCAGGATTTGAACAAAGCTTGCCTTAAAGATAGCTTTTCCATGCCCTTTCTCCACATTCTAATTGACAATATTGCTCAATACGGCATGTACTCCTTTGCGGGGTACCATCAGATTATGGTCGATGAGGACGACCGTGAGAAAATTGCTTTCATCACGCCTTGGGGAACCTTCTATTACAGACGGTTGTCATTCGGCCTCATCAATGCCAGGGAAACCTATCAGCGAGCCATAATGGATCTTTTCCATGATTTAATGCACAAAGAGATAAAGATCTACATGGATGACATCATTGTCAAGTCCCAAAGAGAGGAAAATCACTTAGACCATCTCAAAAAGCTCTTCAACAAGTTGTATAAGTACAACTTTAAGTTGAATCCAGTCAAGTGCGCCTTTGGCATTAAATAAAGCAAGTTGCTAGGTTTCCTAGTCAGCCATAAAGGGATTAAGCTGGATCCTACCAAAATTCAGACCATCAAGGAAATTCCCATTCCTCAGACAGAGAAGGAAATACGGGGATTTTTGGGAAGAATCAACTTCATTAGCAGGTTTATTTCTCAACTCACAACAACCTGTGAGCCCATCTTCAAATTGTTAAGGAAGAACTCCTCCATGAAATGGAACGATGAGTGTCAAAAAGCCTTCCTTATAATCAAAGAGCAGCTTGTTAACGCTCTATTTTGGTACCACCGAGGATGATGTTCCCTATTCATTCATGTACTGTCCATTAATGACAATGCTATGGTTTGCATCTTTGGCAAAAAGACGATAGAGGCCAATAATGAGCTATCTATTACCTCAGCAAAAGATTCAGCAGCAGTGAACACAAGTACACTCTGATTGAGAAGACTTGTTATGCTTTAGCATGGGCTTCCATGAGGTTACAACATTACCTCCATGGTTACACAACCCATCTCATATCCCGCGTGGATCCTCTCACGTACGTGTTTAGTAAGCCCATACTGAATTGTCGGCTGTCTAGATGGCAGTTGATCCTACAACAATTTGACATCGTCTACGTGACGCAAAATTCTATCAAAGGTCAAGGAATTGCTGATCAACTAGTCGCCGCACCTGCAGGGGATTACAAACCCTTGGAAACATATTTCCCCGATGAAGGGGTTTTAGCAGTTCAGCAACACCATCAGTATGATGCATGCCATACGTGGAAAATGTATTTTGATGGAGTACATTAACACGAAGGTTACTGAGCTGGAAGCGGTTCTAGTATCGATATGCAGGGAAGCGATATCCGTCGTCGTCAAATTACGATTTTTGTCGGCACCAACAACACGGTGAGTATGTATGAAGGTACGTATCATGGGGCTAAAACTTGCCCGTTCAATGGGCATCAGGCGGTTAACTATCTTTGGGGATTCCAAATTGGTAATCAAACAATCCATAGGAATCTATTAAACCAAAGAACTGCATTTGCTGCCTTACCATCGACAAGTTCTACAGATGGCTTTGGAGTTCGAAGAAATCTCCTTTCTACACATTCCTCGTAATAGGAATGACTTTGAGGATGCATTAGCAACATTGGTCTCCTTGATTCACATACCTGACAAGGAAAACATGCCAAGCATCACATTTTCCCTACAAAAGGCCCCAGCTTATGGGAACTATGTTGGAGAAGTATCGGATGACCTACCTCCCATCCACAACCCTTGGTATCAACATATCAAGGAGTATCTGCGAGATGGATCTACACCCGCTGAGGCGAGCCTGAATAAAAAGAGGTGAATCCATCGACTTGCTATGAAATTTTACCTGAGTGGAGATGCACTCTACAAAAGAGATACAGGATTAGGTCTCCTCAGATGTCTAGACAAAGACCAAGCTCAGAGGCTCATGGATGAGATCCATGGTGGAGTATGTGGCCCACACATGAGCGGACCCCTACTTGTTAAAAAGATCCTCAGAACCGGGCATTATTGGCTTACGCTCAAAGCTGACTATGATGATCACGTCAAGAGGTGCTATCAATGCCAAATTCATGGGAATGCTATCCACGCCCCTCCAAAGGAACTCCACAATATGAGTTCACCATGGCCTTTCTCAATATGGGGAATATACGTGATCGGGCCCATCGAGCCCAAAGCCAGTAATGGACATCGATTCATATTCACCATGATTAACTACTTCACCAAATGGGTAGAAGTAGCCTCCTTCCCCAGGGTTACCAAAGAAGTCATCATTACTTTCAGCAGAAACAATATTGTCTATCGATATGGATAATCAGAGGTCTTTGTGTCAGACAATGCTAAGAACCTCAACAACAAAATGATGGAGGAGTTATGTAGTAAATTCCACATCAAACACCTTAACTCCGTCATCTATCGTCCAAAGATGAATGGTGCTGTTGAAGTTGCTAATAAAAACATTAAGAAGATCATGCAGAAAATGTCCGCCAATCACAAAGGATGGCCTGACCTCTTGCCTTTAACTTTATTATCCTACAGAACTTCAATGCGTACTTCCACTGGGGCAACCCCCTACTCACTAGCCTCTGGGATAGAAGCAGTGTTCCCCATAGAAGTGGAAATGGAATCCCTCAGAGTGTTGATGGATGCTCAGTTGGATGAAGACCAATAGGTACAAGATAGGTATCACCAATTATCTCTAATAGACGTAAGGCGAACTGTGGCTATCTTCTATGGTCAGTTATATCAGCAAAGGATCGCCAGATCCTACAATAGGAAAGTCCGAATACGAAAGTTCAAACAACATAACTTAGTTTTGAAGAAGATCATTGACAACCAAGATCAATCTAAAAGAAAATTCGTTCCTAACTGGGAAGGCCTGTTTGTTGTCAAGGAGGTATTGATAGGAGGCGCTCTCAGACTACAGGAAATGGATGGCAATGAATTTCCACAGCTTATCAACTCAGAAACCATGAAACGGTACTATGTCTGAGGTTACCATCAAGCAAACATCCTGGTTTTTGATCATTAAATCACCAATCATTCCGGTTTTCTAACCCTTTATACATACTCTTCTGCCCCTCAGGGAAACATACACTTCAAACCAGCAGCCTGGTTTCACCTCATTTCAAAACGTTTATACAATTTCGGTTATCCTGAAGACGAGATTGAACCTTTCACACCTGCAGTTTATCCTGAAGACGAGATTAAACTTTTCTACGTTTGCGGTTTGTCACGAAGACGGATCAAACTTTTTCCACACTGCGGTTTGTCCCAATCATGGGATCAAACTTTCTTTCCCTGCAGATAGCTTCTTTACATGGGATTCATACTTCTCTTTTGGTACGCAATGTCGTCCGAAGGGCGAACTACGTCGACTTGATCTCCCTGATACACGGGAGTACGTAGGCAACCATATTCTATATGGCCCAGTCACAATAAAAAAAACAACAAAAACATTTCTACCCTTTCTCTATAAAAACAAAAACAAAAACACTTCTACACCCTTCTTCGTCAATAAAGCTTCTACACCCATCTGCCTTTCACATTCAGTGTTGAACCTCTTACACTGAGTTCAAACTATAAATACCGATCTCCTCTTGATAGAGATGCATTATCTTTGGTTCGGTCTAACCCCCTACTAGAACAAAAATACTTGTCACACGGTACTGGGATCAAACTTCAATCCACTACATTTCATCGGCTTCAGACCAAAGGGATGGAATTACCCAACCTCTCCTCACCAATAGGAGATTTGGCGACCATCTAAGCTGCGATTGGGCCTCAAAGAGAAAGACCAATCCATAAGAGATGGAATTAACTAGGCTTCTCACAAATAGAAGTACTGGTGACCATCTGTAGTGTGGTCAATCTCAGAGAGGAAAAGCCACACTCCTCTCCACATTTCAATACAAAAACCAGTCCCAAGACACCAAAGATGGTAGGGATACTTATAGATCAATGATCCATTCTGAAAGATCCTGCGACATCTCAATGTCCACACATCAAGGATTAGTTCAGAATACATCAAGATCACAAAGCCCTAAAGAAACAGGCGAATCTCAAGCAAGTATCAAGGCATAACTGAAAGGGAAGTAAATCAAAATATATTTCTCTGCCATATATAATACTGTTTGATATATACAATATGTGTTGTACATAACAAAATGGCTAAGCTAGTCTGTGCAAGAAAATACAAGTCTATCTACGGATCTGTGTTTATGCGGACTATCAGATCTAACAAAGCATGTAACGCCCCAGAAAATCGAACCTTTGTAAATACTTTTAATAATGAATAAAATAATATTATTTATTATTATTACGTATGGATAAGATGAATGTTGTTCTATAACCTAGAAACATTGGAATGTCGTAGTATTTTAACTACATGGGAGAATTAAAGTGTTTGAATTTCTAAGACGAAAATAAAAGCTTTTCGAGAAATTTTCCGAAAAATACTATTCATCAATTTCTGCTCGGGAATTATTTTTGAATTTCCGAGAAATACGTAACGTTATAATATCAAGGTGATATCGATTATGTAATAATAATCTAAGTATGGAAAACGTAATATTTCACATATGGACTTAATTTGGGAATGTTAGGTTTATTAAGCGTTAAGGGAAGAAAGTTGTGATCGTATAATGTGTATTCATTATATGATGGTAATGAATGTAAGTATAATACGATGTATTGTACTATTAAGAATGGAGAATGAAATAACGTATATTACGAATTAATATACGAGCTAGCATACGAAGATTATACGTGGTATATATATATTAACTTGTTAAATATAAGGTAATGGACTTGTAAGATTATTAACCTAATAGTATTAGTCCAATAGAATGTGACAATTAAGCCCAAGTGTTTGATAAGTCATAAGTCCAAACTATGGTAGCATAAGCCCAACAAGAAAGTAGTTAGATTAATTAACAAAGCCCAATGAGAAGCCATGATCCATGGGGCAATCCAAGTATAAAGTTGGTAGTCTTGATGGGCAAATAATATGTGTGGTGACCAAGTGATGTGATGAGCAAGGAATGAATAGTAAGGAGGTGGAGGATTAAGGAGGTGGAATAAGGAGGTGGGATGGTGTATTGACCATTTTACCCTAGCTTTGAGTGGCCTATAAATACCAAGCTTCATTTCATTTTGTTGCTTGATCAAATTTCATCTAACCCCTCTCAAGATAAGCTACTTATTTGGTAGAGAGAATAAGCCACTTAAGCACTTATAAGCCACTTCAACCTTTGTTAGATTTTCCAAAGTGAATTGAAGTCATAATCTTTAAGGGTAAGACTCATATCTTTTATCTATATCTCTTCTATGATAGGATTAATAGAGAAGGGAGATTGTTTGTTGAGATTATATAATAAGTTATTAAGGAATGAACTTAAGCCGAATAAGTTGAATAAGCAACTTGAACTCTAATAAGTTGTTAGAATCATGAAGAACTTAGCATATGTTTGGCATATGATATTAGTATGTTGATTATAGCATGAGAACATTGATTAATGGACTTAAGTTCATAGTAAGTCATAAGCATGAGGAATTATAGTTCATAAGTTAAATAAGTCATTGACTTATGAGAATAAGTCAAAACCTACTTTGATTATAAGTTGGTGTAATAAGTAACTTGTAATGATCATATGTTGGTTGAATTACATTTAGAATCATTAAGAATGTAGTTTTGCCGGAATTCACACGATTGTACGATTATCGTCGAATTCGTGAAATTCTCGGAATGGAAGTCTTATTTTGTGTTTGAAGTCGAAAACGTTGGTTTTTGATGGAGACAAGTCATATTTGGCATTATAGTGTTGTGGACTCGAAAATGACCGAATTCCGACTTAGAACGAAGAAACGAGCGTTGAACGTTCACGGACGTTTATCGTTTTCATTAAATATGAATTAATAAGTGAAATTTTAGCAAAAAAAGTCAAATAGATAAAATCTTGCATGAACGCATAGAGTATGTAATTTTTGAACCGTAGGCTTTTGAACGGACCAATTTGGACTTATAACGAAGAAGTTATGCGTCCGGGAGTTTCGTGAAATTTTCAAAATTTTGCAAACTATTCGAGCCTGAGAGTCTGCGCTCATGCCATACGACTCACAACCTTAAAAGCGAGGTGGAACAGCAGTCATCGCTAACTAACTCAGCGTCGCATGCAAGATGCGAGTTAAGTGTGTGGTGCCGCGGCAGATCCTAGAGTTTTGATGGACAAGAATATTTACAAGTATAGAATGAAAGAGAACTCATTGGTAATGAACTAAGGTGTTAATATAACATTGTTAAGGCATTGTTAGATATGTAATGTATGATGATTAAAGGTTGATAATCAATTGAAAGTGAACGAAATTTGAATGACGTAATGAAAGCCGGAAACCCATAATAGTAGATCTAAGTCAGGATTTACATTGAGATGAAGGGTAAGATATAATAATATACATACTTGATTATATATGACCTAATGTGGTATGTTATATGATCACATATTATAGAAACGTAGAGACCTAAAGTGTACGTGTGATAATGAGTAAGCAGACGCTGAAGGCAAGTATTCTAACCCTTGTTCCAGTTCAGTCTATGGACAAGCTTTGTAATTCATGTATTCTTTCACATGAAGTCTTGAATGATGAAGTCTAAAGCCAACTCTTTCGGCTAGACTTATATTATGATTCTGTCAAGCATGATTTATGTTTACCGAGTTAAATTGGTATGGATTTCAATCGAAGACCAAGTATGCTAAAATGTTTTTGTCATTTAACGACAGGCACAAGAGGTTGCCACAACTTAAACGTACACACCTTTAATGAATGTAGTGTTAATCAACATAGAGTACTATGGGCTGATCACCTAGAAGTGCTCGTAAGCTATGCCGGACTTACGGACTTAATGCCGGGTTGTCCTTTTCAAAAGAAATTATGAACTGCTCGTAGTTTTTAGCTTTAGTTGATATTTTACTGAATATTGTTGTTAGAAAACGTTTTGAATGAAAAGAAGTGCTATTTTGAATTATCGATAGTACTTCATAACTATTGTTCAGTTACTGAAGATATATAAGTTCTATGTTTTAAGCATGTTGTTTATTAGAATTGTAGTACTTGCTGAGCTAGTCATGCTCACTCTTGCTTGAACCATATGAACACAACCCAAGATCGAAAGAATGATGAAGGCTCAGGCAAGGACAAGGGCAAGGCGAAGACGAACCCTTAGATTATTTATGTAATAGAATAGTTGAATATCTGTAATATATTGAATATTATGACAAGAACAAACGAATGGGTTACAAAGAACCTGGGAAATGTAATATTATTTTGGATATATATAGGAGTTAGATTAGTCCTTTTGAGACTATTCACTTGAATGAATGAATGAATGGTAGTACCGTGTAGCACCATCTATCGGGTTGGAAGAGACCCGAATTTGGGGGCGTCACATAGCATCCCTCTCTGAAGAAGAAGGTAACGCTGTGAGCTCCTGCCCAATGATATCTACAAGAGATATTAGATCCGACGCTAACTGCATGGTGGCATGATGCTCATCAATATATGCACACATATCGGCAAGGATGCCAGTCGTAAAGGATCTCACTGAAGTACTATCTGTGATGGCCACATCCCGGGCAGATAGGGCAGCATCCCGTTCCACAATCAATGCATCTCTGGCTGATTTAGCCTCGTCTCTCTCTAATAGAGTTGCGTCTCTCCCATCAATAGCTGTCAACATCAAGGCCCTAGCCTGATCTCTCTCAAAGGTCATCAGATGTGGACTCTGCTCCAAATACTGTGCTGAATGCTAAATCATGGTATCACTCGTAGTGGGTGAATCCATCACAAATGCTGGCAACCCAGCAGTCAAATCCTCCTCGATGGGAATATCAGCCTCCTCCATAGGCTCCTCATCGTCGTAATCAGTCCTATGCACTGTGGATATTACCATAGCCGATGCAGTCTCTGTCTCCATCCATGCGGAATACTCTGCAGAACAACCCGGATGGTGATGAAACTTCGGCCTAGCTCTCGCCGATCCCAAAAGGCATACAACTGGACACATCCTCTCATCGATAAATGGCGAAGCGAAGCGTCGACTCGATGCCCCTCAAAAGGATGGAAGTCTGAACCGGTCAAACCGATACATCATGGCGGTGGGTGGTAAGTAATCATGCCTCTCAAACCGGCTAGAGGAAGATAATCCATGCGAAGCATGAGTAATGAAGCTGTAGGGTGAGCTACGCCCTGTACACGACAATATAGCAAACAGATCTCCGATCCCTGCCAGGAAAGCTGACCAAGATGTAGCATTTGTACACTCTGCAGGCTGAAAGGAGTACGACATGTCTATATCATGGGTGAAACAATACCCATGCTGTCTAAAAGTGCCAATCGGTCTCAAGTGTGACATAAACCACACGTATAGCATGACCTAGGCGTCAGAAGCACTCCTACTAGGATAAGTCAAAGAAGATGTAGGTCGACCTCGAGTCTCTGCGATGATCATCGGTATGATGGTGTGACCCTCCCTGAGAGCTCTCACTGCCACAATGACGCCAATGTCCAACTCATCCATGTATCGTGGCATGTAGACATACGATAAGACGCACAATAGCAAAGACATCCACTCGGCGACGCCAATGATCCTCGGGTGTGGTGATGTTAGGTTTGTAATATTCAAGAACGCAATCAAATTGCATAAAAAAGCTTAAGCGTGTAAAAATCGAGTTTAAAAAAATTTACAAACCATATACCCGGATCACCCTTTATGCATAATTATTAATTAAACGAAAAGATAAAGAATAAAATCATACCCTTGAAGATCGAGCTTTCTCGTGTACAAGTTCACCTCCAAATCCTTTTCGCTCAATCTTGAATCCACCGGGTTTGGTTCCTTCCTTCGATCAACGTTAGCCACCCAAATGTTTGGCCTCTAGAGGTGATCCACCAAGGAAGAAGAAAATTCAAGAAGAAGGGGTGGTTGGCTAAACCCTAGTTTTTCTATCTCTATAGAAAAGGGTACATCTCCCAACAAATTGAAATTTACGTATGTTGAAAAAAGTCAACAACCCCACCACCCATAATAAGACTCCTCTTATTTATAGATGTGGGCAACCCACCTTAACAATTAAGGAATTGGGTTTTATTTAATTAATTAAATTCTTTTAATTAATTAAGCTCCCTAATCTTATTAGGGATAATTAATTAAACTCCTTTAACTAATTTTCCTTCCTAATCCAATTAGGAATAAATGAGAGTACTTATATTAAATTAATTCCTAAACTCTTTTAGAAATTAAAATAATAATAATTGTAATAATATTAATAAGACTCCTCTTATTAATTTATATTTAATATTTCTAAAATATTAAATAATAATATTAAGCTATTTAATTTATTCTATCACCATAGATTAAATTAAATATACTTAATATATTATTACGATTATGCCATTAACTTCTTAAATAATTATTCTTCCTTTTATGGTGTGACCCTTTAGGTTCTCCATATTAAACCGGTTGTGAATAAATCAATTAGAATAATTTAATCTTATTTAAATAAATAAATTAAATAATTAATTTATTTAAATAAATAATATTTATTCTACAATAGGATAAGCCTCCCAATATCATCAACTACTTTCCGATAATATAGATTTCAACATTAATCATAAAAGAACCTTTGAGTAAATAGTTACCGTGATAATTCAATCCTTCCACCATACAATGTCCCAATTAAATATAAGACATGGAATTATCACAAGTCTTATTTTATTTAATTATATGTATTTCGATCCTTAAATGCACAACTCCAAATAATGCAAATTAGAAACTCCTTTCTAATTTCATTTCGCTTCGCCAAGGACTACCGGGTTGTCATTTATCGAATCACATAGACATTTTTCTTCTTTATTAGAAGTGGTAGATTCTTTATCGATCATACATTATCTCCATGTACAACTTATTATACCCAAGCATACCCTTTGATATACCCTAAGGGTCTTAAGGAATAAGTCAAAGTATAACTCATCATACACAAGATACTATGATGATCTCAAGTCCAAGGATTACTTCAGTACTACTATCACTACAGAATTCCTATCGCAGCAAATAAAACTCCATTAGGTATTCCTTAGCGAGCCAACGCTCAAATGAACTTATTCTCTAATAAGCACCTACATACTTGCTTTAGTGTTCCACACAAATGATCATGAGATCAATCATCCTCATCCAATGAAAGCAAGAACGATGTACCAATCTATCCGGATTCACTAATCCCCAATTTAGTAATCCAACGATTGGGAACTATTTTAGTTTTAAGCTTTCTAAGAATTTAGATCTCATTAGAATGATCATCATCATTATTCTAAAAGCATTGCTTAAAACTATGGGTTTATCACATATTATAAAACAAAGATCATGTAGATAATTAAAAGCCTTTAATAAATTAATACTTTTTATTAATAAATGAATAAGATTGTTACAAAGTATATGCTTTATCATCAAACATGATCGGGCTTGTGTGCATACTACTTTCAATCTCCCACTTGCACTAAAGCCAATCGTCATGGTATCTTATACTCTTCTTCTCTAAGTGACGACGATTATCCCCGCCGTTGGATAGCTTTTAGTTAATGGATATGTAATGTTGTTCATGAGAGTCCACTATCTCTATAGTGATTTCCCATCTTTCAATGATTCTAATAATCAAATGAAAGTGCCACAACACATGTTTAGATCCAAGATGAGAGACTTAGAACTATTCCTAGTCTAGTTCAGAATGAACTTTTAATCCAAACAATCAACTTGCAGCCTTTCATTTATAGCTATATACTTTGTCTTTATCACTAAACCAAGAACTCTTTGTTGTTTGGAACCTTTCCAATTCATCGCACCACTGCTCAAGATAACGCTTTACCTTAAAGTGGATTTTTTTCATCATCTTGGTCCGTCTCGAAAAACTTGAGAGTCGTTAAGCCCTCTAGTTTTAATTTAGACCCACCATGAATATGATCACATCCTTAGTGCCTGTTAAGAACTTTAAGATGTTTTTCACCGACTCATAGTGAACTTTCCATAATATGATCGATCAACATCGTGTCTCGTATATTTCATTGCATACATGATTGTTACTCATGCGATCTCTCTTTTTTGGAGTCTGTGGGGACTATTAAGAGAGATACACCCATAGCTCATCGACATGAGACATCTCTTGAGTTTGCCATGCTAAACGACTTTTAGCATCAAATGAATATACGCTCTTGGGTTAAGTCGAGCATCCTTTAAATCTATCTATATAGATTTATATCCCCAATTAAGATACTCTTCCCAAATCATTCATGGAGGAATGTTTAGACAACTTTATCTTTATCGATTGTAGCATTGGTATGTAATTCCTCATCCGTAGTATATCAACATATAATACTAGAAATTTCACGACGCTCCCAATCGACCCTTTTGTACACACTAGAACTCTTACCTCATCATCGATGTAACTCGATCATCATCTTCATATGATGATGTATTCTCATCATCATCATCCATGATGAATCCATACCTCCTAGGTATCTTCAAGTACTATTCCGATTTACGATCTTGGTTGTGGGTACAATAGGTCTATCTATGTGTTCCTCTTATTCGACTTATAGTGTTTTGTGGTTCTTGAACTCTTCAAGATCTATTATCCTCCCACTAGCCCCTTCAATGATAAACACCTTTATCTTAGAAGGCAGCGTGTTTCAGAACAAACACCTTTTTGCTAAGTAGGATTATAGAACATATACCCTAAACTTACTTTAGGATGTCCCACAATCATTGTACTTGTCAAATCTTGTCCCAAGCTTATATCTTTGAAACCTTTTTTCACATAAGTTGGACAACCCCTTATCTTAACATACTTAAGATTAGAATCCTCCCCGTCCATAACTTTTTATGGAGTCTTTAAATGGATTTTGAGGTTACCTTTTTCGTAGAGATATGTACCATTTCTAGGACATGATCCTGTAAGGATACCGGAATGTTTCAAAATCATTATGGACCGCACTCATGTCCAACAAGGTACGATTTTTCCATTCAAATACATCAATCAATTATTATATCGATCAGATGTGTCCATTATGAGAAAACCATTTGAGATGATCTAGAAACTTATTGCACAAGTATTTATTCCTTGATCTAATCAAAGAATCTTAATACTTTGCCAATTTGTTTCACTTCAAATTTTGAACCTTTCAAATAATTCACACTTGTATTTTTCAACAAATACACACATTCAACTCTTTGAATGATCATCTCCTTTTCTTATACTAATTTGTTCAATATGCAAAATTATTTTCATGTAAGTCAAGTATACAAAATTTATTATAATATTTCAGCTTCTATACAAAACATTATTATTATAAATAGAACAACAATTGTTCTTAATTATAATACCAAAGATTTCATTGTCCAACAATAAAATGGAAATAATATTTTTTAACAAGAACTGGAATACAATAACAACTTATCGACTTAATAGATTTTTTCCCGTAGGCATTGCTAAACTATAAGTTTCTATGGCTAATATGGCAACCTTTGCTTCATTTTCCACACATAGGATTACTTATATTTGTTTAGCTTTCTACTTCGCTTGGTCCTTCATAAATCTATATTTATGATAACCAAAGTCGGTATCCAATACCCAAGTAGAACCTCGACTTAAAGAAAAATTTATTTTAAATCATGAACAAAATTGTATTTGTAAATCAAACTTCACTAAGCTTCTTTCGTTAGCCTCTCGCAAGATGCTTCTCGCAGCTTTTTTCCAAAGGTCCAAAGCTTATTTAAAAGGAAGCAAACTCCTTTGCTATCCAGATCGCTTTTGTTCTTATTATCCTTTGTTTTTGCCTTTCTATTTACCTTCTTTGAATCGCTCTTCTTTCGTAAGATCCTTTGGCCCCTACCAAGAAGACTTGATCTTTTTGGTGGAAAGTGACTCTCAACATTTTTCAATATGTTAAGCAAATCAAGAAGGTCGATATCTAGCTTGTTCATATGAAAAATTCACAACAATTGTGAAAGGAGTCCGGAGTGAGTGCAAGATCAAATCTTGGCTCAACTCTCCATCCATGACAAAACCGTTGTCCTAATCGATCAATCAAATTGATAATGTTAAGGACTTTTATCTGCATTTATAGTGCCATTGGCCATTCTAGATCGGAAGAGCTCCTTAGATATCTCGATATCTATCGCCCCACTTTCCTCACCATCAACTACTGATGTGCGTGAATATAGTAGAGCATCCATAGTTTCATGTCGACGTCAAGCTCGTTACATTCATGGATGCGAAAGCATGATGCATCGAGCCAATCGCAGCATCATCTTCGCCACTTTCTAAAAGTAGCAATGTCTTCCTCAGAGGCATTGTTCGCAACCATTGCAGGATAGGCGATTATGACATAAGATAGCTTTTCAAACCATGAGAACTATTCTCAAATTCCTTAACCAATCCGCTTAATTCTTGGCCCGTTAATTTAGCATCTAATATGCTTCGCAGTTGATAGTAATTTTAGACATTGTAAAATTTCGTAAATGAATTTGTAATTAACAACATTTTAACATACATTCTTTTATTAATTACCAAAATAATTTAGGTCTTGTTTTAAATTGGTATCTCCCACTATTTTCTTCAAACTATATTACCTCACTTATATAGTTCGGCAAAATCTAATTAAAGATTTGCTAGTGAGAATAAGGATCCCATTTCAAATGTATATAGCCTTGTGGTGACACAACAAACTATATATAAATAAATAGGTAGACAACTTTTGTCAATTACATCAACTATGCAACTCTCTTTTTTTTTTGCCTCTTAGATTATTTTGATCAAGTGGTGGCACATCCGAATCAAAATTATCCAAGTTAAGTCCCACCTAGCACTCCATATATTCAAAAAAGAAAAATATCATCCTTGTGGTGACACAACAAAACAATATTGTTCAATTTTCTTTATAAGCATCAAATGTGATAAATTAACATCTTAAATACTTAATACTTGCTTTGTGGTGACACAACAAACTCATATTAAATATTTAATACTCTATTAATTTTATCATGCTAGAAGGCTTACGCTCGATATTCCAAATATCTTTGAACGCTTAGACTTAATATAAAAATTGAGGGTTTGTTATTAATTTGTCTCATCTTGTTTAGCGCATGCATGCATATATATATATAAAATACGCATTATATTAATGAACATGCGAAGCATGTTTGCATAATATATATATATATATATATAGTATAAGCATGCACATATAGAATACTATATTCTACCCGGATTGATTATGGACTTTTTATTCTAGTTTGGTTCACTAGAGCCACCAAGTGAACCAAAAGGTCAAACCTAGGGGTGCAAGAAATAATATTTAAATATAACTATTACATTTAAACCTGCTCCATTACAAACGGGTCTTCAAGCGCTCCTTTTTCCTTGATCTCTAATTTTCAAAATTAATTCTAACTATTCCTATTACAAAACTATTTAAAATAAATAGAAACCTTGATCGCAAATCAAGGGAAGTACATAGAGGAGATAGAATTTACATTAAGAAAAATTAGAGAAGATTTAGGTACGCAGTAATTCCATTTAATAAAACCCATACATTCATGCATCCAACTAAAATAAAATCCAATCGCATCGTCAATAGTCCATAATCAATCCCATTTATTATCATACACATCACCATACGATCAATAAATAACATTCATCTTATGAATAATAAACATTTAATATATATATTGATATCATTTAATGGGCAAATTTAGTTAGTATAAAATCTAATTTTTGAATCAAAATAAACTCCTTTATTTTAATCCAAATTTAAATCAAAATAAAACTATTTTATTTTAATTTATCCAATTTTGAATAAAATAAACTATTTTATTTTAATCAAAATTTTAATCAAAATAAACTCCTTTATTTTAATTAATTATGGAATCCAATTCCATAAAAAATATTAAAAAATAAACTCTTTATTTTAATTAATTATGGAATCCAATTCCATGTAAAAAAAAATTATTAGGAGGAAACACTTGATATTCTTTCCTATTCACAAATAAACTCCTTTATTTTGAATAATATGAAATATTATTTCATATTTAAATAAACTCCTTTATTTAAGGAAACATGGATTTTCTTTCCTATTCACAAATAAACTCTTTTATTTTGAATAATATGAAATCTTATTTCATATCTAAATAAACTCCTTTATTTAAGGAAAGATGGATTTACTTCCTATTCACAAATAAACTCCTTTTTTTTAGAAAATATAAAATCCAATTTCAACTAAATAAATTATTTAAGGAAAATCCAATTCCAACTCTAATTAATTAGTTGAAATTTAATTTTAAAATTAAATAAAATTTTATTTTAATATTAAAATAAACCTTTTATTTTAAAATTAAAATAAAAATTTTTATTTTTAATTTAAAATTATTTAAAATTAAAATAAAACTTTTATTTTAATATTAAAATAAACCTTTTATTTTAAAATTAAAATAAACTTTTATTTTAATTATATAATAATTAAATATATATATATATATATATATATATATATATATATATATATATATATATATATATATATATATATATATATATATATATATATATATATATATATATATATATATATATATATATATATATATACTATGATAATTTATGCCCAAGTTATATTAAAAAAAAAAGTGGAGGAATATATATATATATATATATAATAATTTATATATATATATATATATTAAATAATATATATATATATATATATATATATATATATATATATATATATATATATATATATATATATATATATATATATATATATATATATATATATAGCATGTTTACAAGATTAAACAATTTTTTGTTATAAAAAATTTTAATTTTTAAGAAGTATATAATATATAATATAATTCATATATTGTTAATAATTAACAAGGTTATAATATATATAATATAATATAACGTGAATATTATAATAATATAATATCCCAAAGAAATTTTTAAATTTTTTTTTTTTTTTTTTTTTTTTTTTTAAATTTTATACAATAAAATTATGCCCAATTAAATTGTTCTAAACACATATATATACATATCAAATTAAAACAATTAATAATTTGATAAAGGTTGGGCTCGATGCCAATCGTTAGGTTTGTAATATTCAAGAACGCAATCAAATTGCAAAAAAGTGCTAAGCGTGTAAAATCGTAGAGTTTAAAAATTTACAAACCATATACCTTGATCACCCTTTATGCATAATTATTAATTAAACGAAAAGATAAAGAATAAAATCATACCCTTGAAGATCGAGCTTCCGTGTACAAGTTCACCTCCAAATCCTTTTCGCTCAACTTGAATCCACCGGGTTTGGTTCCTTCCTTCGATCAACGTTAGCCACCCAAATGTTTGGCCTCTCAGAGGTGATCCACCAAGGAAGAAGAAAATTCAAGAAGAAGGGTGTATTGGCTAAACCCTAGTTTTCTATCTCTATAAAAAGGTGTACTCTCCCAAAATTGGAATTATTACGTATGTTGAAAAAGTCAACAACCCCACCACCCATAATAAGACTCTCTTATTTATAGATGTGGGCAACCCACCTTAACAATTAAGGAATTGGGATTTATTTAATTAATTAAATTCTTTTAATTAATTAAGCTCCCTAATCTTATTAGGGATAATTAATTAAACTCCTTTAACTAATTTTCCTTCCTAATCCAATTAGGAATAAATGAGAGTACTTATATTAAATTAATTCCTAAACTCTTTAGAAAGAAATTAAAATAATAATAATTGTAATAATATTAATAAGACTCTCTTATTAATTTATATTTAATATTTCTAAAATATTAAATAATAATATTAAGCTATTTAATTTATTCTATCACCATAGATTAAATTAAATATACTTAATATATTATTACGATTATGCCATTAACTTCTTAAATAATTATTCTTCCTTTTATGGTGTGACCCTTTAGGTTCTCCATATTAAAACTAGGTTGCAGAATAAATCAATTAGAACAATTCTAATCTTATTTAAATAAATAAATTAAATAATTAATTTATTTAAATAAATAATATTTATTCTACAATAGGATGTTTCCCCCAAATCATCAACGACTTTCCAGATAATATAGATTTCAACATTAATCATAAAAGAACCTTTTGAGTAAATAGTTACCGCATAATTCAATCCTTCCACCATACAATGTCCCAATTAAATATAAGACATGGAATTACATCACAAGTCTTATTTTATTTAATTATATGTATTTTCGATCCTTAAATGCACAACTCAAATAATGCAAATTAGAAACTCCTTTCTAATTTCATTCTCGCCGCCAAGGACTCACTGGGTTGTCATTTATCTAATCACATAGACATTTCTCTTCTTTTATTAGAAGTGGTAGATTCTTTATCGATCATACATTATCTCCATGTACAACTTATTATACCCAAGCATACCCTTTGATATACCCTAAGGGTCTTAAGGAATAAGTCAAAGTATAACTCATCATACACAAGATACTATGATGATCTCAAGTCCAAGGATTACTTGTACTACTATCACTACAGAATTCCTATCGACAGCAAATAAAACTCCATTAGGTATTCCTTAGCGAGCCAACGCTCAAAGTGAACTTATTCTCTAATAAGCACCTACATACTTGCTTTAGTGTTCCACACAAATGATCATGAGATCAATCATCCTCATCCAATGAGCAAGTTAACGATGTACCAATCTATCCGGATTCACTAATCCCCAATTTAGTAATCCAACGATTGGGAACTATTTTAGTTTTAAGCTTTTAAGAATTTAGATCTCATTAGAATGATCATCATCATTATTCTAAAAGCATTGCTTAAAACTATGGGTTTATCACATATTATAAAACAAAGATCATGTAGATAATTAAAAGCCTTTAATAAATTAATACTTTTATTAATAAATGAATAAGATTGTTACAAAGTATATGCTTTATCATCAAACATGATGGCCTTTGTGTGCATACTACTACATCAGCGGGGTCATAGTATGTTGCAACAGATGATCTCTGATCACCCTGCACGATGTTGACATGCTATCATACCACGATCAGATACCAGATGCCACCAAAAATGGCGGGGTATAATCAATACGACTAAGCGTCGAAGAAGACATATCAGACAGCCGTGTCATAAGACCATCTAGGGTCAATCTTTGAATATCTACGGACATACATACATATACATAACATAATAACACGCATGATACAATAGATGGCAATATGATATAGGGAATGGAAAATTGTATATACATTCCTAAGTATATCATCATCTAATACATCTTTTGTACAACTAAAATACGGGGAAAATAAGGTGAAGCTACCCAATGTCTAACAGAGGCCTATTAAAAGAGATAACGAGAATATACATCAAAAAAGTCAATGGTGTCAATGTTCACATCATCAATCCTGTCCACCTGATGTAAATCCTATTGAGTCACTGAATCTCTATCCACAGGGATGTCAGGCATATACAAGGGAGGATCTGCACCGGCAAAACCATATGGGTCACCTAAGGGGCCAGCGCCAGAGCTGGAAGGATCAAAAGTATCTGCCTCTGAAGGATCTCTACCCAAATGCCGGATAAAGAAATGTGTCTAGTCCAACTGTCGGGTCAAACTGTCAATCTGTGTCAAATGAGTCGGATCTCGGACACATGCTAGCCAATCCGTCATCATCACGGATCCTGGAACCATATCCCCCATGAACTGAGTGGCGCGGGTCTGACCTCCAATGGTACGAGGGAACCACCAATGCTGGAACATCTCCTGAGTGCAGGGACCCTCTGACAGTGTGAAATCGTTAATCCCCAACAATGGGATATCAATGACGGGTGACTGCGAAATAGGCCAATAACGCTTGGCAGGAGGCAAGATCGGCATGCGAATCTCTCATGTAGTGCTCCTGATAGCATGCTCTCCTAAATAGAGCTCCCATCCTCCAATTATGAAGAGAGGAATCCTACGGGTGGAAATCACGTGGTCGACACCAGTCGGGTATCCATCCTCAAATCCAATGCTCAAATGCTCCCCAGAGTAGGGAACCCATGTGATGACATCCGCTGTCAACAACTCTAGCTGTAGGCGGCAATGAGTGAAACCCTCTACAACAGGGACCTCCGCCAGTATGGAATGATGCCATCTCCGTCCTCGTGGATAGGTGTCTAAACCTAACACGCTCACAGGACGTAAACATGGAAGCCTCTCATAGGCCCAAAACTTCCAACACAAAGGCAAACATCCGCCGTCACCAATGCTCTTAACCTATATATGGGAAAAGACAAGAGAAATACTCACTGCGCAGTAAACGGATAGAATCCTAACCAAGCCTCGATCAAGCCCTCGCGATCGCACGCGCATTCCCCGAGGAAGTAGCGAAGGTGTAGGAAACCCAATCATAGTCTCTATACTACCCACGTGTCGAGTGATGCTAATCAAAGCGAAGGACACCGTAGAAGAGTTATCTCTGCTATGAAAGCCTCTCAATGATCATCGTGAACAATTGTCAAAGAATGCAATCCACGACTCTCACATCATCGGGTATGGGCTCACTCAATAACCGCTCATAACATCTACGCTTAAAGGACCATGCACGTGCAGATCCCCCGCCTCGAAGCGCTCCGTGCGGAACTCCCAACAAGGATTTGACGGTAGTAAGGGTAATATCCACCGTACAAGGCACTGGATCCCCTCCAAACTCCATACCTGTGATAAACAGCCAATCCATCGGCGTCATCATCACCTCACGATCTAGTAAATGGAGTGATTAAGTCCGGTGAAACAACGCTCGAGACAATGCCCCGAGGTAACCCTGGGGGACAACGACGGGAAGAATGGAAAAGAACAATCCCAATCCCGGCCATATGCATAATCGCTTCTATAGTCATCATGCAAAGCTTGATACATAGAGTGGATGCTAAACCAATTCCCTCGAGGCTGTGTAAAGCCGGGAACTTACATCAAATGCAAATCAACATCAGAACCCTTTACTCCTCGTCAATAGGAAACAAGGATGATTAAGATCTAACTTTATACCTCATTTGCTTGCAGGTAGACTGAAGGATGTCGACACAAGTCGCCCAGAAGCTCTGGGTTCACCACTTGAATACCTGGAAAATCCTTACGGGGAACACGTGCAGCAATAGCAGGAACCTCAACCGGTACATCCTCCTCCTCGTCCTCTACATCCGGCACTTCAACCCGGATAAGACGTATCACCCCCTCCACTAAACGAAGAGGTTGTCTAATAGAACGGGGTCGAGGCACTTCAGAAGCCCTTCTTCGTACACCAGAAGTAGTCCTGCGGGAACTACTCGACTGATCCGGATCCATAATATCTGGACAACAAGTCTCCAAATCACCTCAGAAAGGGTGTGGTAAATTCTTATCCGAGTTTTGTTCAAAATGCATTATTTTAACATACGTCTACAGTAAGTTAAAATGCATGATTACCCAATGCCTACGTTTTGGAAAATTTTTGCCATAGCCCCCTTTGTAAATGGGACTATCCACATGCACATAGGCATGACTAGGTGGCCATTCAGTAGCACACCTACCCACAGTCATATACATCCTACATGCATTAATACATCATAGTAAAAAATTCGTAAGTGTAGTCTAATTACCAGGATTATTTTGTTTTTCTACCTTTACTCATTTGTCCTCAAATAGGATAAGAAATGACAGTAAAAGGTGCTGATTTGACTGTTTTAAAAGTTAATTTTTTTTTACATCATTATGTTTAGCATGGTTTAATACTGACATTTACTAAGTTTAATATTTTTTATCAAGTCATATTAGCATGCATATTCACTACTATGTGTCTAAATGCATTTCATGTGATAAGTCATTTTTCTAACGGATAAAAACTGAAAAGAATACATGCATATGTTACCGTGATGATGAAGAACACTTGTACGGTGGCGAGAATGTGCGTAAAGTCACCCAAACTCAAGCAGTGTCTCAAGAAGAACTCGGATTTCCTTTATAAGAACTTAAAAGTGACTTATGAAAGCAACCTTCACCATTTCATATACTCACGGTTGGTAGCAGAGTCCACCTATGGCTCAGCAGTGTACTTGCAACACCCTTACATGGGGCCCACACCTCCGGCCAGTTCGAGTTGCAAAGGAGGTCTCACAAGCTGAAAAGGCTAAATCAGGAATAAAAATGCTACGCGATTGAGCGGAATAGCCTAAAATCCTAGTTTTCACGGGCCAAGCTCTGGCTCCGCATATCACTCATTGGTATTTGCTTGAATACAAGGTACACTATACCGATAAGCTCAGCTTTTGCAAATCATGCTCGACAATACCTCACATAGGTCCGATGCGGCCAAACACAGGGTCGTAACCCTAAAAGACGTGTTCCCCGGTGGGGGTTACAACGTCGAAGTCAAACATTGATAAAGTATCCCCGGCGGAGGTTACAACACCGAAGTTAGACATTGATAAAGTATCCTTGGCCGGGGTCACAACGCAAAAATCAAACGTTGATAAAGTATCCCCGGAGGGGATTACAACGCCGAAGTCAGACATCAATAAAGTATCCCCGGCGGGGGTCACAACGTAAACTTTTAATCATCCACGTATCCCCGACGGGGGTTACAACGCAATTCAACCATTGATATATGTATCAGTGAAGGTCAAGCAGCCTTGACGTCATTTCAACCGATGGCAAGTAAACCCATCGAAGCATCGGAGGCCATTCAATGATCTCATCCATCAGTCCACTTATCCACAACCTTCCCCAGCGGGGGTTGCAATGCGATTCAACCAATGAGATACGCGTCAATAAAGGTCAATCAGCCTTGACATACTCCCCGGCAAGGGTCACAACGCAATGCAATCATTGATACACACATCAATGAACGTCAAGTAACCTTGACAGTTTGCCCAATAGGGGCCTATCTGGTGATACACACATCAGCGAAGGTCAGGCAACCCTGACAATACATACTATTGGCAGTAACTCTAACAAGATCATGATATATATTGGTGACACAAACCAGAGAAGACCATCCTCATCGGAGAGGACCGATGATGGAATATGTTATACACATCCTCAAACAGACAAAGCTTTATCCCCATAGATCTCTTGTACATGAGAGGCACCTCTATGGAGTAAAGGTCTGTATCAAGGATCCAGGACTTTGGTGATAGCCCCAACGTCAACATCCTTGAAGACTTGGATCGCATGTCCAAGATATTATTGATTGTCATCCCCGACATGATTAACAGGGAACCGACAATCATTCATTCATGCATCAAACATTTGCATCATCATGTCACGCACATAGCATCATGTTTATCTTGTTGCATTTAAAGTGTTTAGGATTCTTTATCCTATCCATGCCTTGCATTTCATGAATATGATAAAGAGGGGCATCTATAAACACTTAAAATTTTTTGCATACCTATTACTAACATTGTAGGAGGGCAAATTCGTCTTTTGGAGATAACCCTAGAAGACAGCTCACATCCATTCAGGATACTACCGGAAGTTCGGCCTCGACCAAACACACACCAGAGTATCAATTCAAACTTGAAGATAACCCGAAGTTTCATCCTTGAGATAACCCTAAGGAATGTTGTTGCGATTAAGCGATAACTCTACAAATGCTTGTTTCAAATGCATGCAATCGCCTTCAATCTCGGACCTCCGCCGAGGCATTCATTCCAAAGACCAGGAGATAACACTAGAAAGATAGGCACACTTATAGATGACCTCATGGAATTCAAACACTTGCAAAGCAATCCAATCTCAGATGTAACCCTGAGCAACGTTTGCTATCACCCCAAACCAGAGATAACCCCGGTGAAGAGTCAAATCGTCATCTTTCCAACTCAATCCCTGTGCGCCATCTAAACATTTCATACATACATTTATACACAACAATGTCCCATAAGAGCCAAGGAGTTCCAATCCCGAGTGACTATTACGCGTGGCAACACACCAGATAGAATTTGAAGCTTGAAGACCATGGGCATGGTCCCCTCTTCCTGACTTCGTACAACCTCTAATCCCATGTCAGTGCGTAACTCTCGACAAAAGCAGTCCAAAGATGGTCTTGTACACCTCGTTCGAATGCTCGGATTGAAGTTCTACAAGTTTGAGCAGACATCACAGTGCACGAGTGCATGTACTTCAAGACAGTGGGACCCGCAGAACCCGGGGCACCTCGGGGCACATTTGGTGCATCTCATGCTACTGCAGTACACACTGGCTGCCTCCCCTCTATAAATAGAGGGCTTGGGGTGGCCATTTAAAAGAGAAAAAAAGGCGAGGAAGCCCTGTCCAATTTGCTCTGTACACACCTCATATTGAGTGCTTTCTCATTTTAAACTCCTGTTAGCTCACATTTAGCTATATTTTACTGGCGGGAGCTGAGTGTTTATCCATTTAGAGTCATAGAAACCTGCTTTGGCAGCCCACTGTAAGCTTTCTCACACCCTATAAAGTCTTTCTCTTCATCTTTGCACACACTATTCTTCACATTGAGAGTCGTGTTGTGTGTGTATGCCCGGACTTCGGTCCGTGGTTTTCATTTCTGTCTATATATATATACTTATATATGTATATATTTATATATGGACTAACATTATCGAGTTATGCCTCGATTGAGCCTGAACTTATATGCGAGCGTTTACTTGCTTATATATATATATATATATATATATATATATATATATATATATACCATTGTCGAACTCATTCGATGAGCCTGGGTTTTATATCCTATATGCGTTATCGCTTTTATATATATATATATATATTTACATTTACATGGGGCACGGAGTTTACTTACGTGGCGAGTTGATCATCTTTTACGACTTTATTTACTTTTCCGATCCCCATGGAGGTGCTTCGTGGTGGTTGATCATGTTATATATATATATATATATATATATATATATATATATATATATCCGCTTTTATATATTTATATTTTCGATCCCCATGGAGGTGCTTCGTGGTGGTTGATCATGTCTCATATATATATATATATACTGACTTTTATATATATAACTCGCCATCGCTTTTCATATAAATCATGCATCATGTGAGCCTAGGAATCATGTGATCATGATTCAGTTCTTGAATCTAGATTCGATTCCGTGATGGACATTTTTCAAATACTATAAGTAGCTTGTACATTATTTATGGTATTTGAATTTCCTTAGATGGCTATCATGCCCATGAGGAGTTCAACATCGCTTTATATTATTTTCTCAAGATGCCTCGCGATCTAAAAATAAAAGCAAATGTTTGAACATTTAATAATAAAATGGAAGTATGAAAAGGTCTCAATTACTATTGAGCATGTGGTTTGAAAAACCTCTTTTGCAAAATTTAATTGCTATATCACATTTAAAACTGAATTTTTCTACAAATTCAAACCCTTTGTATATAGGTGCTGAACGAGGCCTCAGACTACTTCCAAATAAATTGCACATTGATCACACACACACATTCATATAATAGTTTCTTGAAAAGTGGTAGTCACCGTGGCAACACGGATGTCGAGGGGTGCTTAACACCTTCCCTCCGCATAATCAAGCCCCCGAATCCCAATGAATCTCGGTTTCACAAACCCATTTAGCAGTGTTACATCACTGGATCAATGTGCAAACCTTTTCTCGGTTGCATTGGTGCAACCAGTTAAAAACACCAACTAGTGACTCTTAAAGTCAAATCGTCGACATTACACATGTCAGACCTTTTTTACTTGTTTTTTCAAACAAATCTCACATAACATGAGAACACCAAAGAACAAGTAACGAAAAGGGACAAAAAAAAATCCCGACGTTGACACACCTCCCCTAATAGTATATACATGTGAATCAATAGTACACACATGTGAGCTAATAGTTATAAGCATATGAATTAATAGCAATTAATTGCTCATTTATCCGATTAATTACCCGATTGGTCAATATAACCTCCAGACATCAATTATTATCGAAATAAATGTCAATTTCCACTAATACTAATAATCCCAACACAATGGAACTATCAATTTCATCTTTAATTAACACGAACTTATTCATCATTAATACTATAACTCACAATATTTAACAACTGTGTCAGTTCACAGAAAGAGGGGCTTTCCGATAAGGATTTCTTCCTATCATAGCGTATGATAGATGACCTAACCTCTCCTCGACAAAACTTCTAGACATTGTCAATATTGCAAATAATAATATAAATAACTTTGTCGTCTCAATTATTGATTTAATAATAAAAAATATTATGCACGAGATGATATCGTGACAATAATTGAATCAATAATATGAGAGATATGATGCAAAGAATTATTTGTAGCAATAATTAAGTATAAGCTGAGTGACTTTTACGAAGCATCAATAATCAAATTGTGTGCTACTATGCAACCACGCCAGACATACTATACTTTTACTAAGGGTAGTTCAACGGTTTAATGGTAAAACTTTAGCCGTTATTTATATAAAAAGATATTTCTATCATTTTCTAACTACGACAATACTTCTGCTGTGGGGTCCACCAATGATTGTGCCGTCGTACGAATATTCCTTGTTAAAACAAATGTTCCCAAACACAACTAATATTTTATATCAACTTGCTTTCTTTGCAAAATTTTCAAATATCACCCTTAACTTTAACTTTTATCAATTTAACCATTTACTAAATAGAATAATAATTATAGAAAAATTGAATTCTTTTATTTCATAAAATTTGGGGTCTTACAATCTCCCCTCCTTATGAAATTTCACCCACGAAATTTACGTACGTACCTGGTATGCCGAAGAGGTTAGGATACCTTGCTTAGATTCTAACTCTTGAGGTATAAACTTTGAGTGTCGAATATGATCCTTCTTATCCAAGATTTTAACACGTATCTCCACATCGTTAAATCTTTCGCTATCTCGTCTAGTTCCAATTCAATAATGTGGTTCGGTCGTCCACATATTTATGTAACATCGATACAAAAAAGCGTTATGAACACATAACATATTTGGCGGTAAAATGAGTCTATAGGCCACGATTCCTACTCGATCGAGGATTTCAAATAGACCGATAAAATTGGCCGGTTGAGATATTCTCTCTTCATCGACTCTTGCTTCTAGAATAACGTCTTCTTGAACCTTTTTCTTCGTATTCATCAGCTCTAAGTCTGTATGTAAGACCCCAACTTATTATAAATAAAATTGAATTTTTTCTCTATTCATTATCTTGAAATAATAAGGAGTTAATTTGATATAATGCTTTGGTTATGGGTGAAATGTGCAAATTTTACAAAATAAGCAAGTGGTTATAAAATATTCATTTTGTTGGGAATATTCATTTGGTCGTGGAATATTCTTCTTTTGTGTTGGGAATATTCAAATGACTCACATTGACCATTTGTGGGCCCCATAACGAAAAACGGTCGGATGAAGAAAATGACAAGTTTGAGTTTTTATAAATAACGACGTAATTGTTACCGTTAACACTGTTGGGTTATCTGGTGGTTAAAATACGATGAATACGTGTGGTTGCACAAAGAGTTATTACCAGATTGCATAGTATTTTTGAATTATTAATTCTTACGTAAAAAGGCACTACTCAATAATTATTACAGTAATTCTTTATTCAATATTTTATTTTTTCAATAATTCTTTGCGTTGATATTTTATATTATTGTTGTTTCAATAATTGTCATTGCACAGTATTTCCCATTATCATATCAATAATTCATATTATTTGAATAATATTATTAGATAGCATTATTGGCAATGTCTAAGGAAGTTTTGTCTAAGGAGAGGTTTGGTCACCTAATTGTGCCCCAGTAAGGAGAAATCCTTATCGAAAAGCCCCCTCTTTCTTGGGAACTACCTGGTTGTCATTATTGTGATTCTGTAATATTATTTATGAATAATTAATTATTGATTTATATGATAAGAAAATATTTATTTTTATGTGGATATAAATGAAGGAAATATTTATTTTTATGTGGATATAAATGAAGAAATTAATGTTGAGGTGTTTTATCAGTATTTTGTCGAAATGGAGGTATTAAAAATCATCCGTATGTGGATTTCAGACATTTTCTGTTTGGAATTTGGAAAAACTTAAAGCTAAAAAGTTGTAGAGAATTCGATTTCCTATGGAATGGACATAAAATTCGTATTTTTCTGATAAAAGGGCTATTTATTATGAATTATTAAAGTTTTAGAGATTAAATGTTTTTATTAAAATTATGGGTGAGACCCACTTTTGTTTTTATTTGAAAACATGTGCTGAGATTTTTCTTTCAAAGAAGGCTGCTCAATTTGTTCAAAAGAAGTGGCGTAGAAGATGAGAAAAAAATAATATTATTTTATTATTTAGTCTTCCTTTAGCATTTTTCTAAAGCATGCTTAGTTAGAATTGAAAATCACACAGAAACAAGTTTTTTTTTCTCTCTCTATATATTATCGAGCGTATTTTGTGAGTATTTAGATACTTTGAGAGTTGTTATTCAAATTGTAAGTTTTCTTGACTTTACATCCAGATATTCGATTAAATATTGTTATTTTAAGGTAAGAGATGTTATTTTCTTCAGTAAATGATATTATTTTCTTCAATATCATTATGCCAAAATATTGATATGAATTTTATTGTGAAATTTCTACCTTTTTGTGTTTGGGGTTACTTATTCACGATATCGACCTTTATTCACGATATCTGATACTATTCAAAATACGATACTATTCACCTAGAAAAATAAAATTTTCTCTTCTTTGTCCCGGATGTCTATTATGGTTACTATCTTTGATTGTATCCATGTTTTGATATTCATTCTTGAATTTTACTCCATTATGATTTATTATGGAGTATTTTTAAACTTGAATTATCTAAAGTACGAATCTCTAATCTTTGTCCTTTTATCTTCTTTGGATTCGTTCTCTAAAATGTTTTCATCATCCTCGGTCCTTAATGGTGATACTTGATGAATATCTTTGGCCTGTAGTGCAAAGATGAATGATTACTCGATGAATATCTTTGGCTCAGTAGTAGTGCAAAGATGAAGATGAACATGACTATTGGTGATACAAATGAATATCTTTGGCTCGTAGTGCAAAAGATGAATATTTGATTCAAGATGTATATTGATTGATATTACGAGGATAAAATATTGATGATAGACTTTTAAATTCATAGATGATAGTAGATTTCATTCTCTACTTAACTCTTCTAATGAATTGTTGTTTCCACCGCATTGTTGATCTAAAACTTGTTGCTCATTATATTCTATCGATTTTTCCTGTTGAAGACTAAGGATAATTTGTTGTATATTATCTTAGTCATAATATTCTTTACTGGGCTAGTTGAGCTCACCCTTTTCCTTTTTGTTCCATTTTTCTTCTCGGGAAGCGAGAATATAGCAAGAACCAGTCGAGGTATAGAGTGATGGTCCTAGACAGTTGTTTTAGCAATCCTCACTATTTTTCTAAAATAGTGCATCAATAATTGTAATGAGGACTTTATTTGAGTGTGGATATTGTCTAGAAGATAATATTTGTATTTAAACCAACAGTTTTTTATGTGTTGTCGTATTTTGCACGATAATTGTATTATATATGAAGTTGTAGTTATTTCTGTATCATGTATTTGGCGACTCAGATTGGGTTATGTATACCTATTTTGGGGGCGTCACAGTTGGTATCAGAGCTTAGGGATATGGTCTCTGGTGGAGTTCGGGGAATAGAACTAGGAGGGGAGAGACGAGTAAATCCTTCGCTAGTGCGTCCTACCTAAGCTTATTTGTTGGTCGGTCATAATATAAGGATATTATGTGATATGTTAATTTGTTTAATTAACCCCTGTTTTATGGCAGTTTTTAAGAATGACAGCTGAGAACGTTAACAATGGAGTGTATGAGACCGTAGAACAACCTTCAATCACTAACCAGGAGAACGTGCAACAGGAAGGCAATATTCCTCCTGTAAACAACACTGCCGAACAAATGATGAATGATGGGATGTTTAAAAGCTTTTTGTAATTCATGCAAAATCAGACGAGGGAGACTCGTGTACATAATACAGGTAGAAATGATAATGCATTGCGCGGTTTATCACAACCCAAGCAGTTCAAAGAGTTGGGACCACCAGAGTTCTGGGGAAAGTCAGATTCTATTAAGGCAAAAACATGGGTCAAGCAAATTACCAAGATATTCGATGTCTTGGGATGCACGGAAGAACAGAAGGTTCCATTTGCCACCTTTTATGTTACGTGGTGAGGCAGACATTGGTGGGAATCATGAAGTGTACCCACCGGTAAGACTCAACATGTCTTGGGAAAGATTTCAGAAACTCTTCAATGATAAGTACTTTCCTAAAAGTATTCGTCATAGGAAGGAGGTAGAGTTTATTAGACTGGAATAGAACAACATGACAGTGTCCCAGTACGAGGTAAAGTTCACAGAGTTATCCAGGTTTGCACCTCACTTGGTAGAGAATGAGGAATGTATGACGCGGATGTTTCTGAGAGGTCTAAAACCCGAGATTCGTCAATACCTTATCTCTCACAAATTTTCTATGTATTCGGATGATGTCAACAGGGCTCAATTATTAGAGCGAGATAGTGAGTATGTTCAACCGAGGGACCACAACTGTGGTCATTACATGGGTGACAGTGATCATCGAGCGATGATAACCAGCGGGGAGGGAAAAATACGGACAAAAGCGGTAACCACTCGGGTGGTAATCGTGGCCATGATAATAGGAGAGGTGAGTCAAGTGGAAATTTCAAAAAGAGGAGATTCAACAATCATGGGAAGACATCGGCTGACAAGACCAAAGACCCCAGAATAAATTCTAGGGGAGGAGAGCGACCTTGATTAGATGCTATAGATGCGGAGAGGAGGGACACATAAGTCCAAACTGTTCACATCTTTCCAAGGTGTGTTTCAATTATGGAAATAACGGTTATATAGCCCGATTTTGTTAGATAATGAAGTCAAGTCCAACTGGGACGGCGGCACCAAAGGCGACTATGGATAAAACAAAGTTGGTGGTTCAAGGGAGGGCGTTTGTCGTGACTGGCCAAAACGCGAGAAACCCGAATGAGGTGATCACAGGTAAGCTAATCTTGAACTCTTGCGAAGTTTATACCTTACTAGATACCGGTTCTACCCATTCTTTTATCTATCCTTCTTGTGCTCAATGTTTAAAATTGACTCCGGAGAAATTAGACTTTGACTTATCTGTGGAGACTCCGTTAAGAGAAACTTTTATTACATCCATTGTTTATAAATCTTGCTTGATCCAAGTTGGCACCATCACATTACAGATTGATCTTATCTCTTTAAAGATACTTGCATTTGATATGATTTTAGGGATTGATTGGTTAACCACTCATCATGTTAAAATTGATTGTTTTTGTAAGGTTGTTAGTTTTTATATTCCTAACCAACTGTTATTATTAATTCAAGCAAACAAACCATTAAAGTCAATCACTATCATATCAAGCCATAAAACCATTCGTTTATTAAAAAATGGATGTCAAGCTTTCTTAGCCCATGTTATGGACTTGAACAAAACACGCCGATTTGAAAAATATTTACATTGTTAGTGAATTTCCGACGTATTTCAAGAAGAACCCTGGTCTACCCCCAGAATGTGAAGTTGAATTCTTTATTGATCTTGAACCGGGTACAAAGCCCATTTCTAAAACCCCATATCGAATGGCTCCTATTGAACTTCAGGAGTTAAAAGTCCAACTATAGGAATTGTTAGACATTGGTTTCATTCGTCCCAGTACATCTCCTTGGGGTGCTCCTATTTTATTTGTAAAAAAGAAAGACGGGAGTATGCGACTTTGTATTGACTACCGTGAATTAAACCATGTCACCATCAAGAATAGGTATCCGCTACCTCGCATTGATGACCTGTTTGACCAGTTGCAAGGAGCACAATTCTTTTCAAAAATCGATCTTCGTTCTGGATATCATCAGTTGAAGATTAAAACTGAGGATATTCCGAAGATTGCCTTCAGAACTCAGTACGGGCATTATGAATTCTTAGTCATGTCTTTTGGATTGACTAATGCTCCGCCGCTTTCATGGATATGATGAACCGTGTATTCAAGGAATATTTAGATCGATTCGTTGTTATCTTTATTGATGACATCCTCATCTATTCCAAAAGCCGTGAAGATCATGAGCACCATTTGAAGCTGGTACTTCAAAGACTTCATGAAAATAAGCTATATGCCAAGTTGAAGAAATGCGAGTTCTGGCTTAAGGAAGTAGCATTCCTTGGGCACATGGTGTCAAAACATGGAGTATCTGTTGACCCAGCGAAGATTGAAACAATACAAAGTTGGGAGCAACCGAAGTCGGTGACCGAAGTGTGTAGCTTTTTGGGTTTAGCTGGTTATTATCGGAGATTCGTGGAAGGATTTTCTCGAATTGCTACTCTGTTAACTCAGCTGACTCAAAAAGATACAAAATTTGTATGGAGCAAGGAATGCGAGAAGAGTTTGCAAAAGCTTAAGATGAGACTCATTTCGGCACCTGTTCTAACAATACCATCTGGTTTGGATGGATTTGTTATCTACAGCGATGCTTCAAGCAAAGGGTTAGGATTTATTCTCATACAACATGGGAAAGTCATAGCCTATGCCTCGCGATAACTCAAAGAATATGAGAGGAATTATCCTACTCATGATCTGGAGTTGGCAGCAGTCATTTTTGCGTTGAAAATCTGGAGACACTACCTGTATGGGGAGAAAGTAGAGATTTACACGGATCATAAAAACCTCAAATATTTCTTCACCCAAAAGGAACTCAACATGCGGCAATGACGTTGGCTCAAGCTGTTAAAAGATTATGACCATAACACTCAATATAATCCTAGAAAAGCAAACGTTGTAGCTGACGCATTGAGTAGAAGATCATATGCGGGTACGAGTGCAATTTTGTTAACACAAAGGCCCATTTTATATGACTTGCAAAGGATGGAGATAGAGGTAAAGGCTCCAAGTACCCACGTGATGATATTAAATATACGAGTAGAACCGACTTTAAACGATAAAGTTAAAGCTGCTCAAGCCACAGACCCAGAGATGTTACGTATGAAGAAGAAAGTACAAGAAGGTGTTATTCCAGAAGTAAGAATCGATGAAGAAGGAATACTTCGAGTCAACTCGGACTTTGCATTCCTAACGATTACGAATTGAAGCATAGAATCATGATTAAGGCACACAACACACCATTTTCAATCCATCTCTAGGAGTACCAAAATGTATCATGATCTTGACATACATTTTAGTGGAGCAATATGAAGAGAGAGATCGCGGAGTTTATATCGAGGTGTTTAACTTTGTCGGCGTGTAAAGGTGGAGCATCAAGTGCCAAAGGGTCCATCACAATCACTTGAGGTTAGAAATGGAAGTGGGAACACATTACTATGAATTTCGTTACGGGTCTTCCCATGGTTTCTCAAGGTATAGATGCGATTTGGGTTATTGTTGACAGATTAACCAAGTCTGCTCATTTCTTACCTATACGTGAGACTTATTCCCTTGAACGTCTTGCTCGTATGTATGTAAATGAGATTGTGAGATTTCATGGCATGCCAGTATCCATAGTTTCGAATCGTGACCCAAGATTCACTTCACGATTTTGGGTTAGCTTGCAGAAAGCTATGGGCATGGATTTACTATTCAGTTCGGCATACCATCTTCAAACGGACGGGCAATCAAAAAGGACTATTCAAACCCTTGAAGATCTATTAAGACTCTGTGTCCTAGATTTCAAAGGAAGTTGGGATAAGTACTTGCCATTGGTGGAATTCTCCTACAACAATAGTTATCAGGCAAGTATAATAGGTGTGGCTCCATTCGAAGCATTATATGCATGAAAGAGTCGCTTTCCAGTATGTTAGGATGAGGTGGGTGAAGCAACATTGTTGGGACCAAAGTTGGTACGTATGACTACGGAAAAGATCCAAACGATTCGACAACGTATACAAACAGCACAGGATTGACAAAAGAGTTATGTTGATCTTCATCGAAAGGGCGTGAAATTTAATATTGGAGATCACGCATCTTTATTACGTATTGCTCCATGGAAGGAGTTACAAGATTCGGGGAAGAGAGAAAGCTCAATCCACGATTTGTTGGTCCATTTGAGATTCTTGACCGAATAAAAATGTGGTCTATAGACTCGCATTACCTCCAAGCATGTCTCGTATTCATAATGTTTTTCACATATATATGCTTCATAAATATGTGAAAGATCCAAATAATATTATTGCGTTAGAACCAGACGAGATTGTGGCGCCCCAAAATAGGTCCATTCCATCCAACCCATTCTCGAGTCGCCAAATACATGGTACAAAAAATAACTACAACTTTATTATTACAACATATAAACTTTGAGTTTAAATCTGAGATATTGCCATCTAGACAATATCCACACGCAAATAAATCCCCATCATAATTATTGATACATTATTTTACAAAATGGTGAGGACTACTAAACAACTCTCTCTAGAACCTTCATTCCATACCCCGACTAGTACTCGCTTACATTCTCGCCCCCGAGAAGAAAAATGGAACAACAAGGAAAAGGGTGAGCTCAACTAGCCCAAGAAGAATATTATGACTAAGATAATATACAACAAATTATCGTTAGTCTTCAACAGGAAAAATCTAATAGAATACAATAGACAACCGCTTTTAAATCAACATTCGCTGCGTGAAACAACAATTCATTAGAAGAGTTAAGCGAGAGAATGCAAACTACTATCTTCTATATATGAATTTAAAAGTTCATCGTCGATATTTTATCCCCGTAACATCAATCAATATATATCTCGAATCAAATATTCATCTTTTGCACTATAGGCCAAATATATTCAATGGTCATGTTCATAAACACCGCTCATGTTCATCTCAACACTCATCTTCATCTTTTGACCACGGGCCAAAGATATTCATCAAGAAATCATTCATCTTTGCACTATGTGCCAAAGATATTCAATAATATCATCATTTAGGACCGAGGATGATGAAAACATTTCAAAAAAAAACGAATCCAAATTGAAACAAAAAGAACAAGTATTATGGATTCGTATTTTAAACAATCCAAGTTCAAAAATACTTCATAAATAATCATAGTCAAGTAAAATTCAAGAATGATCAAAACATGGATACAATCAAAGCTAGTATCCATAATAGATATTTTGGACAAAAAGAAGAAATTTCATTTTTGGTGAATAGTGCCGTATTCGTGAATAGTGTCAGATACGTGAATAGTGCCGTAGATACGTGAATAGTAACTCCCGACACCAAAAGATAGAAATTTCACAAAAAAACATCTTCACGCTTCATTAATAGTAATGAATAGTAACTCGTGAATAGTAACTCATGAATAGTAACTCGTGAATAGTAACTCATGAATAAGTAACCCTTGACATGAAAAAGTTCCAAATTTGATAAAAAGTTCCAACCAATATTTCAAAGATAATGATATTGAAGAAATAATATCATCGAGAAGAAAATAACATCCCTTACCTCGAAAAGACAAGATTTAGTTGAAACAAGGATATAGGCTATGACTTGAACTCGCATCGTATAACAATACTCAAAGTATACTCAAAATACTCACAAGAATACGCCGATAATATAGAGAGAGAAAACTTCATTTCGGTGTGATTTTCAATTCTAACCTAAGCACCCTATTTATAGGAAAATGCTTAGAACACCAAAAGTAGAAAATTGAATATAATAATAATATAATTATATAAATTTTCCTTAGCCCACCTTTTGGTCAAAAAACACCACCACACATGTTAAATGAGGTTCACAAACTCACCAAAAACGTTTTTCTCAAAATAATTAATTAAAACTCCCAAAAATCAATTATTTCGGAACTCCGGAACTTCAATAATTCATAATAAATAGTCCTTTTGTCAAAAAATTCGAATCTTGCGAGTTTTTATAGGAAATTCAATTCTCTACAACTTTGCAGAAGAAAGTTTTTCCAAATTCCAAACATAAATTGACCAAATCCATAAACGGATGATTTTACTGTGCTATAATCAAATTTTACCAATAATCAGGTCCACCAACACACAAAACATGTGTTAAACATTTAATGCCACAAAAATACTCTTCCTCCTCATATCCTCATATATTCCCACATTCATTGTAAAAATATCACCATTAATATATTATTAAAATAATATATTTAAATGAATTATTTTATCGAGAAAAAAGATAAAATATTAATTTTCAACAATTGTCATTTTAAAAATTTTCTCCATCTATATCCACATAAAATTAATATTTTTCTCATCATATAAATCAATAATTAATTATTCACAAATAATATTACAGAATCACAAGAGATGGCAACTGTGCCATTCCAGAAAGAGGGGCTTTCAATAAGAATTTTCTCATCTTGGCCAATTAATTAGGTGACCAAACCTCTCCTTAGACGTAACTTTCTAGACATTGCCAATAATGTTATCTAATAATATTATTCGAGGATAATATGAATTATTGCTTCGATAATGGAAAATACGTGTAATGACAATTTATTGAAACAACAAAGAATATAAACTATCAATCAAAGCAATTATTGAATCAATAAAATAAAATCTTGAACAAGAATTATCGTAACAATTATTGAGTAGTGCCTTCTTAGGTAAGAATCAATAATTGGTGCAATACCGTGTGCTATTGCTCAACAACGCGATAGTGTGTTTTAACCACGGGTATTCCAACAAGATAATCGATAATAACCACCAAGTTATTTAAAAACAACTTATATTTGTCGTTTTCTTCATCCAATCGCTTTCAAGTTATGGGGCCCACAAAAGACTCTACTGTCATTTAATATTCCCCAAAGCAAGAATATTCCACGACTAAACGAATATTCTCCGACAATAATGAAGTATTTTATAACCACTTGCTTATTTGAAATATTTGCCTATTTTACCCTATAACTATCCACATTAATCAAATCAACCCTTACTATTTCAAAATAATAAATAGAGAAAAATAAATTTCATTTATTAATATTTTGGGGTCTTACAACCTCCCCTCCTTATGAAATTTAGTCCTCGAAATTGGACGTACGTACGGTGTTTCAAAAGATGAGAATACCTCGCTTTCATTTCCGCTTTCCAACTCCCGTGTCATTTCCTCAATAGCATGGTTTCTCCACAAAATTTTAACTTGTGGTATAACCTCAGATGACATAGGACATGTTCTTTCCTATCCAAGATTTTGACAGTACCTCCTCTCGACGTTAAGTCTTGGCTATCTCGTCCGGTTCTAACTCAATGACGTGGTTCGGGTCGTCCACATATTTACGTAACATCGATACGTAAAAAACGTTATGAACACACGTCATACTTGGCGGTAAAAAGCGAGTCTATAGGCCACAGATTCCTATTCGATCGAGAATTTCAAATGGATTAATAAATCAAGGTTTGAGCTTTCCTCACCTCACCGATTCTCGCTTTTGAAATAACAACTTGCACCTCATTCTTCAAATTCATCACTCGTGTGTAGCTTGAACGACTTTAACTTTATCGATTAAAGTCGATTATACTCGTATATCATCACGTGGGTACCTAGAGTTTTCATCTCCATCTCTATTATTTGTAAATTATACTGAAATGAGTCTTTGACAATATCGTACTCGCATTTGTATACGATCTTCTACTCAACACGCCGCCTACCACGCTCGCTTTTCCGGGATGGCATGGTCGAACATGTCTTTGAAATGATTCTCCTCTCGAGTTCTTCAAGCTCTTCCCACATTCCTTGCTCCATTCGAATTTTGTATCTTTCTACGAGTCATTTGCGTTAATGGAATAGCGATTCGAGAATATCCTTCAACGAATCTCCGATAATAACCAACTAAGCTTAGAAAGCTACGATTTCGATTACCGACTTAGGTTGTTCTCAATCGTGACTCATATCCCAACCTTGGATATCACGTTACAATGACACCTATCGCTTTACTATCGCATCTAATATGGTGTCCCCTACAGAGAGTCCGGCGGTGTATTCCACAAAGGAAGTCACCAGATAAAGGCTCGTGTACCAAATTTATAGTTGAATTTTAACTCTTCAAGTTCAATAGAGCCATTCGATATGAGATTTTAGAAATGAGTTTTTACTTAGGTTCAAAGTCGATACAAAATTTAATATCAAGCTTTGGGAGTAAGCCAAGAAATTCTTCAGGAAATACATCAGGAAAAATCAATAACAACAGGAATATTATTCAAATCTGACGTGTCTTTATTCAAATCCATAACATGGATTAAGAAAACTTGACATCCATAATAAACGAATGACTTCATGGCTTGATATGAAAATGTTTGACTACAATGGTTTGATTGCTTGAATTGAATAACAAAGTTGCTTAGGAATATGAAAACTAACAACCTTACGTAAAGTAATCAATTTGGCATGATGAGTAGTTAACCTTAAAATCACATCAAAAGCAAATATCTCTATAGAAATAAGGTTAACAGTAATGTGATAGTGCCAACTGAATCAAGCAAGATTTCTAAACAACGGATGTAATGAAAGTTTCTCCTAACTGAGTCTCCATAAATAGGTCAAAGTCTAATTTCTCTATAGTCAAGTTCAAACGTTGAGCGCAAGCAAGAGAGATAAAAGAATGGGTAGAACCCAGATTCAGTAAGGTATAAACTTCGCAAGAATTTATAATTAACTAACCCGTGCTAACTTCGTCGGGTTCCTCGCATTTTGACAGTCACGACAAATGTTCTTCCAAGAACCGTTGACTTTGACTTTTTTCGGGACATCCTTTTGAGTCACCATTCAATTTGGATTTGGTTTCGATATCGCATAATCTCGAAAAGCGATATGTCCTTCTTTTCCACAATTATAGCATACCTTAAATTGTTGTAGGCGGTTTTCAATGATATGTCCCTCTTTCCCAAGATTTGTAACATATCGACCGGTGTCTTTTTCTCCTCCTTGGAAACCGATTTCATCTCATTTGGCCGACGTCTTCACATGGTCGTTCATTGAATCTCCTCTTTTTAAAATCTCCCGACTCGCTTCTTCTATTTTCATGGCACGATTACCACTCGTAACAAGAGTGGTTATCCCGCTTTGTACGTATTCTTCATTAGGTTTGTAATATTCTTGAACGCAATCAAATTGCATAAAAAGTGCTAAACGTGTAAAATCGTAGTTTAAAATTTTTTTACAAACCATATACCCTTGATCACCCTTTATGCATAATTATTAATTAAACGAAAAGATAAAGAATAAATCATATACTTGAAGATCGAGCTTCCTCGTGTACAAGTTCACCTCCAAATCCTTTTCGCTCAACTTGAATCCACGGGTTTTGTTCCTTCCTTCGATCAACGTTAGCCACCCATATGTTTGGCCTCAGAGGTGATCCACCAAGGAAGAATAAAGATTCAAGAAGATGGGTGGTTGGCTAAACCCTAGTTTTTCTATCTCTATAGAAAAGGGTACTCTCCAACAAATTGGAATTATTACGTGTCGTTGTAAAATCAACAACCCCCACCACCCATAATAAGACTCCTCTTATTTATATATATGGGCAACCCATCTTAACAATTAAGGAATTGAGTTTTATTTAATTAATTAAATTCTTTTAATTAATTAAGCTCCCTAATCTTATTAGGGATAATTAATTAAACTCCTTTAACTAATTTTTCTTCCTAATCCAATTAGGAATAAATGAGAGTACTTATATTAAATTAATTTCTAAACTCTTTTAGAAATTAAAATAATAATAATTGTAATAATATTAATAAGACTCCTCTTATTAATTTATATTTAATATTTCTAAAATATTAAATAATAATATTAAGTTATTTAATTTATTCTATCACCATAGATTAAATTAAATATACATAACATATTATTACGATTATGCCATTAACTTCTTAAATAATTATTCTTCCTTTTATGGTGTGACCCTTTAGGTTCTCCATATTAAACCTATGCAGAATAAATCAATTAGAATAATTCTAATCTTATTTAAATAAATAAATTAAATAATTAATTTATTTAAATAAATAATATTTATTCTACAATAGGATAAGCTCTCCCAAATGATCAACCACTTTCCAGATAATATAGATTTCAACATTAATCATAAAAGAACCTTTGAGTAAATAGTTACCGTGATAATTCAATCCTTCCACCATACAATGTCCCAATTAAATATAAGACATGGAATTATCACAAGTCTTATTTTATTTAATTATATGTATTTCGATCCTTAAATGCACAACTCCAAATAATGCAAATTAGAAACTCCTTTCTAATTTCATTCGCTTGCCAAGGACTCATGGGTTGTCATTTATCTAATCACATAGACATTTTCTTCTTTTATTAGAAGTGGTAGATTCTTTATCGATCATACATTATCTCCATGTACAACTTATTATACCCAAGCATACCTTTGATATACCCTAAGGGTCTTAAGGAATAAGTCAAAGTATAACTCATCATACACAAGATACTATGATGATCTCAAGTCCAAGGATTACTTCAGACTACTATCACTACAGAATTCCTATCGATGACAGCAAATAAAACTCCATTAGGTATTCCTTAGCGAGCCACGCGCTCAAGTTGAACTTATTCTCTAATAAGCACCTACATACTTGCTTTAGTGTTCCACACAAATGATCATGAGATCAATCATCCTCATCCAATGAGCAAACAACGATGTACCAATCTATCCGGATTCACTAATCCCCAATTTAGTAATCCAATGATTGGGAACTATTTTAGTTTTAAGCTTTCTAAGAATTTAGATCTCATTAGAATGATCATCATCATTATTCTAAAAGCATTGCTTAAAACTATGGGTTTATCACATATTATAAAACAAGATCATGTAGATAATTAAAAGCCTTTAATAAATTAATACTTTTTATTAATAAATGAATAAGATTGTTACAAAGTATATGCTTTATCATCAAACATGATCGCTTTTTGTGCATACTACTTTCAATCTCCCACTTGCACTAAAGCCAATCGTCATGGTATCTTATACTCTTCTTCTCTAAGTGACGATTATCCCGCCGTTGGATAAGCTTTAGTTAATGGATATGTAATGTTGTTCATGAGAGTCCACTATCTCTATAGTGATTTCCCATCTTTCAATGATTCTAATAATCAAATGAAAGTGCCACAACACATGTTTAGATCCAAGATGAGACTTAGAACTATTCCTAGTTCTCAGAATGAACTTTTAATCCAAACAATCAACTTGCAGCCTTCATTTATAGCTATATACTTTGTCTTTATCACTAAACCAAAGAACTCTTTGTTGTTTGGAACCTTTCCAAATTCATCGCACCATCGCTCAAGGTAACCCTTTACCTTAAAGTGGATTTTTCGTCATCTTGGTCTCCGTCTGAAAAACTTGAGTTTGTTAAGCCCTCTAGTTTTAATTAAGACCCACCATGAATATGATCACATCCTTAGTGTGGTGGTTAAGAACTTTAAGATGTTTTTCACCGACTCACAAAGTGAACTTCTCCATAATATGACCGATCAACATCGTGTCTCGTGACATTTCATTGCATACATGATTGTCACTCATGTGACCTCTCTTTCGTGAGTCCGTGGGGACTATTAGAGAGATACACTCCATAGCTCATCGACATGAGACATCTCTTGAGTTTGCCATGCTAAACGACTTTTTAGCATCAAATGAATATACGTTCCTCGGGTTAAGTCGAGCATCCTCTTAAATCTATCTATATAGATTTTATCCCCAATTAAGATACTCTTCCCAAATCATTCATGGAGGAATGTTTAGACAACTTTATCTTTACCGATTGTAGCATTGGTATGTCATTCCTTATCCGTAGTATATCAACATATAATACTAGAAATTTCACGACGCGCTCCCATCGAACCCTTTTTTGTACACACTAGAACTCTTACCTCATCGTATGTAACTCGGATCATCATCTTCTATGATGTGTACCTCATCATCATCATCCATGATGAATCCATACCTCCTAGGTATCTTGGTAGACTATTCCGCATTTATTTATCTGGCCAGGTATAATACAGTCTCATCTATGTGTTCCTCTTATTCGACTTATAAGATTTTTTGTGGTTCTTGAACTCTTCAAGATCTATTATCCTCCCACTAGCCCCTTCAATGATAAACACCTTTATCTTAGAAGGTAGCGTGTTTCGCAACAAACACCTTTTGCTAAGTAGGATTATAGAACATATACCCTAAACTTACTTTAGGATGTCCCACAAATCAGACACTTGTCAAATCTTGTCCCAAGCTTATCCTTTGAAACCTTTTCACATAAGTTCGACAACCCCTTATCTTAACATACTTAAGATTAGGAATCCTCCCCATCCATAACTTTTATGGAGTCTCAATGGATTTTGAGGTTACCTTTTCAGAGATATGCACCATTTCTAGGACATTATCCTGTAGAAGGATAATCGAATGCTCAGAAATCATTATGGACCGCACCATGTTCCAACAAGGTACGATTTTCCTTTCAGATACATCAATCAATTATTGCGTATCGATGATGTGTCCATTATGAGAAAACCATTTGAGATGATCTAGAAACTTATTGCACAAGTATTTATTCCTCGATCTAATCAAAGAATCTTAATACTTTGCCAATTTGTTTCACTTCAATTCTTTGAACCTTTCAAATAATTCACACTTCAGATTTCAACAAATACATACATTCAACTCTTTGAATGATCATCTCCTTTTTCTTATACTAGTTTGTTCAATTTGCAAAATAATTTTTCACGTAAGTCAAGTATACAAAATTTATTAAGTAATATTCCATTCTATACAAAACATTATTATTATAAATAGAACAACAATTGTTCTTAATTATAATACCAAAGATTTCATTGTTCAACAATAAAATGGAAATAATATTTTTAACAAGAACTGGAATACAATAACAACTTATCGACTTAATAGATTTTTCGTAGGCATTGCTAAACTATAAGTTTCTATGGCTAATGCAAAGCAACCTTTGCTTCATTTCCACACATAGATTACTTATATTTGTTTAGCTTTCTACTACTCGCTTGGTCCTTCATAAATCTATATTTATGATAACCAAAGTTCAGATCCAATACCCAAGTAGAACCTCGACTTAAAGAAAATTTATTTCAATCATGAACAAAAATCAGATTTGTAAATCAAACTTCACTAAGCTTCTTTGGTTAGCCTCGCAAGATGCTTCTCGCAGCTTTCTTTCCAAGTGTCCAGTGCTTATTGCAAAGTGGAAGCAAACTCCTTTGCTATCCATGACGCTTTTGTTCTTATTATCCTTTGTTTATGCCTTTCTATTTACCTTCTTTGAATCGTTTCTTCTTTTTTCAAAAGATCCTTTGGCCCCTACCAAGAAGACTTGGTCTTTCTTTGGTTCGAAAGTGACTCTCAACATTTTTCAACATGTTAAGCAAATCAACGAGGTCGATATCTAGCTTGTTCATATGAAAAATTCACAACAATTGTGAAAGGAGTCCGGAGTGAGTGCAAGATCAAATCTTGGCTCAACTTCCATCCATGACAAAACGTGTTGTCCTAATCGATCAATCAAATTGATTATGTTAAGAACTTTTTTCTCAGATTATAGTGCCATGGCCATTCTAGATCGGAAGAGCTCCTTAGATATCCGATATCTATCACCCCATTTTCTCACCATCAACTACTTGATGTGCAGTGAATATAGTAGAAGCATCCATAGTTTCATGTCGACGCCAAGCTCGTTACTCATGGATGCGAAAGCATGATGCATCGAGCCAATCGTGCATCATCTTGCCACTTTCTAAAAGTAGCAATGTCTTCCTCAGAGGCATTGTCTCGCAACTATTGCAGGATAGGCGATTATGACATAAGATAGCTTTTCAAACCTATGAGAACTATTCTCAAATTCCTTAACCAATCCATTTAATTTATTCAGTTAATTTAGCATCTAATATGCTTTCGCAGTTGATAGTAAATTTTAGACATTGTAAAATTTCAGTAAATGAATTTGTAATTAACAACATTTTAACATACATTCTTTTATTAATTACCAAAATAAATTAGGTCTTGTTTTAAATTGGTATCTCCCACTATTTTTTTCAAACTATATTACCCTCACTTATATAGTTCGGCAAAATCTAATTAAAGATTTGCTAGTGAGAATAAGGATCCCATTTCAAATGTATATAGCCTTGTGGTGACACAACAAACTATATATAAATAAATAGGTAGACAACTTTTGTCAATTACATCAACTATGAAACTCCTTGTATTTTGCCTCTTAGATTATTTTGATCAAGTGGTGGCACATCCGAATCAAAATTATCCAAGTTAAGTCCAACCTAGCACTCCATATATTCAAAAAGAAAATATCATCCTTGTGGTGACACAACAAAACAATATTGTTCAATTTTCTTTATAAGCATCAAATGTGATAAATTAACATCTTAAATACTTAATACTTGCCTTTGTGGTGACACAACAAACTCATATTAAATATTTAATACTCTATTAATTTTATCATGCTAGAAGGCTTAACGCTCGATATTCCAAATATCTTTGAACGCTTAGGACTTAATATAAAAATTGAGGGTTTGTTATTAATTTGTCTCATCTTGTTTAGCGCTAGCATTTATATATATATATATAAAATACGCGCATTATATTAATGAACATGCGAAGCATGTTTGCATAATATATAATATATATAGTATAAGCATGCACATATAGAATACTATATTCTACCTTGATTGATTATGGACTTTTATTCTAGTTTGGTTCACTAGAGCCACCAAGTGAACCAAAAGGTCAAACCCTAGGGTGCAAGAAATAATATTTAAATATAACTATTACATTTAAACCCGGGCTCCATTACAAACGGGTCTTCAACGCCTTCTTTTCCTCGATCTCTAATTTTCAAAATTAATTCTAACTATTCCTATTACAAAACTATTTAAAATAAATAGAAACCTTGATCGCTAAAGCCAAGGGAAGTACATAGAGGAGATAGAATTTACATTAAGAAAAATTAGAGAAGACGAGGTAATTGTAGACCCCATTTAATAAAACCCATACATTCATGCATCCAACTAAAATAAAATCCAATCGCATCGGGTCAATAATCCATAATCAATCCCATTTATTATCATACACATCACCATATGCATCAATAAATAACATTCATCTCATGAATAATAAACATTTAATATATATATTGATATCATTTAATGGGCAAATTTAGTTAAGTATAAAATCTAATTTTGAATCAAAATAAACTCCTTTATTTTAATCCAAATTTAAATCAAAATAAAACTATTTTATTTTAATTTATCTAATTTTGAATAAAATAAACTATTTTATTTTAATCAAAATTTTAATCAAAATAAACTCCTTTTATTTTAATTAATTATGGAATCCAATTCCATATAAAAAAAAATCTTTAATTAAAATAAACTCTTTTATTTTAATTAATTATGGAATCCAATTCCATGTAAAAAAAAAAATATTAAAGGAAACACTTGATTATCTTTTTCCTATTCACAAATAAACTCCTTTATTTTGAATAATATGAAATCTTATTTCATATTTAAATAAACTCCTTTATTTAAGGAAACACGGATTTTCTTTTCCTATTCACAAATAAACTCTTTTATTTTGAATAATATGAAATCTTATTTCATATCTAAATAAACTCCTTTATTTAAGGAAACATGGATTTCTTTCCTATTCACAAATAAACTCTTTTATTTTGAATAATATGAAATCTTATTTCATATCTAAATAAACTCCTTTATTTTAGGAAAAATAAAATCCAATTTCAACTCCAATTAGTTATCATGGAATCCAATTCCAACTCTAATTAGTTAGCATGAAATTTAATTTTAAAATTAAAATAAATCTTTTATTTTAAGATTAAAATAAACTTTTTTATTTTAAAATTAAAATAAACTTTTATTTTAATTATAAAATAATTAAAAAATATATATATATATATATATATATATATATATATATATATATATATATATATAATATATATATATATATATATATATATACATATATATATATATATATATATATATATATATATATATATATATATATATATACTAATATAGTTATATATTAATATATCATGATAATTAATATTGCATCATTTTTTTTTTTTAAATAATTTTCATATTTTTATTTTTTTTTTTTTATATATTATTTTTTTATAATTTTTTTTTAAGCTTCCGATACTTTGAAAATAATTTCGCCTGTCAAAATCACCAATATATATGTTATAATATTATAAAAACTTAATCCCTTTAATAGGTTAAAAAAAAAAAATAAAATTTTTTTTTTTTTTTTTTTTTTTTATTAAATTTTATATAATAAAATTATGCCCAATTAAATTGTTCTAAACACATATCAATATACATATCAAATTAAAACAATTAATAATTTGCATAAAGGTTTGGCTCGATGCCACCGTTAGGTTTGTAATATTCATGAACGCAATCAAATTGCATAAAAAGTGCTAAACGTAAAATCGAGTTTAAAATTTTTACAAACCATATACCCGGATCACCCTTTATGCATAATTATTAATTAAACGAAAAGATAAAGAATAAATCATACCTTGAAGATCGAGCTTCCTCGTGTACAAGTTCACCTCCAAATCCTTTTCGCTCAACTTGAATCCACCGTTTTGTTCCTTCCTTCGATCAACGTTAGCCACCCATATGTTTGGCCTCTAGAGGTGATCCACCAAGGAAAAATAAAGATTCAAGAAGATGGGTGGTTGGCTAAACCCTAGTTTTTCTATCTCTATAGAAAAAAGTACTCTCCAACAAATTGAATTATTATGTCATGTTGTAAAATCAACAACCCACCCCACCCATAATAAGACTCCTCTTATTTATAAATGTGGGCAACCCATCTTAACAATTAAGGAATTGGGTTTTATTTAATTAATTAAATTCTTTTAATTAATTAAGCTCCCTAATCTTATTAGGGATAATTAATTAAACTCCTTTAACTAATTTTCCTTCCTAATCCAATTAGGAATAAATGAGAGTACTTATATTAAATTAATTTCTAAACTCTTTTAGAAATTAAAATAATAATAATTGTAATAATATTAATAAGACTCCTCTTATTAATTTATATTTAATATTTCTAAAATATTAAATAATAATATTAAGTTATTTAATTTATTCTATCACCATAGATTAAATTAAATATACATAACATATTATTACGATTATGCCATTAACTTCTTAAATAATTATTCTTCCTTTTATGGTGTGACCCTTTAGGTTCTCCATATTAAACCTATTGTGAATAAATCAATTAGAACAATTTAATCTTATTTAAATAAATAAATTAAACAATTAATTTATTTAAATAAATAATATTTATTCTACAATAGGATAAGTTCTCCCAATGTATCAACGACTTTTCAGATAATATAGATTTCAACATTAATCATAAAAGAACCTTTCGAGTAAATAGTTACCAGATAATTCAATCCTTCCACCATACAATGTCCCAATTAAATATAAGACATGGAATTATCACAAGTCTTATTTTATTTAATTATATGTATTTCGATCCTTAAATGCACAACTCAAATAATGCAAATTAGAAACTCCTTTCTAATTTCATTTTCCTTCGCCAAGGACTACTGGGTTGTCATTTATCGAATCACACAGACATTTCTCTTTTATTAGAAGTGGTAGATTCTTTATCGATCATACATTATCTCCATGTACAACTTATTATACCCAAGCATACCTTTGATATACCCTAAGGGTCTTAAGGAATAAGTCAAAGTATAACTCATCATACACAAGATACTATGATGATCTCAAGTCCAAGGATTACTTCAGACTACTATCACTACAGAATTCCTATCGATGACAGCAAATAAAACTCCATTAGGTATTCCTTAGCGAGCAATGCTCAAGTTGAACTTATTCTCTAATAAGCACCTACATACTTGCTTTAGTGTTCCACACAAATGATCATGAGATCAATCATCCTCATCCAATGAGCAAGCAACGATGTACCAATCTATCCGGATTCACTAATCCCCAATTTAGTAATCCAATGATTGGGAACTATTTTAGTTTTAAGCTTTCTAAGAATTTAGATCTCATTAGAATGATCATCATCATTATTCTAAAAGCATTGCTTAAAACTATGGGTTTATCACATATTATAAAACAAGATCATGTAGATAATTAAAAGCCTTTAATAAATTAATACTTTTATTAATAAATGAATAAGATTGTTACAAAGTATATGCTTTTATCATCAAACATGATTGGCTTGTGTGCATACTACTTTCACTTCTTTTCTCCATTACCACCGTTGGTTATCGTTATTTCGATTCTTCTTTCTCCATTGGTTATTGAGTATTCGATGATCGCTATCTTATGATCCCGTTATGGTCCCCGCATTGAACGTACTCGTTATCTCGCTTCTAACAACCTGAGCCCTATTGACAACATCTGAATAGAGAGAAAATTTATGAGAAATGAGATATCGACGTATGTCGGGTTTTAAACCTCTCGTAAACATCCGCCATCACGCTCCTCATTCTCCACCAAATGAGGTGCAAACCCGGATAACTCCACGAACTTCTCCTCGTCATCGGGACACCGCCATGTTATTTCGCTCTAGTCGATAAACTCCACTTCCTTCATACGATTTAATACTTTCGTGGAAGTACTTGTCATCGAAACTATTTTCAAACGTCTCCAACGACACGCCGAAAAGCGGTACCGATGGGTACGCTTCATGATTCCCACCAAGAATAATCTTCCTCGCCACTTGGAACATAAAGGTGGCGAATGGAACTTTCGTTCCTCCGTGCATCCCAAGACATCGAATATCTTGGTAATTTGTTTGACCCACGCCTCCGCCTTTAATCGGATTCGCTTTCCCTGCAATTCGTGGTCCCAACTCTTTGAATCGCTTGGTTTGTGACCACCCGTGAATTGCTATCATTTCCTCCTATATTTTGAACACGAAGTCTCCTCGCTCGATTTTGCATGAATCGCAAAAAGCTTCTAAACATCCCCTCGTTCATCATCTCGCTTTCATTGGTGTTGTTCATAGGAGGTACATTGCCACTGACTGTTGACGTTCTCCTCGCTGGTAAGTACATGCATCTCCACGGTCTCATTTACTCCATGTTAATATTCTCATCGACATTCTCAAAACACCGCCATAAAACAAGGGTTAATTAAGGAAATCAATATATCACATAATATCCCTATATACTAACCAACTAACAAATAAGCTTAGGTAGGACACACTAGCGAAGGATTTACTCATCTCTCCCTCCTAGTTCTATTCCCGATCTCCGCCAAAGATCATATCCCTAAGCTCGATACCAACCGTGGCGCCCCAAAATAGGTCCATTCCATCCAACCCATTCTGAGTCGCCAAATACATGGTACAGAAATAACTACAACTTTATTATTACAACATATAAACTTTGAGTTTAAATACAGATATTGCCATCTAGACAATATCCACACGCAAATAAATCCTCATCATAATTATTGATACATTATTTTACAAAAATGGTGAGGACTACTAAACAACTCTCTCTAGAACCTTCATTCCATACCCCGACTAGTACTCGCTACATTCTCGCCTCCTGAGAAGAAAAATGGAACAACAAAAGGAAAAGGGTGAGCTCAACTAGCCCAAGAAGAATATTATTACGACTAAGATAATATACAACAAATTATCGTTAGTCTTCAACAGGAAAAATCTAATAGAATACAATAGACAACAAGTTTTAAATCAACATTCATAAGCTGAAACAACAATTCATTAGAAGATTTAAGTAGAGAATGCAAACTACTATCTTCTATATATGAATTTAAAAGTTCATCGTCGATATTTTATCCTCGTAACATCAATCAATATATATCCGAATCAAATATTCATCTTTGCACTATAGCCAAAGATATTCATCATCGGTCATGTTCATCTAAACACTGCTCATCTTTGCACTACGGGCCAAAGATATTCATCAAGAAATCATTCATCTTTGCACTACTGCCAAAGATATTCAATAATATCATCATTTAGGATCGAGGATGATGAAAACATTTCAAAGAAAATGAATCCGGTGAAACAAAAGAACAAGTATTATGGATTCGTACTTTTTTAAACAATCCGAGTTCAAAAATACTTCATAAATAATCATATCAAGTAAAATTCAAGAATGATCAAAACATGGATACAATCAAAGCTAGTATCCATAATAGATATTTTAGACTTAAAAGAAGAAATTTCATTTTTCGGTGAATAGTGCCGTATTCGTGAATAGTGTCGTATACGTGAATAGTGTCGTATACGTGAATAGTAACTCCGACACCAAAAGATAGAAATTTCACAAAAAAAACATCTTCACGCTTCATGAATAGTACTCGTGAATAGTAACTCGTGAATAGTAACTCATGAATAGTAACTCGTGAATAGTAACTCATGAATAGTAACCCCGACATGAAAAAGTTCCAAATTTGATAAAAAGTTCCAACCAATATTTCAGCATAATGATATTGAAGAAATAATATCATTTGAGAAGAAAATAACATCCTTACCTCGAAAAGACAAGATTTCTAGTTAAAACACAGGATATAAAGCTATGACTTGAACTCGCACCAGTATAACAATACTCAAAGTATACTCAAAATACTCACAAGAATACGCCGATAATATAGAGAGAAAACTTCAGATTTCTGGTGTGATTTTCAATTCTAACCTAAGCACCCTATTTATAGGAAAACGCTAGAACACCAAAGTAGAAAATTGAATATAATATTAATATATTATTATACAAATTTTCCTTAGCCCACCTTTTGGTCAAAAACACCAGCCACACATGTTAAATAAGGTTCACAAACTCACCAAAAACGTTTTTCTCAAAATAATTAATTAAAACTCCCAAAAATCAATTATTTCGGAACTCCGGAACTTCAATAATTCATAATAAATAGTCCTTTTGTCAGAAAATTCGAATCTTACGATTTTTTTATAGGAAATTCAATTCTCTACAACTTTGCAGAAGAAAGTTTTTCCAAATTCCAAACATAAATCAACCAAATCCATAAACGGATGATTTTACAAAGCTATAATCAAATTTCTGGCCAATAATTGGGTCCACCAACACACAAAACATGTGTTAAACATTTAATGCCACAAAAATACTCTTCCTCCTCATATCCTCATATATTCCACATTCATTGTAAAATATCACCATTAATATATTATTAAAATAATATATTTAAATGAATTATTTTATCGAAAAAAGATAAAATATTAATTTTCAACAATTGTCATTTTAAAATTTTCTCCATCTATATCCACATAAAATCAATATTTTCCTCATCATATAAATCAATAATTAATTATTCACAAATAATATTACAGAATCAAGATCTGGCAACTGTGTTCGCTCCTCAGAAAGAGGGCTTTCCAATAAGAATTTCTCCTTCTTGGCAAGCGCAATTAGGTGACCAAACCTCTCCTTAGATGTAACTTTCTAGACATTGCCAATAATGTTATCTAATAATATTATTCAGATAATATGAATTATTGCTTCGATAATGGAAAATAATCGTGTAATGACAATTTATTGAAACAACAATAATATAAACTATCAATGCAAAGAATTATTGAATCAATAAAATAAAATATCTTTGAAAGAATTATCGTAATAATTATTGAGTAGTGCCTTCTTAGGTAAGAATCAATAATTGGTGCAATACCTTGTGCTACTGTTCAACAACGCGTATTAGTGTGTTTTAACCACCGGGTATTCCAACAGTATTAACGGTAACAACTACGCCCGCTATTTAAAAACAACTTATATTTGTCGCTTTCTTCATCCAATCGCTTTTCAGTTATGGGCCCACAAAAGACTGCATTGTCAGATTAATATTCTCGACAGCAAGAATATTCCACGACTAAACGAATATTCTCCGACAACAATGAGTATTTTATAACCACTTGCTTATTTGAAATATTTGCCTATTTTACCCATAACTATCCACATTAATCAAATCAACCCTTACTATTTCAAAATAATAAATAGAGAAAAATAAATTTCATTTATTAATATTTTGGGGTCTTACAGAGATAGCATAAGATTTAATGTACGAGGAGGAACTTGTCAAGATATTGGATAGGAAAGAGCATGTCCTACGAATAAAGGTTATACCACAAGTCAAGGTTTTGTGGAGGAACCATGCTATTGAAGAAATGACCTGGGAATTGGAATCGGAAATGAAAGTGAGGTACCCTCACCTTTTCTAAACACCAGGTACGTACGTCAATTTCGAGGACAAAATTTCATAAGGAGGGGAGGTTGTAAGACCCCAACTTATTATAAATAAAATTGAATTTTCTCTATTCATTATCTTGAAATAATGAGTTAATTTGATATAATGTTTTGGTTATGGGTGAAATATGCAAATTTTGCAAAATAAGCAAGTGGTTATAAAATATCCATTTTGTCGGGGAATATTCATTTGGTCATGGAATATTCTTACTGTCGGGGAATATTTGTATGACGACGCAGCCATTTGTGGGCCCCATAACAAAAAACGGCCGGATGAAGAAAATGAAAAGTTTGAGTTTTTATAAATAACGGCGTAATTGTTACCCTTAACACTGTTGGGTTACCTGGTGGTTAGAATACAGTAATACATGTGGTTACACAAGAGATGCACCAGATTATTGCAGTATTTTTAAATTATTGATTCTTACGTAAGAAAGGCAAGACTTTCAATAATTATTACGGTAATTCTTTGTTAAATATTTTATTTTTCAATAATTCTTTGCGTTGATATTTTATATTATTTTTGTTTCAATAATTGTCATTGCACATTATTTTCCATTATCATATCAATAATTCATATTATTTGAATAATATTATTAGATAGCATTATTGGCCATATCTAAGGAAGTTCGCATCTAAGGAGAGGTTTGGTCACCTAATTACTGGCAAGAAGAAGAGAAATCCTTATCGTAAAGCCCCTCTTTCACAGGAAACATTTGTTGTCATTATTATGATTTTGTAATATTATTTGTTAATAATTAATTATTGATTTATATGATAAGGAAATATTTTTTTATGTGGATATAAATGAAGGAATTAATGTTGAGGTGTTTTATCAGTATTTTATCAGAATGGAGGTATTAAAAATCATCCGTATATGGATTTCGGACATTTTCTGTTTGGAATTTGGAAAAACTTAAAGCTACAAAGTTGTAGAGAATTCGATTTCTTATGAAATGGACTTAAAATTCATATTTTTCTGATAAAAGGGCTATTTATTATGAATTATTGAAGTTTCAGAGATTAAATGTTTTTATTAAAATTATGGGTGGGACCCACTTTTGTTTTTATTTGAAAACATGTGCTGAGATTTTTCTTTCAAAGAAGGCTGCTCAATTTGTTCAAAAGAAGTGGCATAGTAGATGAGAAAAAAAAATAATATTATTTTATATTTAGTCTCCTTTCATGTTCTAGCATTTTCTATATAAATAGGGTTCTTAGTTAGAATTGAAAATCACACCAGAAACAAGTTTTCTCTCTATATATTATCGAGCGTATTTTGTGAGTATTTAGATACTTTGAGAGTTGCTATTCAGTACAAGTTTTCTTCGACTTTACATCTGATATTCTGATCAGAAATACTGTTATTTTAAGGTAAAAGATGTTATTTTCTTCGTAAATGATATTATTTTTTTCAATATCATTATGCTGAAATATTGATATGAATTTTATTATGAAATTTCTACCTTTTTTGTGTGGGGTTAATATTCACGTATATGATGATTATTCACAAATCACGATAATTATTCACAAAAAATAAAATTTTCTCTTCTTTGTCCCGGATGTCTATTATGGTTACTATCTTTGATTGTATCCATGTTTTGATCTTCATTCTTGAATTTTACTCTATTATGGTTTATTATGGAGTATTTTTAAACTGAATTATCTAAAGTACCGAATCTATAATCTTTGTCCTTTTTATCTTACTGGATTCGTTCTCTAAAATGTTTTTCATCATCCTCAGTCCTTAATGGTGATACTTGATGAATATCTTTGGCCTGTAGTGCAAAGATGAATGATTACCTGATGAATATCTTTGTCCCGTAGTGCAAAGATGAACATGTATTGAGATGAACATGACCAACTGGTGACATAAATGAATATCTTTGGCCCGTAGTGCAAAGATGAATATTTGATTCAAGATGTATATTGATTGATGTTACAGGGATAAAATATTGATGATGGACTTTTAAATTCATAGATGATAGTAGATTTCATTCTCTACTTAACTCTTCTAATGAATTGTTGTTTCCGCAGTAGTTGTTGATCTAAGACTTGTTGTCTATTATATTCTATCAGACTTTTCCCTGTTGAAGACTAAGGATAATTTGTTGTATATTATCTTAGTCATAATATTCTTTACTGGGCTAGTTGAGCTCACCCTTTTCCTTTTTGTTCCATTTTTCTTCTTAGGAAGCGAGAATATAACAGGAACCAGTCGGGGTATAAAGTGATGGTCCTAGACAGTTGTTTTAGCAATCCTCACTATTTTTCTAAAATAGTGCATCAATAATTGTAATGAGGACTTTATTTGGGTGTGGATATTGTCTAGAAGATAATATTTGTATTTAAACTCACAGTTTTATGTATTGTCGTATTTTGCACGATAACTGTATTATGAAGTTGTAGTTATTTACGTACCATGTATTTGGCGAATTCTGAATGGGTGATGTATACCTATTTTGGGGCGCTACATCATCGTAGCTTGAGCGGCTTTAACTTTATCAATTAAAGTCTGTTCTAATTGTATATTTGCTATCTTCACGTAGGTTATTGGAATTTTTAACTCTATCTCCATCTTTTGTAAGTCGTACGAAATGGGTCTCAACGTCACACTCGTAACCGCATACGATCTTCTACTCAACGCGTCAGCTACCACATTCGCTCTTCCACAATGATATTGAATGGTATAGTCGTAACCTTCAACAGCTTGAGCCAACGTCTTTGGTGCATGCTACGTTCATTTTGGGTGAAGAAAAATATTTGAGGGTTTTAGAAATGGGTTTTGTACTAAGGTCAATACAAAATTCGATTTCACGCTCTGGGGGTAGGCCAGGAAGTTCTTAAGGAATACGTCAAGAAATTTATTAACAATAGAAATATCATTCAAATCTGACATATTTTTGTTTAAATCTGTGACATGGCTAAGAAAGCTTAACATCCGTTTTTCAATAAATGAATAGCTTTATGGCATGATATGACAGTAATTGACTTTAGTGGTTTGGTTGCTTGAATTCGTTTAATAGGTTGGGAATAATCCAAAATTTATGAATTTTTTTTTATTAATATAGATTGTTAATATTATGCGTGTATACGTGATACGAGTCTCGAAGAGTGGTCAATTTGTGTATTGGTGATAAATAAGAGTAGAAAGTTATGCTTAACGGAGAATAGAAACCCTAACCCTAAGTTACAGATGGGAATTCGATAGAAAATATAATTAAAATAATTATATTGATGAGTACGTATTTGTACTGTATAGATCTTGATCAATGATTGATCAGATAAGGTTTAAAATTAATAAACCCTAATAAGGGATTAGAAACCCTAATCTCAGATTTAGAAACCCTAACGCACAGTTAGGAACCCTAATTGTATGCTGGGAAACCATAATTTAAAATTCTAGAATCCTCAACCCTAATTAGGAAACCCCAATCCTAATTAGTAAACCCTAATGTGATTGATAATCTCTTATGTAATTAGGAAACACTAATTATGTTTTAATTTTCTTAATTTTCTATTTTAAAATCCTAATTTAAAAAACCCTAGAAAGTTAGTGTTGTAAAACCTAAGGGTTAGAACCTCAGGGTTAAACCCTAAGGGTTTGGACAATTGACAATCAAGCCATTAAAATTACAAGGACAATGACCAAAATACCCTTTTTACATTTTTAATGAGTTAACTTGTAAAATTGGCAAGAACTTTAGTTGGTAACCTAATATATTGACTTGGTGACTTAAGAAACTCCAAGAAATCGATCTAGGTAGCAAATTTACATTAGCAAAATTCATTACATCTAAGAATATAAATAGATTAAGAGAGAGAAAGTATGCAAAATAAGCTCAATTGTTATCAAACTCTCAACAACTCTTTTTCTTCCCAAACCTCCAAAAATTTAAAGTGATTCAGTCACTAGATAACCCCTTTGAACACTAAAAATCAGTTGAGGAGAATCAAGATCAAAGCTTGGACTAGAAAGGTATGAACCTAAACCCATCTTAGATCTTGTGTGCTAGGCTAAAGTTTGTGTTTATGTGTTTAAATCAGTGTTAGATGATGTTTTATGATGATCTATGTTGATATAACATAGATCCATAGCATCAAAATGCTTTGAAATTGAAGTTTTACAAAAGCGCCTAGTAACGTGGTTTGTGGTCCGACAAGCTAATGTCGGGAGCCATGATTCGTGTATCATTTATGATTCTTGATGTTTTATGAGTTGGATCTATAGTTTTGTATGTGGTCTTTTATCCGGAAGTGACATCACCGTTATTGGATGTGTATATTTCAAGTTATAATCCACAAAACTTAGGTTGACCAGGGCATGACTAAATGCATTTCGGGTAACCTGAGAAAGCATTTTTCTGTGTCTGAGAATATTTTCAAGCTCTTTGATCTGTCAGGTTATAAGTGTTATGATGATGTTGTTGTATATTGTTTGTAGCCTGCTCTATGGACAATAGATCTATGCTTTAAGATCCCTTATATCATAAACATATGGAATGTAATGGGTGGTCAAACCTAGTCATTTGGTCACGGACACAGTTTGTGGAAAACCTAGAAACTGTATGAACGAACTTTTTGACAGCCTTTGACCAAGTTGTAACTTGTGATGTTGTTGTTGTTTATTCGATCTGTGGTTGTAGTGTTGTTCCTTGATACAAGGAGTATAGATTTGGACCATGACACCACTTAATTAATTACCAGAACCTAGATTAAAGTGAGCTTAAAAGTGCCTGATCGACACTGTCTGGGATTCAAGGTTACCCAGAAAACCCAGATTTGGTCTGACAGTAACTTTGAAGGGGCTGATCTTGCTAGCTTGTTAAGTTATAACTCTGTTAATGGTTGATAATGGTAGTACTACATGAGTACTACATGATTGAAGCCTAAGTTAGCCTAGAACATGATTACATTCAGAATCAAAGGCAGTCAAACGAGCCACCTGGAACACTGACTTGTAAGTGTTCTTGATGCCAAGAACACCTAAGACGACAGACAAGTGTCGCTATAGGCTATAGCGACGGTTTCTATTTATTTTTTTTCGAATTTTCAGAAAATGATTAAAAATATAAAATAAATTCTAAAAATTATTAAAAATAGTTTTAAAAATTATTTTAAATTATGAAAAATAATTTTTGACTATTTGGAATATTTTTCATTAATATTTATAATTATTTAAATATTAATGATATTTATTTATTTAATTAGTGTATTAAATAAATTAGAAAAATGATTTTAATATTATGAAAAATCATTTTAAATAAGAATAAAGTATTTAAAAAATATTTTGAGTTATAAAATATAACTTTTAATATTTTAGAGAATTTTCATTAATAATTTAATATTAATGATATTAGATTTATTTAATTATTATATTAAATAAAATAAGTTAAAAATGATTTTATTGATTTAAAAATCATTTTAAATGAGAATAAAGTGTTTAAAAATATTTTGAATTATAAAATATAATTTTCAATATTTTTGGAGAATTTTCATTAATAAATTAATATTAATAATATTAGATTTATTTAATTATTATATTAAATAAATGAATTAAAAATGATTTTATTAAATTAAAAATCATTTAAAATGAGAAAAATGATTTAAAAATATTTTAAGTTATAATTAATAACTTTTTTAATATTTTGATGATAATTTCATTAATATTTAAATATTAATGGTGATGGTTTAAAATGATTTTAATTATTTTAAAAATCATTTAAGTAGAATATTGATGATTTTAAAATATTTTAAGTTATTAATAATAACTTTAAATATTTTGACAAGTATAACATTAATATTTTTATATTATTAAATATTAATGATGATGGATTTATTTGATATTTAAATCATTTAAAAATGATTTCAAGAGTGTTTGAAAAATTATTATAAATTATAATAATTATTTGAAAATTATTAAAAACTTCCAAAAAATATTATAAAGGATATTTGACTTATCTAAAATAATATTGAAGCTTAGAGACCAAGTTTAATTGACAATAAATGTGTTAATTATCGGGATAGGGTGACTAGAACATCGAAAATAAACCAAAGTCCAACCGCATCAAATTAGTTAGACTTAATAAGTGTTTATATAAGTTATAAACACTAATGTGCCTATGTGGTAAAGTGCCTAGGAGAAAGATTGACTGTGAATTACGATGATTATGTGTTGTGAATTATTGTGCTAATTGTAAGACCGATATTGTGATTATAGGTCTTTCAAACGCAGATAAGTATATTGTGTAGCAGTAATCAACGCGGAAGGCAAGTTTCCTTAACTCAACCTTGAGTTATATTGTTCAAATATTATGGTGGTTAATTATTGTTGATTAGACCACGTCTGAGAATTTATTGTTGATTATTCGCAGTTAGTGCATGCTTATTAATTCAAATTGAATTAGTGATTTACGAGAATATATATTTGTAGAATAATTGTTATTGGATATTCACATCCGTAGAATATATTAGTGATTATAAATAGTACAGATAATTCCTGTCTATTGTTGAATCGTGTTGAGAAATGTCTTAGCTAATTATTCCGGCTAGACGAACATTTGTTAAAACTTGATAGTTTCAAGAAGAGAAGAGAAGAGAATTCAATTATTAATTGATAGATCGATGCCAATTATTTCGGCTAGATCAAAAAAGAAGATTTGATAGGTTTGAGAAGAGAAGAGAAGAGAGGTGATTAGAAATTGAAATCATTGTATTTCGTTGTTAAATCAAATTCTGATTCAAAGACTGAGAAGAACAACCTTTTATTATAAAAGAGGTAGAATTTTTGGTCGTATATTGGCTATCATCGCGCATTTTAAATATTATGCATAATATAGGGTATAATAAAGTTGATCACTTGTTATATACTTGCAGAGGGGTATGATTTAATCTTTATGGTATATCGATACACTCGCTTATATATCAAAGTAAATCTTTGATAGATACTTGAGAAGAGAAGTTCTAGATCCTTTGTGATCACTCAGCATAAATCTAAAAAATATTCCACTTTGTTATTGCGTAGAATTGATTCTTGATTATTAATTAGAATATCGTAGAAACTTTGAAAGCGTTGTACTCTTTCATTATCAGATTATTGTGTTGCACAGAATGCGAAAAGACTTGTTAATTATTAAAGTTTTGTTCAGTTATTTCAAAGTTCCCTGAACTTTGGTTTCATTATATCAAAATAGATAGTCTGTTGTTTTGATTCTTATACATTCTTTGTATGTCTTAACTTACGGGGCAAATTTGTTGCTCACCCTTGCTAAATAAAACTTTTCAGCTAGGGACGAAGTGGCGGGTGGAGGTCTTTGTGAAGGATAAAGGAAAAGGCATAGTTATAAATTAGTTATGAATAACATTATTATTATGTTTGTATTTGTGAACCCTTTTTGTATATCTAAAGGGTATGTTTGTAATGTTAAGGTTAGAGAACACAGGACTAATGTATTAACTTTATAAGTTAATGTGGTGTAATATTCTATTCATCAATAAATGGGTAGTTAGATGTTTATTATATTGTGGATCATGAACACCAAACTCGGGAGTCAGGTAACCCAGATTTGGGGGTGTCACAGGTTGGTATCAAAGCTGTAGGTTATAAACCTTAAGTGGGGTGGGGAAACCCTAGGATTATAACCATAAGCGAGATAGAGAATACTCATTTAGAGTACTAAGTGAGAGATTGATAAGCGTATCGATAGTGAGATATGTGGACACAGTGTGGGAATTTTATATTGGTGAAGTATTAATCAAGTTATTTAAACCGATAATAGGATGTCCGGAGAAGATGAAATGAGTGTGGAGATGTTAGCGGCTATTGCACCAAAGCCGAGAGTGAGAGGTGCCACCGCAATGTATGGTGGGGAAAGATGAGAAGTTGAGAAGGTGGGAAAAGATGAATCTATGGATAACTGGGGGAGTGATCATGATGATTATCCCGAGATGTATCCGAGTGGTGATGATGAGAGTGAGTCAAGAAGAAGCTAAGGTGGAGAAAGAGAGTAAGACCAAAGTAGGAGAACAAGATCAAGTATCTGCAGAAGTCCAGGAACTCCGGAGTAAAGTATTTCTCTTGGAGGAGTTGTAGAAGACGGAGCAAGCGTTACATGAAATGACTGAAGAAAGGAATGAGTTGAAGGCGCAGCTGGAAAGTATGAAGACTGAAGGTAGTGGATCGTCTCAAGAAACTATCAAGCACAAGAAGGACAAGAAGAAAGAGAAAGAGAGAGACAACGACAACGATAATTCGAAAATTCAAACCATAAGAAGAAGCAAGTCAGTAGTAAGTGTGGGAAGACTCGCGTGGGAGAATGCATGATATGGAAGAACGTGTGCTTTAATTGAAAGTAAGAAGGACATATTTCCCTACATTACCCTAAAAGTAGAATATGAGGAAGAAGTGTTTTTATGTGGGAGAACGGGGTCACGAATTCAACAAGTGTCCCAACAAGAAGAAGAAGACCGGTGAAGGGTGGATGGTAGAGATAGCTTAAGTTTAAGCGATAATATATTTTGATAGTGTGTGATATTATCAGTTGTAATACGAGAACGATGTAATATCGAGAACGATATATATGTGAACATATATATAATATATATGTTTGTATGAATGAAATCTTTATTTTCTATATGAATATAAGATTATGATTAATTTGTGAGTTCTTAAAACTCATACTTATGGTAAGTTCATGACTCATAATTATATGAGATGTTTTGAACCCTCAAATGAATGGACGCCAAAGGTCTCGACTAGGATAAGTTCATAAACTCATATAATTGTGGCAAGTTCTCGAACCCTAGGTGTAAGTAAGTTTGATGAACTAGGAATACTTTTTGTGTGAATGGAGAATTACAACTTTTGTTTAAAGTTGTGTTGTTAATCGATATTATTTAAAAAGGGATAGTGTTATGTGTTAAGTGTTAAATGTATTGTGTGCTATTTGAATAAATATGCGATTATATGAGAAATTTTGTTTAAATTCTTATTGTGTTATTAATAAGAATTTGTTATAGAAGGAGAATTAATGTAAGATTTTTATTAGATAATGCCGCCAAGGAAGGGAAGTCTAAAGAGAAATATGGAAGAACAATTTTTGAATCTGAAGCAGAAGGATATGTCAGTGACAGAATATTTTGTCAAGTTCAACGAATTAGCTAAATTCGCTCCACATCAAGTGGACACTGAGAAAAATAAAAGCACGATGTTTTAGGAATGGATTGAAATCATTGGTACTCGAGAAGTTAGATGTCTTCGCAAATTAATTCATTTTCAACTTTATTGGAAAAAGCCATTATCGTTGAGGGAGAAATTGAAGTCAGATTAAAAAGAATAGTCAAGAACAAAAAAGGAGGTCAAGGAAATAATATGATAGGTGGTAATGGAGGCGTGGATTTTAATAAACATAAGAGGGATGATAATGTTAATTTAGGAAATAATCTAAAAAGAGAGTAGAGAAAGGTATGCGTGTGTGTAGTTTTCGGGAAGCGTCATCAAGGAGGTTGTTTGAAGAAAAAGGAGTATATTTTTAACTGTGGCCATGAGGGACACATGTCTCCGAGTGTCCCATTCCAAAGAAGACACGAGGTTTTTTTTGCAGGTGGATTAATCGATCATCCGGTGAGTGTTTGCCCAAAGAAGAGGATGAATAAGGGAACCAATAGAGGAACAATATGGATCAAAGAATCATTTCAAGAAGGAAGACCAACATGTTCACTTTTTAGCATGACAGATTCCAAATGCACGAGATGTTGCCCATGAAAAAGGCGACAGTAACGATTTCGCTTAGAAATTAAATTACGCGATAAATATTAGATAGATATTGATGTGAATTGTTTTCTTTTATAAGATCCAAATCACAAAGTTAGAATGTTGAGACACAAATGAATATTGTGTTGATAAGAATGAATTGATGATACAACTTTAAAAGATTGTAGAGAATAAGAAAGTGATGATTCGAGGATGGAATCCTTTTAAGAGGGGTGAATGTAATAACCCGGATTTTGAATAATCGAAATTTACTAATTTTTTTTTTTTATTAATATTAATATTAATATTGTAATCGTGTATATCGTGATACTGAGTCTCGAGAATTGGTCAATTTGTGTATTGGTCGATAAATATAGAGTAGAGTTGTGCTTAATAGAGAATAAAAACCCTAACCCTAAGTTACGGATGGGGATTCGATAGAAAATATAATTAAAATAATTATATTGATGAGTACGTGTTCAGATCTTGTATAAAATATTGATCAATGATTGATCGGATAAGGTTTAAAATTAATAAACCCTAATAAGGGATTAGAAGCCTTAATCTCAGATTTAGAAACCCTAACGCACAGTTAGGAACCCTAATTATATGTCAGGAAACCCTAATTTAAAATTTGGGAATCCTCAACCCTAATTAGGAAACCCTAATCCTAATTAGTAAACCCTAATGTGATTGATAATCTTAATGTAATTAGGAAACACTAATTATTTTTTAATTCTCTTAATTTTCTATTTTAAAACCCTAATTTAGAAAATCCTAAAAAGTTAGTGTTGTAAAACCTAAGGGTTAGAACCTTAGGGTTAAACCTAAAGGGTTTGAACAATTGACAATCAAGCCATTAAAATTACAAGGACAATGACCAAAATACCTTTTTTCATTTTTAATGAGTTAACTTGTAAAATTGGCAAGAACTTTAGTTGGTAACCTAATATATTGACTTTGTGACTTTAGAAATATCAAAGAAATTAACCTCCAGGTACACACTACATTAGCAAAATTCATTACATCTAAGAATATATATAGATTAAGAGAGAGAAAGTATGCAAAATATTTTACAATTGTTATCAAACTCTCAACAACTCTTTTTCTCTCCCAAACCTCCAAAAATTTAAAGTGATTCAATCACTAGATAACCCCTTTGAACACTAAAAATCATTGAGGAGAATCAAGATCAAAGAATTGGACTAGAAAGGTATAAAACCTAAACCCATTTTAGATCTTGTATGCTTAAGTAAAATTTTGTGTTTATGTGTTTAAATTCGTGTTAGATGATGTTTTATGATGATCTATGTTGATATAACATAGATCCATAGCATCAAAATGCTTTAAAATTGATGTTTTACAAAAGCGTCCAAGAACATGGTTTGTGGTCGACAAGCTAATGTCAAGAGCCATGCAGATTTAGTTTCTGTTTATGATTTTTGATGTTTTATGAGTTGGATCTATAGTTTTGGTATGTGGTCTTTTATCCGGAAGTGACATCACCGTTATTGGATGTGTATATTTATAAGTTATAATCGATCAAAACTTCGTTGAATCGGGCATGACAAATGCATTTCGGGTAACCCGAAAGCATTTTTTCGTGTCTGAGAATATTTTCAAGATTTTTGATCTGTCGAGGTTGTAAGTGTTATGATGATGTTGTTGTTGTATATTGTTTGTGAAGTCATTTTATGGACAATAGATCCATGCTTTAAGATCCCTTATATCACAAACAAAGATGGAATGTAAATGGGTGGTCGAATCTAGTCGTTTCGTCGACGGACACGCTTTTCGGAAAACCGAAAACTATATGAACGAATTTCTCGATGACCTTTGACCAAGTTGTAACTTGTGATGTTGTTGTTGTTTATTCAATTTGTTGTTGTAGTGTTGTTCCTTGATGGAAGGAGTATAGATTTGGACCATGAGACCACTTAATTAATGACCAGAACCTAGATTAAAGTGAGCTTAAAAAGTGCACGATCGAAGTCGTTCAGGTTTCAAGGTTACCCGAAAACCCAGATTTCGTCCGACGAAGAACTTTGAGAGGCCGATCTTGCTAGTTTGTTTGTTATGACTCTATTAATGGTTGATAATGGTAGTGTTACATAAGGACTACACGATGAATACTTAAGTTAGCTTGTAAACATGATTTAGATAAGAATCAAATTAAAGGTCAAACGAGCCACCTTGAACATCGACTTCTCGGTGTTCTTGATGCCAAGAACACCTAGGACTGACAGAGACAAGTGTCGCTTAAGGCTATAGCTGACGGTTTTAATATTTTTTTTTGAATTTTCGGAAAATGATTAAAAATATAAAATAAATTCTAAAAATTACAAAAAATGGTTTTAAAAATTATTTTAAATTATGAAAAATAATTTTTGACTATTTGGAATATTTTTCATTAATATTTATAATTATTTAAATATTAATGATATTTAATTTATTTAATTAGTGTATTAAATAAATTAGAGAAAATGATTTTAATATTATGAAAAATCATTTTAAATAAGAATAAAGTATTTAAAAATATTTTGAGTTATAAAATATAACTTTTAATATTTTTAGAGAATTTTCATTAATAATTTAATATTAATGATATTAGATTTATTTAATTATTTATTAAATAAATAAGTTAAAATGATTTTATTGATTTAAAATCATTTTAAATGAGAATAAAGTGTTAGAAAATATTTTGAATTATAAAATATAATTTTCAATATTTTTGGAGAATTTTCATTAATAAAATTAATTTTAATGATATTAGATTTATTTAATTATTATATTAAATAAATGAATTAAAAATAGTTTTATTGAATTAAAAATCATTTAAAATGAGAAAAATCATTTAAAAATATTTTAAATTATAATTAATAACTTTTAATATTTTAATGATAATTTCATTAATATTTAAATATTAATGGTGATGGTTTAAAAATGATTTTAATTAATTTAAAAATCATTTAAGTAGAATATTGATGATTTAAAAATATTTTAAGTTATTAATAATAACTTTAAATATTTTGACAAGTATAACATTAATATTTTTATATTATTAAATATTAATGATGATGGATTTATTTGATATTTAAATCATTTAAAAATAATTTCATTGTTTGAAAAATTATTATAAATTATAATAATTATTTGAAAATTATTAAAAACTTCCAAAAAATATTATAAAGGATATTTGACTTATATAAAGTAATATTGAAGCTTAGAGACCAAGTTTAATTGATAATAAATGTGTTAATTGTCGGATAGGGTGACCCGAATAATCGAAAATAAAATGAAGTCAACTAGATCGAATTAGTTAGACTTAATGAGTGTTTATATAAGTTATAAACACTAATGTGCCTATGTGGTAAGTGTGTCTAGGAGAAAGATTGATCGTGAATTATGATATTGTGTGTTGTGAATTATTGTGCTAATTGTAAGACCGATATTGTGATTATAGGTCTTTTAAACGCAGATAAGTTTATTGTGTAGCTGTAATCAACGCGGAAGGTAACTTTCCTTAACTCAACCTTAAGTTATATTGTCCAAATATTATGGTGGTTAATTATTGTTGATTAGACCACGTCTAAGAATTTATTGTTGATTATTCGCAGTTAGTGCATGCTTATTAATTCAAATTGAATTAGTGATTCTAAGAATATACATTTGTAGAATAAGTGTTATTAGATATTCACATCCGTAGAATATATTAGTGATTGTAAATAGTACAGATAATTTCTGTCTATTGTTGAATCGTGTTGAGAAATGTCTTAGCTAATTATTCTGGCTAGACAAAAATTTGTTAAAACTTGATAGTTTCGAGAAGAGAATAGAAGAGAATTCAATTATTAATTGATAGATCGATGCCAATTATTTCGGCTAGATCGATAAAGAAAGATTTGATAGGTTTGAGAAGAGAAGAGAAGAGAGGTGATTAGAAATTGAAATCATTGTATTTCGTTGTTAAATCAAATTCTGATTATTCATTAGAATATCGTAGAAACTTTGAAAGCGTTGTACTCTTTCATTATCAGATTATTGTGTTGCATAGAATGCGAAAAGACATGTTAATTATTAAAGTTTTGTTCAGCTATTTCAAAGTTCCCCGAACTTTGGTTTTATTCTATCAAAATAGATAGTCTGTTGTTCTAATTCTTATACATTCTTTATATGTCTTAACTTGCGGGGCAAATTTGTTGCTCACCCTTGCTAAATAAAACTTTTCAGCTAGGGACGAAGTGGAAGGAGGTGCTGTGAAGGATAAGGGAAAAGGCATAGTTATAAATTAGTTATGAATAACATTATTATTATATTGTATTTATGAATCCTTTTTGTATATATAAAGGGTATGTTTGTAATGTTAAGGTTAGAGAACCTGGGACTAATGTATTAACTTTATAAGTTAATGTGGTGTAATATTTTATTCATCAATGAATGGGTGGTTAGATGCTTATTATATTGTGGATCGTGAACACCAAACTTGGGAGTCGGTAACCTTGATTTGGGGTGTCACATCACTATCACGTTCACTCTTCCACAATGATATTGAATGGTATAGTTGTAACCTTCAATGACTTGAGCCAATGTCTTTAAGCGCATCGCTACGTTCGTTTTGGGTGAAGAAAAATATGAGGGTTTTAGAAATGGGTTTTGTACTAGGGTCAATACAAAATTTGATTTCACGCCCGGGGTAGGCGGGAAGTTCTTAAGGAATACGTCGGAAATTTATTAACAATAGAAATATCATTCAAATCTGACGTATTTTTGTTTAAATCTATGACATGTCTAAGAAAGATTGACATCCATTTTTTAATTAATGAATTACTTTATGGCTTTATATGATGATGAATTAACTTTAGTGGTTTCGTTGCTTGAATTTGTATAATAGGTTGGTTAGGAATATAAAGGTTAACAACCTTACGAAAATAATCAATTTTTGTATGATGAGTAGTTAACTAGTCGATTCCTAAAATCACGTCAAAGGAAAGTATTTTCAAAGAGATAAGATCGGAAGTAGCGTGAAAGTGTCGATTTGAATCAACAAGATTTATAAACAGTGGAGGTAACGAAGGTTTCTCCCAACGGAGTTTCAACAGATAAGTCAAAGTCTAATTTCTCTGGAGTCGAATTAAAATCTTGAGCACAATGTAGAACCGGTATCTAATAAGGTATAGACTTTGCAAGAATTTATAACTAACTAGCCCGTGCTAACTTCATTCGGGTTACTCTCTTTTTGAGAAGTCACAAAAAATGCTCTTCCTGAAACCACCGACTTTGTTTTGTCCGTATCCACCTTTGGTGCCACCATCCCAGCTGGACTTGATTTCGCTACAGGATAAAATCGAGCTATGTGACCGTCTTTTCCATAACTAAAACATACCTTGGAAGGCTATGAACAGTTTGGACTTATCTATCCCTCCTCTCCGCATCTGTAGCATCTAACTGGCGGTCGTTCTCCTCCCCTAGAATTTGTTGCTGGTGTTGGTGCTGCTGCCGACGTCTTCCCATCATCGTTAAATCTTCTCTTCTTGAATTTTCCCCTTGAATCATTTCTTTTATTATCTTGGTCATGATTACCACCAAAGTGGTTACCATTTCTGGCATGATAATTTCCTCCACGATGGTTATCATTGTTCCGATAACCATTGCCACAAGTACATTTATTATCGTCTTGTTGCTCGTTATCCTTTAGTTGGGCTAGCTCATTATCGCGCTCCAATAACTGAGCCCTATTCACTACATCGGAATACAAACAAAATTTTTAAAAAATGAGGTATTGACGTATTTCGGGTTTCAAACCTCTTAGAAACATTCGCGTCATTCACTCCTCATTATCGACCAAATGGGATGCAAACCGGGATAACTCCGTAAATTTAGCCTCGTATTACGACACGGTCATATTGTTTTGTTGCAACTTGATAAACTCCATCTTCTTCATGTGACGAATACTTTTGGGAAAGTACTTGTCGTTGAACAGCTCTTGGAACTTCTCCCAAGACATCTTGAGTGCGGCTAAATTTGAGTACGTTTCTTCGATTTCCACTAGTAATCTGCCTCTTCGCAACATAAAGGTGGAAAAGGGAACCTTTTGCTCCTTAGAGCATCCCAAGACATCAAATATCTTGGTGATCTACTTTATCCACATCTCGCTTTAAGTGGTTCGGCTCTCCCAAAAACCCGGTGGTCCCGGCTCCTTGAAGCGCTTAGCGGTGACCATCCGAGAGTTGCCGGTGTTTCCACCGCATTTTGAGCGGAGTCTCTCTCTACTTTGATGTTCCATTAATTGCATAAAGCCTATGAACATTCCATTGTTCATCATTTTATCGGTGTTATTGTTTACACGAGGATTATTGTCTTCTGTTACACATTATCACAGGTATTGATCGTTGGTGACTCAAGCGGTCTCATGTTCTTCATTGCTTATCTTAACATTTTGGATGCCATTTTCAAATCGCCACAAAGCAAGGGTTAATTGACATATCACATATTATCCCTATACTTTGACCGACCAATTAAATACCAAATAAACTTAAGTAGGTCATACTAGCGAAGGAATTCCCCGTCTCTCCCCTCCTAGTTCTTGTCTCACATCTCAGCCAAGGATCATATCCCTAAGCTTTGATACCAACTGTGACGCCCCCAAAATAGGTATACATCACCCATCTTGAGTCGCCAAATACATGGTACAAAATATAAATAAAAACTTAGTTATACAACTGTCGTGTAAAATACGACAAAACAAAAGCTAAGAGTTTTAACATGAATATTATCTTCTAGACAATATCCACACTCAATGGAGTTCTCATTACAATTATTATCGCACTATTTCATAGAATAGTGAGGACTACTAAAGCCACTTATCCTGGACCATCACTCCAATCCCCGACTCATCCCAGCTATATTCTCATTTCCTGAAGAGAACAATGAAAGAAAAGGGTGAGCTCAACTAGCCCAGTAAGAAATATTATGACTAAGATAATGCAGAATAAATTATCATTAGCCTTCAACAGTATAACAACTGATAGAATATAATAGACAACAAGTTTAGCTGCAGCGGAACAAGCAATCCATTAGAAGAGTCAAGTAGAGCATGATATCTACTATCTTCTATGATTTAAAAATTTTATCATCAAATTTTATCATTTGAGACTCAAATTTTAATAAATAAATCACATCATTGAATTATCCACGCACCACGACCAAGGATATTCATATTATCATCAATGGTCATAATTATACCGAATAATCCTTGGTCATAATCATACCATCAACTGTCCATCAATGCACTACAGTCCAATAAGGACTTTTACCACATCATTTGTAACATTACGGGTCATGATTTATACCGAATGATCACAGTCATAATCATACCAATCAATAGTCCATCTATGGACGTAAGCCAAAGATGACTTTCATCACAATATAAGCATGAGGATGATGACAATGATATAAGAATTCAATTAAAAGAAACAAAGGATAAATTCTTAAAGATTTATAATTTAATTTATCCAGAATTCAATAATGTTCAAATTGCCAACATGATCTTTGCTTTGTGGAGTAAAATTCAAGAATAATATTGTATCAAAAATGATTTGGATGAAAAGAAATCAATTTTTGTCATGAATAATCTTGTGGGTGAATAGTACCCGTGAATATAGTACTTTGTGAATAGTACTTGAATAGTACTTTATGAATAGTACTTTGTGAATAACAGTAAATGAATTGTACTTTTGTGAATAGTATCGTATAAATGAATAGTACTCATCGATGAAGATTTCAAGCATGAAAAACTTAAAATTTAACAAGAATATCCTTGAAAATATCTTTGTGAAACGATACTAGATGAAGCGCAAATTTCAAGGATATTCTACTAATTTCATGGAGTATAGAAGCCAAAACTTTAACAAAATGAGTATAGAATTCGAAATCTAAAACAAAATAATATTACTTACATACTATAGAGTATGGAAGAAAATATTATTTCAAGCGAATATTGAACAAAAATAACATCCCTTGAACGAAAATAATATTCCAACAAATATTTAACGAAGATAATATTCCTACGAATATTAAACAAAGATAATATTCTTTATGAATATTGAAAAAAATAATATTCATACGAATACGAAAAATAATATCTCTTCAGAATATGAAATAAATAATACACCTTACCTCAGAAGAAGACTGGATACTGAAATAGTGAAGTAAGAGACTTTTGCTTCTTCTTCTTTCTCTCTATAGCTTCTCTCTCTATAATTGCTCTTCTGAGACTTAGTGAATTGGTGAGAATGAAAGAAGAATGAGCTTCTATTTATAGGAAAATATAGTTTCAAAAATTGCACGTTTTGGGGCTCGAAATATTATAGTATAATACCTTCATCTTTTTCTTTATTTTTAATTTAGTCCTGCAAGTATTATCAAACTTGCACCACCTCGCCTAATAGTATATCATGTGAATTAATTGTACATTCATGTGAATCAATAGTTCTATACATGTGAAAAAAAAATTTACAGTATAGTATCTTCATCTATACCTCCATTTTTAATTTAGTCATGCAAGTATTATCCATCTTGCACCACCTCCCCTAATAGTACATACATGTGAATCAATAGTACACACATGTGAACCAATAGTTATAAGCATGTGAATTAATAGCAATTAATTGCTCATTTATCCGATTAATTACCTGATTGGTCAATATAACCTCCAGACATCAATTATTATCGAAATAAATGTCGATTTCCACTAACACTAATAATCATAATACAATGGAACTATCAATTTCATCTTTAATCAACACGAACTTTTTCATCATTAATATTGTAACTCATAATATTTAACAACAGGTCGTTCCCAGGAAAGAGGGGGCTTTCTGATAAGGATTTCTCCCTATTAGCGCGCAATTAGATGACCTAACCTCTCCTTGACAGAACTTCTAGACATTGTCAATATTGCAAATAATAATATGAATAACTTTGTCATCCAATTATTGATTTAATAATATAAAATATTATGCAGATGATATTGTGACAATAATTGAATCAATAATATGAGAGATATGATGCAGCAATTACTGTAGTAATAATTGAGTATAACTGAGTGACTTCTTACGTAAGCATCAATAATCAATACCGTGTACTACTATAAAAAGATATTTTTGTCATTTTCTAACTACGACAATACTTCCGCTGTGGGGTCCACCAATGATTGTGCCGTCGTACGAATATTCCCTATTAAAATGAATATTCCCCGACACAATGAATATTTTATATCAACTTGCTTTCTTTGCAAAATTTTCAAATATCACCCTTAACTTTAACCTTTTATGAATTTAACCATTTACTAAATAGAATAATAATTATAGGAAAATTGAATACTTTCATTTCATAAAATTAGGGGTCTTACAATCTTCGTTTAAACCTTGGCTTCAGGACGATCTGCACGTTGAGTAGCCTTCATCCAAGCGTCCTCTGCTCTTGCACACTTAGTCGATTCCTCCTTCAAATCGTCTTTCAGCTTTTCCACTTCAGTCTTTATCTTCTCATTCTAAGCCAATAGCTCCTCTTAATGTCCCTCTGTGTGAACTAGGTTCCACTCCGTGTTCCCAAGTCGTGAGTCGAGTTCCTGAATCTCGACATCCTTCTGCTCCATAGTAGCCTGGCGCATTTCAGCTAGCTCCTTCAGCTCCTTAATCTTATCTTGTAATTTTATGTTTTGGTCATACAACGCATCATACATCTCAGCTGATATGGAGTTTGGTGGAAACTCCACATGATCCTCTTCCTCATCCTCCACCTCTATCTCCTTAGAATTCTCCTCCTCAGAATCAGACACAGGCTCATCCTCCTGTTCTTCCATAGTGACCAACAAAGAAGGCTCTCTCTGAATCAACTGCTCCCGAACCACATGAACATCTTGGGGCTCCTCATCTCTAGGTACCTGAGGTATCTCTTCCCTAGCTTGACTGGATCCTTCAACGTTAGACATCCTGATAACAAAATACTTTTAAGTTTTATTTATTACGTGACACTCTTCGATATTCACGAGCAAATAAGTTATTAACACATAGCACATAAAGTCTTTTATTGTTTATGTTTAATGAATTTCCTCAATTCATTCCTTAGAACTCGATAAGAGTTTATCACCACTATGTTTTCTGTCTCCTTAAAGGTTACTTCCTAAGGTTTCCCCCACCTAAGGTTCATAACCTAAAGTTTTGATACCAATCTGTGACACCCTCAAATCCGGGTACTCCATTCCTACAGGATTCGGTGCTCACTATCCAAAAAAATAATACCCATAATAAAGGATAAAGACATAACTTAAATAACTTAAACAATAGTCTTCCCAGTTAAAGGGTTACAGAATTTGACCCCAAAATTCATACAATTTAATTATTAACCCGATTCGTTAATAACACATCTACCTTCCGATTTTATATCATTATTCGATGTTAAACTTTATATAATGCGGAATAATTCAAACTTTTATGTCTTCTTACTTTAATTCCTGAATCAAAACCTTTATCATCTATATGTCTTTGAATCAATCTTATTTTATGATTCACTTTATCACTGTTATTATAAAATTTTACATTTCAATCTGATAACCTTTACATATCAGATAACTCTAACATTAGCTTTACAACTCAACATAAAACTATACATCATAAAACATTTAGTACATCTCATGAATCTTAATCATGGTATAAAGAAATAACAACTTTAGCTAAAATATTAATCTTCGTGTATTATTTCTGATCCACGTCATTCAAGTAGCACATAGTGTTACCTCCAATCCTTAACCTGCAAAAATGGTTATTTGCAAGGTTGAGCTAGACAGCCCAGCAAAATCTAACAGTTTTCATGCATCACATAGCACATAATAACATGCTCAACATATATCTCATAAACATTGGACTAACATAACATACATGTTATAGTTCATATAACAAGTATAAAGATTGAGTTCCTTACTCAATCAGCATGCTTTACTCAATCAACGTAGTCATAAGTTGACTTTAACATTTCATACATTCAACATATATATAACATATCATGCTCTTTGCAATAAAGATTTAAAATAATCAAATTCACATAGCAAATAGGAATCGAAAGACTTTCCTTAATCGTTGTTTACCAATAATAGTTTAACGACTTACGGATATTCGCACTTCACGTGCCCTACACAATTATATAATCATTCATATTAACTATTAGTCACATAGCAACGCATAGTAGTTGTAATATAAACTTTAATTTACGCCTCATAACCCTTCCTATTATCAATACACAATGTTCAATTTTATTGTGTTAACTTTCGACTTATAGCTCACTATATTTCATATTAGAAATTCATTCAAGTGCTTAAGTCTTGCTAGGAATCATTATTGGTTTTATATTAACCCATTTCATATCTTATAATATTCATTTCATTAGACTTAAAACACTTTTTTATGTTCATTATCACTTATCACGACGTTCGACGTTTATTAAATCACACGCCCGATTTGTCTCTCTTGTGTGTGCTTAGTATGCATATATAACTTATCTAATATATCATTTATTAATGTTAAGCATCATTATACTTCATAATATTCATGTTCTATAACTTAGAACAACATCTTTTATCGTCAAGAGCACTACACTTGCATACGTGCATGCCCGACGCCCTCGATTGCCTTCAAAAACACAACAGTCCTAAAATGACCCTTTTGACCCCTTTTCCCAACCTCAAATTGAAAACCTTAAAGAATTAAAGTTGTAGGTATATTCGTCCTCATTCCGTTTTATCTTGAATCACCTCAATCGGAGTTCATATGAAAAATGTTATGACTAGTTTTACCAAAATAGGTCAAAGTAGTCACACACGACATACTTTGAGCACAATTGCGCTTCAATTAAGTCTTGGCACAGTAGCAGCAAGATTCTATAAAGTAGTTGCGCCCCAAATGACTTAGGGCATAGTAGCAATCATGGCCAAGATAGCGTAAAACGGGACTTGAAGCTACTGTTCTTCGCAATTTTTTACCCTTTTTCTCCTACTAATCTTCATAACTTGAGTTATACACATCCAAATTAGTCTGTTTTCGATTCTATGGATTCGTAATTCATAGAACTACAACATACTAGAATTATAACAATTTATAAAAACACTAGCTAGCCTAAATCTTAACCCAAAACTCATGTTCATACTAAACTTTCATGTTTTAACATGTTTAGCGAATTCATTCACTACGAATTCGTTTCTTAACCAAATTTATTCATTCAACTTGCGTTCTTTTCATTTTTTGATGTAATAATCACATCTATTATCAATTTCAAATTATATACATGATCTAACCATCAATTTAAGCCTTAAAATAGACCCAAAATATATATATTAAGCCATAAACCAAATTTCTTCTTCTAACACTTGTTTCCACTAATTTGATTACATGAAAACTTGTTATAGATTACATATAACAAATTATACACATCTATTAATATTATATCATCAATTATTAACAAATCCTCTACCAAAATCCATTTACAGAGAAGTATATATAAGAACACAAAATAGGTTGTACAACCAAGTTGCTACCTTTGATTTCTTCTTTAGATTGGTTAGAAGATGATTAGGAAACCTTGATTACACATCTTCCGTCTTGATTCTCAAGATTTCTCTTCTTAATCCACAGAAAATTTCTTTATCTCTCAAACCCTCTATAAGGCTCCCCTTTCTCTCTGTTATTTAGACTTAGCAAAATAATACGTAACATAAAAACTGACAAATGGTTTACGCTCAAATAAATTAATATAAGGTCTCAGCAGTTACAATACTCCAAAGGTCATAAGACCTTGTTTGGTTGACACACTTTAAAACCCTTTCTATTTTATTTTTATAATTCTCTTATCCTATAGTACTCATGTCACACATTACCCAATTAAATTATAATCTTTATTTAGTCAACACAATATTTAATTAGCTAATATAGTTATAATTTGTTTAACAAATCATTAATCCTCTAATTTAATTATTTAATTAAATTATAATATTTTCATTCCATTAGCGTAATAAAGTATACTTGATTATAAAATCATTTAATCAATATTATTGTACCTAAATAAATTATTCTCCAAAAAATTTCATCGAATATCCATTTTATTCCATAAATATTTCAACTAAAATATTTATTCTATTTAATAAATATTTTACTATTTACAAAATTCACTATCGTAATACATTAACATAGTACATTTTCATGCAATATATTACCTTCTCATTTTATTAAAACAATTATATTAATTCACTATTTAAATTAAGTGAATTACTCACATTATTCATGAATTTAATTCAAAACATTTCCATTGCCAACAAGGCATAACCATCAAATTATATTATTTCATAATATAATTTCAACTTAATTAAATTAAGTAATATAATATAGTTGATTTCCTTTTCATAACAATTACATTTAATTTCTTCAATAGTTAAATTAACTATTAAACCTCATGCATAATAAATTTTACTCACCAAACCACATAATCTAAAATAGATGCATCTCATAATAAGAATTTTATTTGTTAAATTCTTATTTTAATAACCTATAAAAATTTGGGTTGTCACATCCTTCCCTCCTTATAAGGATTCCATCCTCGGAATCAAGAAACCTTACCTTACTCTGGGTTTTCATCAAATCTCTTCGTTGAATAACTTCAACACATTACCTTAATATAGGTTTTATATTTCCTACTCCCACCATTCTTGATAATAAATTCTTGTAAGTTTTATTTCATAACTTTCACTTGAAGTCAATTATATTTTGAGTATTATATATTCTTTAACCCATTCATCTCCTTTTCTAAAGATCGTTATCATATACTCAACTCATAAACACTCGGGATATTACAGTTACATCAACTTAAAACAATCCCATGTAATCTAACCTTAAACTATTACATAAGTCTGCGGAATACATCACAAAATAACATAAGTCTTATAACATAAATTTATATAAGTAAATTCAAATAAGTCTTCATCACTTGGACATCTTGTCCTTTCCTTTACTAGAAGACGACTCATCGACTTTCTCAACTTTAGCTGCAGTGTTAATTGCAAGAGTGAGCAAACAATTGCTCACTAATATAAAGAATAATAATAGCAACAACATGAGATTAAACAATGAATAGTGAATAATAGAGAACTCGTTCTACGAATCAAGAGTATAAAACAAGTTCAAGATTTATATCTGAGGGTCTTAAGACTATGAACTATGTCCCCGATAATTAGGTATTTTTACCTCAACCTTAATAGTCGTTTAGACTATATAGACCCTCCCTTACATACTTAGGGGGATCAACCCTTTGTACCATGTATTGTGCACAAACATCTACACATTCGACGCCGTACATAATCCTTTATATTGGGGTTGTTCATCTCAGTTTGACTTTAGGATTTCCACACTAAAGAAAGTTTAGTTTGGAACTAGCTTATCAGTGGTTCTAGAACTTTAGAACACTCATCAAATATAGATTAGTCCGATCAATAAATGATTGTTTGCTATTTGAAGGTTCAACACAATAATACAAGATTGAACAATGATACTTAAGTCAAAGATTGAATATTAACAATATACAATTGAATAGACATGGTATAAAAAAAGTACTACATCCAAAAGAGTTAGAAAATCTCATTTGGAACAATGAATTTAAACAGTCTATGCTTTGAATATCAAAGAACAAAAGTTAGGATTAAAATACAAGAGCTTGCATAATTGTAAACAAGATGGAACCAATAACTTGCCCAACTTAAATATACGATTTAGGAACTTGCAATAATGAAAAATGAATGTTAGAGAGCTTGCTCGACAACAAAAGATAAATAGTCATGACACTTGCATTCATTATAAAGAGAATGAAGTTAGGGAACTTGTCTCGTACGTAAGCTACACGAGTTTAATAAACGTTTGCCAAACACCCTACATATACCATTAGAGTTACATCATCGATTTAAGGTCTAACCATATTGGTTAACCACTCACACGAATCTGAAAACTCATTATCATATAATATAAAGCTTTAGCATTCAATTCTCACCTCTAACTCTTACAAACATTGAATTTCAATCATTATATAACCGTGAGATCCGAATTTTATGAAATGAAAGTATTCAAGTTTCTTATAATTATTATTTTATTTAGTAAATGGTTAAATTGAGAAAGGGTTAAAGTTAAAGGGTGATATGTGAAAATTTTGTAAAGTAAGCAAGTTGATATAAAATATTCATTGTGTTGGGGAATATTCAATTGGTCGGGGAATATTAAATGCGACGGCATAATCATTGGTGGACCCCAAAAGCGAAAGTATTTTCATAGTTAGAAAATGGCGAAATATATTTTATAAAAATAACGGCAAAAAGTTTTTAATTTAAACTGTTGAACTACTCTAAGTAAAAGTGCGATGTCTGGCGTGGTTGCATAGTAGCATTGCGGTATTAATTATTGATGCTTACGTGCAAAGTCACTCAGTTATACTTAAATATTTCTACAGTAATTGCTGCATAATATCTCTCATATTATTGATTCAATTATTGTCACAGTATCATCTGCATAATATTTTATATTATTAAATCAATAATTGATACGACAAAGTTATTCATATTATTATTTATAATATTGACGATGTTTAGAAAGTTCTATCAAGTAAAGGAGTTTGGTCACCTAATTGCGCGCTAATAGGGAGAAATCCTTATCGGAAAGCCCCCTCTTTTCTGGGAATGATCTGGTTGTTAAATATTATGAGTTATAATATTTATGATGAATAAATTCGTATTGATTAAAGATGAAATTGATATTTTCATTGTGTTGGGATTATTAGTGTTAGTGGAAATCGACATCTATTTCGATAATAATTGATGTTTGGAGGTTATATTGACCAATCGGGTAATTAATTGGATAAATGAGCAATTAATTTCTATTAATTCATATACTTATAACTATTTGTTCACATGTGTGTACTATTGATTTACATGCATGTACTATTAGGGGAGGTGGTGCAAAATTGATAATACTTGCATTACTAAATTAAAAATAGAGGTATAAATGAAGGTACTATACTGTAATTATTTTTTTTCACATGCATAGAACTATTGAGTCATATGATTGTACTATTAATTCATATGATGTACTATTAGGGGAGGTGGTGCAAGTTTGATAATACTTGCAGGACTAAATTAAAAATGAAGGAAAAGATGAAGGTATTATACTGTAATATTTCGAGCCCCAAAATGTGAAATTATCGAAACTATGTTTTCCTATAAATAGAAGCTCATTCTTCCTTCATTCTCACCAATTCACTAAGACTCACAAGAACAATTATAGAGAGAGAAGATATAGAGAGAAAGAAGAAGAGAAGTTTGCTACTTCACTATTCCAGTATCCAGTCTTCTTCTGAGGTAAGGGGTATTATTTCTTTCGTATTCATGAAGAGAGTTATTTTCTTTCGATACTCGAAAGGGTTGTTATTCCAATCTTTATTATTCTGTTGGAATAACCTATCTACTCGAAAACCGCATGCATGGTGAAATTCTTCTATTGTTCCATTCTTTATTATTCTGTTGAAATAACCTGTCTACGCGGACTACCGCATGCATGGTGAAATTCTTTTGTTGTTCCATTCTTTATTATTCTGTTGGAATAACCTGTCTACGTGGACTACCGCATGCATGGTGAAATTCTTCTATTATTCCATTCTTTATTATTTTGTTGGAATAACCTGTCTACGCGGACTACCGCATGCATGGTGAATGACCCTTTGTATTCATTCTTTATTAAATTATGGAAATTATCTGTCTACGTGGATTACCGCATGGCGGGTGAAAATACATTTGCAGTTTCGTATATTTTATTATATTTGTATGAGATATCATTTCTTTTGTACTCGTCATGGAATATCATTTTATTTTGTATTTTCCTTTTATGAGTACTATTCACGAGTACTATTCATGGGTACTATTCAAGTATATCTTGTACTATTTATGAATGCGAAGTTACTATTCACGAGTTACTATTCATGAGTTACTATTCATGAGTTACTATTCACGAGTTACTATTCATGGGGTACTATTCACGAAAAAATTGGTTTCTTTTTCTGACCAAATTATCGTTGATTTATGAATCTTACTTTTGAAATTAAATCCATGTTTTGATCATATTGTTTTTATTATCATATAAAACATTTTTATAATCCCGGTGATGAAATTTCTCTTTGACTTAAGTGTAAAGATGGGTAGATTATTGGTATGATCGTGACTAAGAGTTCTCTTTGGCCAGTAATACAAAGATGAATTGTTGAGTGGTATGATCATGACCATTGAATTTATAATTTAATATCTTTAGCTTAAGTGCAAAGGTGAATTAATCAACATGGTTATAATTATTGTTTATATAAATTCAAAAATAATTATATATTTCTTTGAGATATTAATATCTTTGGCCCGTAGTGCAAAGATGAATTGTTGTTGAATATCTTGCCTATAGTGCAAAGATGAATTGTTGTTGAATATCTTTGGTAGTAGTGAAAAAGACTTTTGTTGTTGAATATCTTTGGCCCGTAATGCAAAGATGTATTGTTAATGAATATCTTTGGCACTGTAGTGCAAAAGATGAATTTATTAGTATGCTTATGAGCAGAACTGTGATTTGGTATAACCATGATCTTTGATGTTTCGGTAGAGGCGTGTGATGAAAACTATCTTCGTCACAGGTGCGAAGAGGAATTTAGAATCACAATTATGATTATTAGTTATTCACATGATTGTGGATGTGACTGTTGATTGATGTTACGAGGATAAAACATTGTTGGTGGACTTTTAACGTGGAGAATATAATAGACTTTATGGTCTATTTGACTCTTCTAATGGATTGCTCGTTACCGCCACTATGGTTGAAAAGTTTTATCATCTACCATATGTTCTAAATCTACGATTTATTATTGAAGGCTATTAATAATTTAATTATCTTTAGTTATGATATTATTTCTTTGGCTAGTTGTGCTCACCCTTTTTTGCTTCACAATTCCTTTCGGGTAATAAGAGTGTAAATTTGGTCAATGAGGGGGTAATGAGGGGATTAGAGCGGTGTGTCGAGAATAAACATGTGAATTATATTCCTATTTATATATGATATGATTATGATATATATATATATATATATGAATAAATATTCAAGTATCTTGGCATTAAGAAAAGTCAGTAAAGTCCTCTCGATAGATTATAGAAACATATGTACAAGGACTTAGAATAAATTGATTAAATATGTTAGAGTTGATCCTACATAAGCAAAAATGACTTTGGAAAGTCCTTAAAAAGAAATGATGTACAAGGACTATAAACATAGAAAGATCAAGCATGTTAGGTTGATCGTATAATGTAATAGATAAGCTTGTCGATCATCGAAACCTTTGCACCAAAAATCGTGAGTCTCGTCAGAGAGTCGAGGATAACTCGAGAGCTATTGAGGCGTAATCGTAGTTTGCAAGATAGTAGATCTCGAGTTCGTAGAGCGCCGGAGAGGCGAGGAAGGATCGTGGTGTGTCGGGTAAAGCTTCCTCTCGAGCCGTAGTCTGCCGAGGAAGTCGTGTTCGAGAATCATAGAGACGACTGCCACTGAGTCGGTAGAGCATCTGCCGAAGCCAAGTCAAGAATTGTAGACTACACTCTGAGTCGTAGAGTCTACTAATGTCAAAACTAAGTAAAGAATCGTAGACTACACTTAGAGTCATAGAGTCTACTGATCGTATCAAAGGCAGAGATCGTAGTCGAGCAAGATCGGATGAAGATAACAAGCACAACGACGTAAATCGTGAGTGTCAAGATCTCGATCTCGAGTCGTAGTGTATGCGCACAGTAGAAGAAATGAATCATATAATGATGAGCTAAGATCTCAAGATGTGCTCCTCACAAAGCCAAGGCAGAATCGTAGAGCAAACACGATTCTCAACAATTGAGCACTCCTAGAATATCCAAAGGAATTAAGCCTCACGGTTGGTGCTGCAATGATACATCTCACCTAAAGGAAGCGGAGAGCACTTAACGAATGGCATGTAAGCTAATAGAAGATCTAAGCATCAACCCAATCAAAGACATCCAGTTAAGTTATGAAGTCATTCAAGACAAAGTCTTCCACAAGATGATCATAAGAAGACTTGATGAGTTGATTAAGGAAAGTCGACATATCGATGGTTATCAGTGAAAAGATGACAACGATCTTCAAGTAACTAGGATCGTAGTATTTGCCAAAAAAAAGAAGGAGGCGATGGAGTATACACAAAGATACTAGTCAACCTCTGAAGAACAAGGCTAAAGTGATTAAGCATTGGGTTAATCCATTGATGATAAGTGAACGGGAGACCACAAGGAGAAAGCGAGTTGGACACGCCACAAATCTGAAGTGTCTTGTTATTCAGAAGGGACCAGAGCAAGGAGTCGAGCCATCGATTATCGAAAGCGATCGAGGCAAAGCGAAGTGATGAAGCACTGCACGAAAGAAGAAAGAGTTTTTCTTCACTAAAAATCAAGTGAACACTCTTCAAGATCGTAGTGTTAATTCTACACGTCAAAAAGAAAGTCAACAAGACACTACGATCAGGTCCAAGAAGATATGCATCAGAATCGTAGAGTTCAAACAGCTGAAGATTGAGGCATTGGCAATGGCTCAATCTAAAGATTGATATTCGAATAGAGCTTATTTAGAGCATCGATGCAAAAGGACAATGACCTCGATCAAGAAATCGGAAGGAAGAAATAAAGTTGACTACACCCCAAGACATAAAAGTGACATCTCTGATGGGGTAGGTGAAACAGTAGACTGCAGTGTCAGAAAGTCAGAAAAAGGGATGTCATGTCACATCTGTAGTCTACACCAAATAACTTCGAGATCTGAGAGGCAATTAAAATAGCTTTCAATGGCCGCATTCCAACGGGAAGATTGGGAAGGAGTATAAATCAACAAAGCTTCAAAGATCAAGAGTTCTTTGAAAATTGCTATGTTGCGAGAATCATTGAGTTGTTGAATGCTCTTTGTTGACTCTCTACGAGTTCCACCAAAGATCAGCAGAACAAGTCTCGATGGCATGTGAGACTACATAGGTGGAAGTGAAGCGACTTTGAAGAAGGACTCAAGCAGACTAGAGCTTCACTCAACAAAGATGAGAATGCCATTGAAGATGGTAGCTAAGCTGAGAGCCAAGAAGGACAAAGAGATTGCATTCGGATAAGTGGCGAGTACAAAGAAGATCAAGAGAGCTACTCTACGAATCACCATGAACCTAAAGCTAAAAGCGAACAAGTGCAAAACCATGTCTGCAAAACATTCAAGAATGGTTAGTGGATTGCTAAGTGCGGACAAAGTCTACCAAAAGCTTAGGGACTTAGCAAATCCGGATGGTGATGTGCTTGCACGGTGACATCGAGATGAAGATGAGCAGAAAAGATTAAAGATCAGCTCCACTAAAGAAGATGTGATTCAGACTCGAAGCAGAATGCAAAGTGGACCATACCAAGCTGCTAAGTACAAAAGATGTTCAGAGCTTAAAGACATCTTAGCAGCTCAGCACCAACAACATCAACAACTACAACAACAAGAAGCCAGGGCCTGAGGGGTCCTTGTCAGGAGGGACTAAATGAAGTTTTTCAAACTGCTTTTGGCTTGAAGAGTTCATAGGGAACTAGAGAAGTTCCAAGGCTGCTGGCCTTGAAGAGTTCTTAGTGAACTGAAGTCCTAAGACTGCTGGCCTTGAAGGAATCTTAGTGATTCAGGGTGCTGCCCTTCCTTAGTGGAAATCCTGCTAGTTAAAAGCAGGAGAGTGGATTAGGAGCTTGAGTCTCTGAACCACTTAAAACCCCTTGTGTCTTTTACTTTATGTCATTTACTTTATGTACATTAACTGCTATAACTGCTATGTATGTTTTAACTACTTACTACTGAATTAACTCTACGAACAATGTATGTCTGATTATGAATATATCAATGAAGGGGATCTTTTACTTATTCTGATGTGCTTGAAAGGATTCTTATGTTTGCCATATGCTAATTCATGAGCAATATAAAATAAATGAGAAAAGTTTTTAAAATGAAAAGGATCTATTCAACCCCCCCCCACCCCTTCTAGATCTATATTGTGCCTACTAGGAACTAACAATTGGTATCGAGAGCAAGTTCTCATGCTATATTCAAAAGCTAATCACTTTGAGTGCGATCCTCAGCACAAACATTTTTCTAAACTTAGTTTAGTAGTAAGTCACTTGTTATATGCGAGATGAGCTCACATGTTGAAAATATTGTATGCGGTAAAAATGCATATACACACGAAGCTACTTAGATTGGACCATGTTCTTGATTGTCATATCAAAAAGACCATTCCTTGCATGATCAATCTTGTAGAGTCGAAGACCCGGGCTAGAAAGCTCAGGAGACATCAACAGAGAAAGAATCAAACATCCACCTACCGAAAAGATGAAAAGGCCATACATGCTAAGCAATGTTTATCCGAGAGAAGAAAGAAGAACTTCTCAAAACGTGTATACAGCCAACTGCAATTTGGATGTAAACCTTGTGAACTCAAGGATGTCAAATAACTAAAGATGTTGATATTCTCTTAGCTTGCTTCTTCATGACCACACGATCGATTGATTGAAGGTCAATTTGAATGACTAAGCTATCAAGAAAAATTGAGAAACTATGCACATCAATGCCTAAACTCGGTATATCTTAGATAAATGTCTATTAAGAAAGCGGCAAAGAAAAAGGTACGGTTCCTCACTTATATAAATATGTACATCATGATTGCACCCCTTATGAACTATAACAGTATTCTTTCATGGAATCATAATCTACCTAAAAAGGTGAAGAGAGAAAGTACATTGAGGGTGGAAACTCAAATGCCTATAAACTTTCTCTCCATCCAAGTTTTAGGTTGAAGATGACATCTTGAAAGAAATCTGAAATGGGTCATAATAGCATCACAAGTTAAAATAATTTTATGTGAAGTAATCTTTACTGATGGTTTAGTATGTATGTACAACCTCTTATCTAAGTGTTTAATAACACACAGAGTATGATCAGTTCTACAAGAGCATCTTGAAGATTAAGTAGAAATTGATCACCTCCGTGAATCAACCAGATACAAATAAATTATAGAGTTGATTCTCACTCTGTGAACATTTAAACCCTATGAACATAACCTAGCAAATGATGAAACCATCAAAGAAAAAAAGTGTTTTATTAAAATAGTAAATCTCACACACACTCTGTAACGACCCCAAAATTCATACAATTTAATTCTCGACTTTGGCCGTTAATAATACATTCAACCTCTAATTTTACATCATTAAACGATAATACAACCATTGAAATTTGTAAAATAATTAAAATTTTCTATTACAAACTATCCTCGTTCCCAAAACCTTCAACCTTTACATCTAAATATCTCAGAATCATTTTAATACTACAATAGTTTACATCACAAAACGATATTATAATTCAATATTTATACATTTTTCGGAACCTTAAACATGGTTCAAATAATCATAACTCAGCCAAAGTATATAATTCTTCAAGTATCACATCTGATTCATATCTTTCAAGTAGCACATACTTTACCTTAAATCTTTAACCTGCAAAAGTGGTTATTTGCAAGGTTGAGCTCGATAGCCCAGCAAAATCTAACAGTTTTCATGAATCACATAGCACATAATAACATGCTCAACATATAACATATATGTTATAGTTCATATAACAGGTATAAAGATTGAGTCCTTACTCAATCAACATGCTTTAATCAATCAACATAGTCATAAATTGACTTTAACATTTCATACTTTCAACATATACATATAACATATCATGCTCTTTGCAATAAATATTTAAAACAGTTAATCATCAAGTTCACGTAGCAAATAGGAACTGAAAGACTTGCCTTGATCGTTGTTTACAATAACGGTTTAATAACTTATGACTATCTCTGCAATTCACGTGCCCTACACAATTATATAATCATTCACATTAACTATTAGTCACATAGCAACGCATAGTAGTTGTAATGTAAACTTTAATCTACATCCTATAACCCTTCCTATTAATCAATACACAATGTTCAATTTGATTGTGTTAACTTTAGACTTATAACTCACTATATTTCTTCTTAGTCAAACTCGAAGTTCACTCAAGTGCTTAAGTATTCCTAGAACTACTTATTGGTTTTATATTAAATCTATTTCATATCTTATAATATTCATTTCAATTGAATGGAAACACTTTTTAAGTTCATTAACACTTGCACGTCGTTTTTGACGTTCATTAAATCACACGCTTGGATTCGTCTCTCTTGTGTGTGCTTAGTATGCTTATACAACTTATCTAATACATCATTTATTAATGTTAAGCATCATTATATTTACTAATATTCATGTTTTATAACTTAAGATAACATCTTTTATCATCAGGAGCACTACATTTGCATTTGTACATACCCGACGCCCTTCGATTGCCTCCTAATACATATCAGTCCCACAAATGACCATTTTGACTCATGTTCCCGACCTCAAATTGAAAGACTTAAAGAATGAAAGTTGAAGGTCTATTTCGTCTGAATCATCTTGAATTACCTAATTCGGAGTTCGTATGAAAAGCGTTATGGCTTTTTTACTACGGGAGGTCAAAGCGTCTGACCTGACACCATTGTTCGGTAGCCACAAGCAACGCGAGAACTAAGTCATCTGAGTGGTCTTTGGGCGCAATTTCAACTTTTGGGCATGAATTTTAGCGTCGAGGCACAAATTTACTGTCTATTTTTTGGCGCCGAGGCGCTTGAAAAATCATGGTTGGGACGCTTAAAACTTACGAGAACCCAACCACGAAGAAGCAGAATAACAAAAATTAAGTAACCATATGCATTAGTTTCTAACCTCTAAATTAAGATGTAAAACTTATATAGATTACTCATAAACATTTACTTATCATACATATAGCAATTTTGCAATTGCTACTTAATTAGTGGCCCCACTTTTGATTGGTGAGAAATGTGCTCAAATTAGGTAGTAGGTCAAGTCAAGTCTGCTTGACGTCTTAACATTTTCCTATAAATAGATAGCTAAGTTAGAATTGAAAATCACACCGTAAACATAAGCTTTTCTCTTTCTCTCTATATTATCAAGCGTATTTTGTGAGTATTTAGATACTTTGAGAGTTGCTATTCAGTGCAAGGTTCCTTGGGCTTTACATTCCGGTTAGAAATACTGCTCTTTCGAGGTAAGGGATTTTAAGGGTTATTATGTTTTTCGGTTTAGTATTTTTTTTGGACCTTCAAAAATTCTGAAAAAATTTGAAATGTTAATTTGATGAGTTTTCTTGATTGTGTCCAAAAATGCCGATTTTGGATGTATAGATTAGGAGTTATGGATTTTATGAGAAAAGACTATTTTAAAAGTAAACCCTTATAACTCCTTGTGGTTAACTCCAAAATTGGTGAAATTTTTATTGAGAGTACATGTATATAACAAAAGTATACTTTGTAAATTTTGGAATTTTTGGACAAAAGTACAGATTTATGATAAATGTCTAAATATTCATGATTTTGATTATATGAAAAATAGTAAATGAATTTTAAAAATTTCGAGAAAAATATATGTTGATATGAGACTATATTACGCTAAATTCGAGAAAAGAAATATTTTTGGAAATAATTTGGTATTTTTCATGAAAATGGACTAGTTATGAGTAAATGAATTAAATATGTTATGTGAAGTAAGAAAATTGGAAAATATGAT
>CM035159.1:25579487-25900643 GCA_020205615.1 Panax quinquefolius | reverse complement strand
AATTACATCAAATTCTCCTAACTTTATCGGTATTAAATCTACAGGCAATTTACAACCCGAATGAATGTTACATAACAACTCCTATGAATATCTTCAACAGGAATTATCTCTTCGTTTGCTACCTTAATATTTAAAGGTATTAGCAACTTTTTGAGAAGTAATTCTAATCGTCTAGCAAAATCAAAAGCTATAAACGAACAAGTAGCACCCGAATCAAACAACACGTAAGCATTTATGTCGCTGATCAAAATAATACATGTGACAACGTCCCCCAATGTAACTACATCTTGGACTGTCATATTAAAGGTACGGCCCATCTGCCTACCCGGCTGTGTTGGACCCCCAATAGTTAACCTCCCGCTATTAGTGCCCCGGTTCCCGTCCATCCCTTTCTTCAGGCAGTTCTTTGCCATGTGATCAGTTGACCCACACACAAAGCATCCATGATTCTTCTTCGGACTTGGACAGTTAGGCGAGATATGCCCTTCCTGTCCATAGTTGTAGCATACGTCCTTCCCCTTGAGAAAAACTCCTAAAGGAGTCTTCCCACAGGTCTTGCAGGCCTCTATCCTCCTTTTTGAGTCTCCAATCTTCACTCTGGTATTCCCAGAGCTAAACGCCTTCCTCTTCTGTCCCTCGCCACTACCGCTGGCTCCTTTGACCTTCACTCCCCCATCCACTTTCCCTTTATTTTTCTTTTCGTTGTGGTACTGGCTTAAAGCCTCGCTACCACCTTCGGCGATTATCGCCTTCTCTAAAAGAGTCCCAAAAGTAGTACTCTGGAACATAGACACACGGTTATAGAGTCAGGGTTTCAAGCCCTTCTCGAACCGTCGTGCCTTCCTTACCTTGGTGTCCACTTGGTGTGGAGCAAACCTCACCAGTTCATTAAACTTGGTGGCGTATTGGGGAACTATCATGTCCCCTTGTTTCAAATCTAAAAACCGCATCTCCATCCTCCCTTGCATGCTTGTGGGAAAGTAGTTCTCGAAGAATACCTCCTTGAACCTCTCCGACGTTACGTTACCAATATCTGCTCTGGCCTGATTGGCCTCCCACCAAAAGTTGGCCTCTCCCTTCATCATGTAGGTTGCAAAGGCAACCTTCTAGGCCTCTTCAACATTTTCTATCACAAATGCCTTCTCAATTTCCTTCACCCATGTTTGGGCTTCGATAGGGTCCGTAGTTCCTTTGAACTCGTGGACCCATACTCTTAAAATCCTTAAAAGGTCGTAGCCGGTACTCTACTACATTTAGCGGGGATATTAGCCCCAATCCTATTAAATCTGGCCTATTATTAAGTTAACAAACTCTTGCGTAGGGTTGTAGGACATCCTCAGGTTGATTTACATTAGCGCCTTGATTTCGTTGTCTTTCTTCTCGGCGACATTTTCTTCGATACAATAAACAACACATCGCGTTATTATTTCCTTCTTATTAGTTAGTTATTATTCAAAATTAAATAATAACTTCAACATTCATTGCTTTCGGATTGTTAACCAGTAAAAGGCTTATATTCCTTCATTCCTTGTAGTATAATACTACATCATTCCATTACACAGCCTAAGCTGATTACAATACTATCCCGCTATTGTTTTCCAAAAATTGAGACTTACATAAGACTACCCTTTGCTATACAGAAGAGGGTTTTACGTCACTACTAGATACAAATATTTACATATCTAAATTACTCTATTCACTAATAGATCACATCTACCACAAGGCATTATCAAAATCTGCCTTGGCAAGACCGGTAATAATATCATGGCTGATAGTATGCTGCGTTTGCCCTACCTCTACTGGATAACCAGCTACCTACTGCTGGAAATATGTATGAGAACTCCTATGGATATAGGACATTCTCTCTATCTTCTGACGTTTGGTTTTTAGCTCCTCCTTGAGCTCAAAAACCTCATGCTTCAGCTCGTGGACTTTGTCCTTAGCCAAAATCCTCTCATCATTTTCTTGCTCCCACATGGACTCCACGTCCGTCTTGTCCTCTATAACGGCTTAGAGCTCTGCCTTCAGTTCCTTAATCTCCTGACAGTAATGGATATTTCTATCCAACACTGACATGAATAATGACATCATTGACTCCCCTGGAGCCATCTCCGCTATTATAGCTACCGGGTTGAAGGGCACTACCTCCACTTCCTCTTCGATCATACCATCGAATACTGACATGAGGTCAGGATCCTCTGAGTCTCCAGACTCAATAACCACTACTTTGGGTTCTGCCGCTATGGGGTTCGGTATAACCTCTACTTGGTTAATCGATTCTTCACTAACTGCTCGCACATCTAACTGCATTCCATTTACTCCTGACATCTACACAAAACAATTAAGTTGATTAGTATACGTTAGTAGAATATTAAAAACACATAACATATTCATAATGCATTTTTATAAGGTTATTTTCTTCTTTTACTTCTTTGACTTCTCTTAAGGTTATGACTTAAGGTTTTTAATTTCCCCCCGTAAGTTTTATAACCTAATGCTCTGATACCAACCTGTGACACCCCCAAATCCGGGTATCTTCCAACTCGACAGATGGTGCTACACGGTACTACCATTTACACATATATTCAATTGAAAAACCTCAAAAGAACGAATATGTCTTCTATATATTGAAGATAATATTTACATTTCCTAGGTTCTTTATAACCCTTTCATTTGTTCTTGTCATAATATCAAATATATTATACACATTCATCCTATACTATTACATAAGTATTCTACGGGTTCATTCGCTTTGCCCTTATCCTTTCCGGAGCCTTTGGTCCGTTCGATCTTAGTTGTGTTCATATGGTTCAAGCAAGAGTGAGCATGACTAGCTCAGCAAGTACAACAATTCTAATAAACTACATGCTTAAAACATAGGAAGCATATATCTTCAATAACTGAACAATAGTTACGAAGTACTATTGATAATTCAAAATAGCACTTCTTTTCATCCAAAACGTTTTACAAAAACAATATTCATTAAAACATCAATTTTGGTCCAAGACCTTGAGCATTTCATAAGTTCATTTGAAAAGGACATCCAGAGCACTAAGTCCGTAAGTCCGACATTTCTACTTAACACGTCTAGGTGATCAAAACCTATAGTTGCTCTATGTTGATCGACACTACATTCATTAAGCGATATATGCGTTTAAGTTGTAGCAACCTCACGTGCATGTATGGTTTGACGACAAAACATTTTTAGCATACTCGGTCTTGGTTTGAAAACCACACCAATATAACTTGGTAAACATTGACCACGCTTGATGGAAACATAATATAAGTCTGGCAAAGAAAGAATTGGCTTTGACTTCATCATACAATACTTCATGTGTAAGAATACATGAATTACAAAGCTTGTCCAGATTGAACTGGAACAAGGATTAAAATACTTGCCTTTGGCGTCTGCTACAGTTAATAACACGTTCTTTGTTTTAAGTCTTTGAGTCTCTACAGTAATGATAATATCATATAACACATTAGGTCATGAACATAGTCCCTAATGTATCTTACCCTTCTTCTCAATCTAATTATAACTTAGATTTGTTCTTATTGGTCTCGGCTTTTCGTTAAATTGTTCTCATTACGTTCATGTTTGATTACTTATCTTCAACCTTTAGACAACATAAAAAAAGTTTAACAATACCTTACAATGCTTTATTAAGTTCCTCATTTCATTACTAATGAGTTACTGTTCATGCTATACTTGTAAACATTCTTGTCTGTCGAAACCCTAGGAATTTGGCTTGTTATGGCGCTGGATCAGCTCTTTCAACTTCATGACTGCGGTCTTGGGTTAAGGTTACACTGCATCCGGACTTGGTCTTTGCGGTGCCACATATATCTCCTTCTTACCATGCCTTCGACTCTCTGATGCAAGAGAACACTGTAGCAGTAGACCTTTAAGCCGCCCATTGGCCTTGGGTTGGTATTTGCTGGCGCCTTGACTACTGTGCCTCGAGACAATTTATAGACTTTGAAATTTCTGAAACTCCGGATGCATAACTTCTTCGTTATAAGTCAAGATTGGCTCGATTCAAGAGCCTACGGTTCCTAAATTACATATTCTACAGCGTTAAATGCAAAATTTTATCTATTTGACGTCGTTTGCTAAAATTTCAACTATTAGTTCATTTTTTTAACGAAAGCGATAAGCGTTTCGTGAGCGTTCAGCGCTTCGTTCTTCGTTCTAAGTCGAGAATTCGATCATTTTTGAGTCAAGTAACTCTATAATGCTAAATATGACTTGTCTCCATCGAAAACCAACATTTCTGAGTTCAAACACAAAATACGACTTCCATTCTTAAAATTTCACGAATTCGGCGTTTATCATCTAATCGTGAAATCTTAGAAAGCCAAAACCTCATTACTAATAATTTGCTCATTGTTCTAAATGGATTCTAACCATCATATGAACATTTCAAACTACTTATTACCTCAACTTATTTTCAAATTAGGTTTTCACTTATTCTTCATAAGTTCGTGACATAACAAATTATAAACTACAATTTCCATTCCTTATGACTTATAATGGATTTAAGTCCTTTACTCAATGTTTTCACATCCTATCCAACATACTAACTTCATATGACAAACATATTACTAGTTCATCATAAGTTCATAACTTATTTAGGTTCAAGTTACTTATTCATAACTTATTTGTATTAAGTTCATTCATTAATCACTTCTTATATATTATTAGCATAAATGTTCATTAATTACACTTCTCTTATCACCCTACTATGATAGAGATGAAGGTATATTAGACAAGAGTCTTACCCTAGAAGAACCTGTACTTCTCTTCCTTGAAGATTTATCAAAGGATGTTTGACTTATGTGAGCTTATTCTCTCTAACCAATAAGTTGCTTTATATTTGGAAGTTGTTAGTGTTTTGAATAATGAACAAATGTCTAGCAAACTTCCTTTATTTATAGGCTTGTCAAAGTTAGGGCATAATGGTCTTTATGTCATCTCACCTCCTTAAACTAACCTCCTTACTATTCATCTACTTAACCACTAAGTAAACTTGCTCATTACTCAACTTTCTTGCTCATCACATAACATATCCAAAGCTTGACCATCACATAAAGTACTTGAGCATCAAGTTTAACCCACATTAACATGGTTGCTCCATGGATCAACTTAACCCATTGGATCATTACATTGGGCTTAAGTCAATTAACTTAGCTTATTCCTTTTGGGCTTGCATTACTTTAGTTTGGGCTTTTGATTAACAAACCCTTGGGCTTGCACATTCAATTCTAATTGGACTCTACCAATTTGTTAACAATTCTACAAGTCTCACTTAATTGGCTAAAAGCCTTATATCATAAACTATACGTATAATTCTCGTATTCTTATTCATATACTAATTTGCAATATACGAAATCTCATCATTCATACCTATCCGTACAATACTTCGTATTCAATACCTTGTACAATACACACATATCATACGATCATTACGTTATCCTCTTAACGCTTGATATTCCTAACGTTCTTGAACTAAGTTCGCATGCGAAATATTACGTTTTCCATATTTAGATTATTATTACATAATCCATCTCACATTGATATTATAACGTTACGTATTTCTTAGAAGTTCAAAAATAATTCCTAAGCAGAAAATGATGAATAGTGTTTTTCGAAAAAAAATTCAGAAAGCTTTTATTTTCGTCTTGGAAATTCTAACACTTTAATTCTCTCACGTAGTTAAAATTCTACGACGTTCCAATGTTTCTAGGTTATAGAACGACATTCATTTAATCAACACGTAATAATAATAAATAATATTATTTTATTCATTATTAAATTAATTAATTTACAAAGGTTCGATTTTCTGGGGCGTTACAGTCTCTCTCCCACGTACGTCAGGTAAGAAATCCCAATAGGTGACATTAGTTGAATTAAGCCAAAGGCCACAAGGCCTTGTTTGGCTACACACTAAAACCCTCCCCTTTTTAATTTATTTTTATAACCCTTATATTATATAGTTCCTTGTGTCACACTTTAATTTAATTAATTTTAATAACTTATCATTACAATTATAATTATTATAATTTTCATTATAATTATACTTATGCTTAATAAATTATTATATATCTAATTTAATTATTAAATTAAACTAGAACAACATTTAATTTAATTTTACTATTTTCTTAAATATTAAACAATTCATTTACTTTAGTTATTTCATTAAATTAAATCTTCAGATAATAAAATTACCATTAATCAATAAATAATATTTATTTATTTATCTTAATAAATAAATTAATTAAAATATTTAATTCAATAAATATTTAACATAAATTATAAAATTTCTCGATCGTTACACCTCTTGTATATCGAGAGATGGTTTATTCAATTTTTAGTAGAGAAGTGATCATTCGTTCATTTAGAGGGTTAATTGAATGGAATCGTTCGTTCATTAAGAAAATTTAACATTTCAAACTTGGTGTTTTAATTATGCTTTTGAAAGAATTGTTAATTCTAGTAATGATTCTCTTTCGTAATCGATTTTTTAATTTCATTCTCTCTATAGAAACGTATGTCCCAAAAACTCTTTTTGTTTCCTCCATCCTTTGAACTCTACACCAAAACAACCATCATCTCATACCCAAAATCATCATAACCATGTGTAATTAGTTAACTTTATAAAAGATGGAAACACAAAAAATATACATATGCAGCTTATAAAGAAATAACTTCGTATTCTTTACAGCTTACACCAAGTATCCTTCAAAGTATATATAAAAATATATGAGTTAAAATAAAACAATTGTAAATCTGAAACATAAGACCCCTTACTTTAGACTAATTAGAAAATCTGACTCTCCTATTTGTCATATTTTTGCTATATTGTTCCTATTTTTTTTGGCACAACTGTTCCTCAAATATGCATTAATTATGCAAAAGTGTTCCTTATCTATTTTTGGTCAATTTGCGTTAGTCAAATATTTTTCCAAAATTTTATCATTTTCATATATATATATATATATATATATATATATATATATATATATCATTTATATTACTTGATCTAATTAATTAAATTATGAACTTATGTGATAAATGTTAAAAATAACAAAATATTTATCAAAATGTTAAAATTTAGTAATATACATTAAAACATTTTTTTCTAATGTAAAAATAAAATTTTAATACCAATAAAAAGTCAAATTAACACAAAAATTATATAATTTTTTCTAAATATTAAAATTCGTAAAACAAACTTATACCAAATTTATTACAAAATGAATCTTATATATCATATAAAAATTATTAAAATTTATGTTAATTATCACATCTAGTATTTTAACTTTAGATATCACATCATGTACTGACAGTTCACCAATTTTCTAATTTGTTAACATTTGTTACATTTGATAAAGAAAAAGAAAAAAAGAGAAAAAGAATCTAGTTTTTGATTTTGTAATTATTTTGTAATTTCTTTTTTTATAAGTAAATTATGATCTTGTTTTTAATTTTGTTTTCTTACCATTGATATTTTTTATGTATTATACATTTTAAATGTATGCATTCTTTAAAAAATTATTATAGTTTAAAATAAAATATTAAAATACCAATTAATTAAGTAAATGGATGAAGAGGGGAAGAGAGACCCAGCCAGAGGAGAGAGAGAAATATGAGAAAAGGAGGAGAGAGAAAGATAGAAGGCGAAGGAAATAAGAGAGGAGAGAGGAGAGAGAAAGGGAGAAGGAGCAAAGGAGAGAGAAAGAGAAGGAGAAGAGGAGAGAGAAAGAGAAGGAGGAAGAAATTTGGGTGGGATTTTGTGTGTGTGATGAAATGTGAGCTTTTAGATTAAGTTAGAATGAATCTGAGTCGTCGTTGTGCTTTCTCAAATTATAGAATTCAAATTGGGTTCTGCTTACATGATCTCTTTATCTTGTAATATGTGACCAATATGTCATATAATGTGTTGAGAAGCATCTATGTGATGACTTGATTCTTTTAAGTGTAGACTCGTATTAGTTTACATGCTAATTGAAAGACCTACTTGTTAATGTTAGGTCATTTCATGATGAGTTAATTAAAGCTAGAATTATATTATAAGTGACGATCGGTGAGTATCCTAAACCCTTGCATTACTTTATTAAATAGCATCACAGTAAGCAAGTTCCTTGAACCCTACTTTTGTTAAGCAAGTTCCTTGAACCCTAATTTTGTTAAGCAAGTTCCTAGAACCCTACTTTTGTTAAGAAAGTTTCCCTAAACTTACTCTAAATTATATTGACAGTATCCAATTTATTGTGTTACGAGTAATAGAGTATGAACTTTATTAAAATTGAACAAAAACATGAAGTTTTATAAAAGCTATCAAACCAATTGATGGTAGGATTCTTAGGCTGAAGAACACCCTTTCATGATGAGGGATTGCAGTGTCTAATAAAGCTGATGAGCAATTTAAATGTTATGCATATCACGGCAGAAATCACGTGAAGTGATCCCCTCAAGTACTTGATACGCCTTAGCCGATAACGAAGGGTTGATTATTTTGATTCCATTGGAGTATTATAGTTCGAAATACTTGACTAGAGATTATTCTAAAAGCAATCATTATCTTTGCTTGTATATTCATATTGTTGAATCCTTCGGATATTATCTTTGTTGAACCCATTTGCGGACATTCTTATTCATCATGATATATCCTTGTTATTGTACTTAAACTTGTTGAGCAAACTTGTTGCTCGTCCTTGCTATATCATGAATTATATTGCGGCTATGGCGAGAGACCTCGGGAAAGGACAAGGTAAAGGGAAGATGTAGGATTATTACGAAGCGAAATTTATCTTATGTTTAGTTTAAATTACGATTATATAATGTGAACCACTAATATTTATTTTTAGGGTATGATTATAAGATGATAATAAGGTTATCATATCTTGGGACTAATAACACCTTTTAAATGAACAACGTCGTTTATTATATTCGCATTTTAGTTATAGTATGTTGTTTAGGGGTGGATGTTTGTAGTTTATTGTGATAGCCAAGGCAGGAATCCGGAGGATCGAGATTGATCGAAGGCGCCGTAGGTTGAGTATCGAGCGATGAGTTATAAGCGATAGAAATGTGAAAACTGAGTTATAACCTTATTAGAAAACTTCAAGTAGAGTGTGTAAGTGATGGGTTGAGAAATCCATTGAGTTTTATTATGATAATGAAGTTGTTTATTTAAATAAAAATGATTAATAGACATCTTAAACTTCTTAATGCTAACATGGATAGCATATCACATAAAACTAATAATTTTCTTCCTTTCCTCGGATAAATTTGCTAGGAGAATTCAGTGAGTCGAGGAGGAAGGATCAGATTAACAATGGTGGAGGGGCAAATGTTGATCCAATGCAGAACTTCGTTAACCTGTTAAATGAGGCAATGCAAAACAGACCTGACTTGAATTATAGATTCAAAGAAGAATCTCAAAGAGCTATAAAAGGAGCTATATAATAATAGAAAATGAAGAGGATCATGCCACACCTGACTCAAATTATAGAAATTCAAATAATAAAAAGATCATAGGTCGAAACGATCCTAAAAATAAGAAAGAATCATAATGTATAACGATTGTAAGATAAGGTCGCGATGTGATTTGATAAAATTGTAGAATGCCAAATGATTTGTTAAAAGATTGCAAAGTTATAGTCTGATACTATACAGAGAATGTACTATGAGATAGTAGGAGAAAAACTCAGAATGAACTTTAGATGATGAAATAGGGATTAAAGAAAATTTGCATTAAGAAAAAAGAAGATTAGAATTTTTTGGGATTTGAATTGAGGACTCATGTGATAGCTGAGTTGTACAAACCTTTGTATGGACAGGGGTTATGTGTTTGGTTTAATGACCACTTAGTTTATCACATTGATAATCGTTGAAATATTGGTGTATTGGTATATATATATTTATATATATATATATATATATATATATATATATATATATATATATTGTGACATAATATATGATTATCAATGTGATAAACAAGTAATTAAACAAATCAATCGAAAAAAATTCTAATCTTCTTTTTTCTTTCTGAGAATTTTCAACGATCCCTATTTGGTACAAAAGTTAAAAGTTTTTCATGTAGTACATTCTACGTATAGTGTTGGGACTATAACTGCTCTGGCGATCATTTACATTCTACATTTTATAGTATCATTGGGGTGGTAACTTTTTGATCTCAGTTTAACAAATCAGTTTGGGTTGCTTAACGATGGGTTTACCAATGTTTGCTCAAATCACATTATATCTTCTGGTATTATACATTATGATTCTTTCTTATTTTTAGGATCATTCATGCATTTGTTTCAGGCCCATTCATGATCTTTTGGATTATTTGATTTCCTATAATTTGCGAATCACTTCTATATTGAATTCTCTTCATTCGAGGGAAGAAAACATTATATAGATTGCTATCACCTTATATATCGTAGATATCTTTGAGATTCTTCTTTGAATCTATAATTCATCCTTTATATCAGTTTTGTAATAATATCCAACCACGAATTCTACGTTGGATATTAACTACACCGTACATAATGGATCACCTTGCTGCCATTATACTTTACTATGGCCATATGTTCATATTTTAGGCCACTTCCCTTTTATGAATACTGAATAAGTACAAAAACCATCGTTAATGATTTGATGTTTATGGAATATAATATTATTAGGCATAATGGTCCTAATATACATGCTTGCATTACCCTAAAAGGAATTAGTGCATCTTTACTCATCGTTCTTGATTGACATAAAGCTTCTCTATTCTAATTTAACTTTTGAATTTTTATACTAAATCGACTTAGATGACCCCGCAGTTTTACTTGAGTTTATTTCTTAACATTATAACTAGGTTTCATTGCATTTTATAACGTATATAACCTGAAGAGGATACCATATGATATCTATGATAATTTTCTGCTTTGAATAGTGCTGGATCTTATAAGATGAATCGGGTGGTCTGATATGTCCTCTTTGAATAAAAGCCTTAAGTTTACATGTTATCTAAATGCGAAATATAATTGATGGCTTTGCACCCTTCGATCTTCATTTAAAAATGTGTTAGATCACTTTAGTGCTTTTGTTTAACCTGTATTATCATACCATGCACGTATCATATCTTATAATAATGCTAGATGTTCTACTTGGTTCACATTCGTGACAAAATTCACCTTTTGAAATCATAAACCTTATTTCAAGACCACAAGTATTGTGTCCTCCATTGCTCATTACTTGGTCATACTTACATGGCTAAGTGCCTACGTGTGTATGTTAAAAATAGTTTATAAGTGCTTACTACTAGGATTATCTTAACAAGTTAGCATGCATCGTAAAACATAACTGTAACATCTCGTGGTTCAAGTGAGGTAGATCGGTATAATGCCACCCACTTAATACAACAAATCTGAAATAAAGGCGCATCGCACAATGACGGATAAAAGCGAAGTTTACAGGGCTATCTGGCAGTAGGTCAACTGCTACCCTATTAAGTATGAAATAGACGCAATTAAGAATTACGTCATTAGATCAAAAAGCAAAGTAGCTTTGCTCTGTTGGTGATTCAAATAAGAAATTAAGTAAAAATCCTTATAACATTGCTTCTAACATAACTTTCAACACACTTAAGCATATATAACACTAAAAACATATTTGGATAAATCAACTAACAACCAATTCATGCTAATTGAAGAATCAACCCATTCAATTAATTTATCAAAATTTAAGAATGGACTTAGTTATACCTTGCACTAAATTTAAAAGGCATACAATGTATTTCCCAATTATAAGATATCTAGTAGTGCACATACATATAATAATATTATTATGCAACTCACATGAATGCAAATAACTCTTACTATATAGTTTATATATATAATATATAGACATATTAATGTATCACCTTGTACTATATAAAATATATAGTTAACTACCATATAATAAATATTTAATATATTGTACAAATTAATCAAGTAAACATATAATAATTTTATAAATTATTAATCTTTTACACATTAATTATTATTTATTAATAATAATTATCAATTAACACATTATCAATTAATTACTCATAATTACAATTAATCAATATGTTCAACTCTTCCTACTATATTCAAATAAATTGAATATTTAATTAAAAATCTTATCAATTCCTTGATATTAAATTCTTAGGGTTAGTCCACCAATTTAAATCAACTATTAGTGACTCCCTTTAATCATTTCGTAAATTCACATAACCACATAAGGTTTAAATAAACTCACAAAACTAACTCATTAAAATTAAATCACATATTTAATTAATAAGGAGTTTAAAATTCATGGTCGTTACATCCCTCCCCCCTTATAAAAATTCCATCCTCGGAATTGTAAAAAAATAAGGTTACTCAAATAAAAATGGATAATTCGCTCTCATTTTCTCTTTTAGCTCCCACATAGCTTCTTCTACTGCGTGGTTCTTCCATAGAATCTTAACGGAATGGATAATCTTATTCCTCAACTTTTGTTCCTTCCTATCTAGTATCTGGACAGGAACTTCCTCATACGATAAGTCTTTCTCAACTTGAATTGGTTCATAGGAGATAACGTTCTTGTAGGCCAGTTTATACGGTCGCAATACTGACATATGAAACACGTTGTGAATGTGCTCAAGTTCAGGAGGTAACGCTACCTCGTACGCCACTTCACCGACTCGCCTCAAAATCTCAAATGGTCCTATGAACCTAGGGCTCAAGTTGCCCTTTTTCCCAAAATGAATCTTCCCTTTCCAGGGAGATACTTTCAGAAAAACAAAGCTTCCTACTTCAAAATCTCTCTTCTTGCGATGTAAATCCTCATACTTCTTTTGGCGATCTTGAGCTGCTACTAATCGTGCTCTTATCACCCTGATGATTTTTACCATCTGTTGTACCAATTCTGGTCCCAACAGTCGACGTTCTCTAACTTCGTCCCAACATAAGGGCATTCTACATTTCCTCACATACAGTGCTTCGTACGACGGCATTCCAATACTGGCGTGATAACTATTATTATACGTGAACTCTACTTGTAACGCCCCGAAAATTTGGATTTTTCCAAAATTTAAGTTTAAAGAATTAGTTGTTAATAAAATGAATTTTTATTAATAATATTATGTGCTATGTGTTTATTAATCATTCTAGAACCTTTGATGATTATAAGTCGGGAGGATTCTGGCAACAAGCTAGACTGGACGAGTAATAATTTTCAAGATAAAAATGAAAATTTTCCGAGAACAAAAATATTTCTGGGGAAAAAGACGAAATAGGCACTATTCACCCGACGAAACCTAAGGGTTAGGGTTTGAATAACCTAAGCCATTCTGAGAGTTCGGTATGTCGAAATGATATTCCATCGAAAGATTTGACGATAATATATCTTGAAAAGTTAAGTGAGCCGATAAAAATTTTTTCTAAAAACGTGCGTAAATCTGGATAAAATAAAAATGACGAAAAGTATCGCTATGTACTTTTCATTCGCTTAGCTACGTTAGGTAAAACGTGAAGGAAAATGCTCAACGCCAAAAAAGTGTTTTTTTTTTTTTGGAAACCGAGGAATACGTAAAAGTTAATTCCGGTAAAGGAAAGACGAAATATCCAAAAATATTTGGATTCTGAGAATCGTAGTTTTTAAAACTGTTGGACAAAACCCGAAAGATGGAACCACGAAACTTAACGGCTAAGTTTCGTGAATAGTAAGGAGGTTAACTAAGGAGGTGGAAGTAGTAAACTTAAGTATTAAGTAAACTTAAGTATTAAGTAAACTTAAGAGTTAAGCAAACTTAAAGGCTAAGTAGACTTAAGTGTTAAGTAAACTTAAGGAGTAAGTTAACTTAGTCCTTAAGTAATGAATAGTAAGGAGGTTAAGGGGGTGAAATGACTATATTGCCCTAGCTTTGGAAAATCTATAAATAGGAAGCTAGATTTCATTTAAATGGGATTTTGAAATTCTATATCTAGAGAGAGAGAGAGAATTCGGATGGAGAGGGAGGAGGAAGAGCTTGAGCATGATTGATCGGATCGAAAGTGTTCGTGAAATAGAAAAGCTAGCAAATCGCCGGTTTTGTCTAGCGGAAGAAAAATAAAGAGGAAAGGTATTAAAACCTAACTTCTATGTTAGATTTTCTTTAAGTTATATATGTTTAAAACATAACTTAATGAGAATAAGAAGTATATGATGTTAGGAATGATTTCATATGGTTGAAATCATAAGAAAATGAAGAAATAAGAATTTAAAGTTTAGTAAATAAATTTCTTAAGGAAGTATAAGATTCGTACTGAATTAGAACGATCCAAGTGAATTATATGAATAAGTAGGTGAAATAAGTAAGGAATAATGTTCTATAACATCAAATTCCAATAAAAAGTGAAATTGTAATCCAAAATATCGATTAAAATGAAAGAATCTGAAGAAGAACGAAGAACACGCGAAGAACACGAAGAACGTTGTTGATGGACAAATTTAAAACCATCATAGGATAATTTTTGTTGATGGACAAGTTTAAAACCATCGCATATAAGTTTGATGCATATTGCTTGGTTAGGAACGGTAGAAACATTCATGAAGAACAGATTAAAACTTAGCTATAACGAAGTTATGGCAAAATTTTCGTAAGAGACAAACGAGAATTAGAAAGTTAGTAAATGAACCCGAACGTGTAGGGTTTCATAAGAATGTAAGAAAATGTTGAAAACGTGAGTCGTGGACTCAAGAATGATCGAATTCCGAGTTCGGATGACCGAATTACGGATGAACAAACAAAGAGCGTTAAAAGCGTAAAACGAACAAAGGGTGAAGATCATGCCAATCGAATGGCACATTAACGGATTCAAAATGAAGTTCTATCCAGGGGTATTGAAGTACGTAAGATAAGGAAGAGAATGGATTTGGAATGACCTCATTCCGAGTTATAACGAATAAGTTATGGAAGCGGGAAATAAGCGTCTCAGAACGATCAAAGACTTAGAGAAAATTTTCTAGGGTTAGGGCTTGGCACCGCGGCACCAGCCATGCCTTGAAAGGTGACACTGCAACGCCGCACTGCAGAGCCGGTATCGCGCAAACTTGCACACGCATGGAAGAGAGATAAGAAGAGAGGAATGGCAGCCAGTCACAGTGTAGGGAAAAAGCCAAAGAAGAGCTTTTAACTGTTCAACTCTTGGGGGAAACGTACGGGAAGATAAAGAACATAATGTTCAACTAAGATAACACTTTATCAAGTGAATTTAACCTTTAGTACAGGTTGAACGAAATGCTCAAAAGAGATTAAAAGACAAAGAATTTTAAACGCGAGTTACATAACCGATGTCCGGGGACCGTAGTCGCGATGAACGAACGTGAGGGATTGCTAGGGTTGTGATTCCTTAGACGTTGAGGGACGAGGGTAATGAATAACATGTCGATGTTATGTCATGATAGTGAGAGATAAGTGTGAAACATTTAGACGCTGTGTACGCAACGCTGTTGTGGTAAACGAGTGGTCTTAGCATACAACAAACTGTATGGCTTCGACATTAAAGAAGAATAGCGAATGGTATTAAGAAAGCCGTAATGAATGGTAAAAAGATTCATGGAAGCCGAATGTGAGTTGGATGAGAACGTTAGAATAAAATGTAAGCGTTGAACACTTTAATCGACGCGAAGGTTGTGGGTACGCAAATATTAAACGGATAAAATCTACACCCCGTGTCTCGTTTGACCGTAAGATGATGAAGGTCAATGATTAAACCATGAACGGTAAAGAAGTTGAATTAAAGATAATAACGTTTAACATAACGAAGCCGAGTTAAGGATTAAAGGGAATGATCACTCTAAGTATACAAAAGACTGTATGACTTAGACGATAACATTTAGTTGTTAGGAAGCCATAAGGAATGAGAAATTAATTTAACGAACATATAGTTTAATAGTTCGGATAAGTTAAGATAAGTTAGGTTGTGGTGCAATCGTAACCTTTGATGGTTGACATATGGGAGCTGGGCTAAACAATTCCTTCAGAGAGCGAAGGTATATACAAAATTGGCAACCGATCTAACTCATCGTTGCAAAGCAAGTGCAGAGAGGGAACTTGTTTGTTGGTTGTTTGTGGGAAACCACTCAGAGTACCATATGGACTACTAGCAGAGAAGCGATGTATGCTAGGTCTTAGAGAAGTAATAAGAAGAAGATAATATGTAAAACATCAAAGATGATGAACGTATAAATAAGACATCTCCATATGTCATGAAGGCATAGAACAGTAGTGAAAGTGGTCGCGTAAACTTAGGTTGCAAGAACGCGAACCCTAAAAAGTAAAGTTAAGTAAACTAATGCATAAGTCAAAGATGTATGACTAATTGGTGTATGTGGTGTTTTCTTATGTGTTACATAGGAATTGAAATAAATAGTTTGGCGTAAGCTGTAGCTGGGCGTAAGGCAAGTTTCCTAACTTCATTCATATTTTAAATGAATGCTAGTTTCTTGAACTTCTCAGATGTTGAACTTGAGAAGTTCTGTCTATGTGTGAATATGCGATATTTGTACAAGGTGATAGAATGTATGAGGCCTTGAGCCACAATGTGAACACTTCGGTGTTTCTATGATATGAACTGTTCTATGATTGAGCTATTCAATACAAGTATGTTCTGTTTATATATGATTCGTTATTGTTAAGTCTGTGCTAATGATTCTAGCCAGACATGATGAGTATGAAAAAGGTAGAAGAATGAAAGTATTTCAATGTGCATGTGAATAATGTTTTAAAATGATAGGAGTCGAGATTATTCCTATTATTCAAGCTGCTTCATAACCTTTGTTCGGTTATCGAAGTTATAAAGAATGTTTGAATTCTTGAAAATGTTTGTTCAACTGCTATGACTTGCTGGGAAATTAAATGCTCACACTTGCTTTTAAATGAAAAACATTTTTAGCGAATGATGTTAGAAGAACTTAAGGATCTCGTAAAGATCAAGATGACGGTATCCAGATGAGGTGCTATTCAGAATATGAATAAGCGAGAAGATCAAGTGAAGACTTATAATATAGGAAGATGAAATTGAACTATAGACTAGTTTAAGCAACTGTTATGTACCCTTGGTGGCGGATAAAAGTCACTCTTATAAGATGAAATGAATAATGTATTTATCATTATTTGAAATGAAACAGGTTATAAGGTTTCCAGAACCTGGAATTTGAGAGTATATGTTGTTATATTTAGCTATATAATGATGTATATTTGGAAGAAGATGGGATCGTGATGTACGGAATTCGGGTGTGAAGATAGACCGGATTTCGGGGCGTCACACTACTAATGGAAGGTGATCCTCCCAGTTACCCTTGAAGTCCATCACACAAGCTCGGAGCATATCTTCAAGTGTTTGAATCGTCCTCTCACTTTACCCATCGATCTGCGGATGATACGCGGTACTCATTCGTAGTTTTGTCCCCATTCTTTCTTGAAGACTCTTCCAGAAGTTTGATGTGAATCACAGATCTCTATCTGATACAATAGTTACCGGCACCCCATGCCTTGAGATAATTTCCTTGACATACAATTTGGCTAATTGGTCCAAACTATACTTAATCTTAATCGGCAAAAAGTAAGTTGACTAAGTAAGACGATCTATAATTACCCATGTGGCATCGTGCCTTTTCTGCGTTGCCGAAAGTCCCACCACAAAGTCCATTGAGATGTGCTCCCATTTCCATTCTGCAATCTCTAATGGTTGTAATTACCCGCTTGGTTGTTGGTGCTCTGCCTTGACCCTCTGACAAGTTAGGCATCTACTTACGCATTCCACAACTTCTCTCTTCATGTTTGGCCACCAAAAGTGGTGACGCAAATCTTGGTACATCTTCGTGCTTCCTGGGTGTATCGAGTATCTCGTACTGTGCGCTTCTTGCAAAATATCTTTTCTCAGTTCTAGTACTAACGGTACCCAAATTCGTCCTTCAAATCTTAGCAGTCAAGTGCTATCAAACTTAAATTTTAATTCATCACCTTCAGTCAATCGCTTCTTGATGTTATTACAATCTTCATCCTTTTCTTGTGCTTCTTTAACCTTATCTAATAAAGTCAGACTCACTGTCACTGTAAATAATTATTCGTTCGCCTCCATCGGATACTTAATCTCCAAGTCTAGTCGTTCGAAATCTTTCACCATTCTTCTTGAATAGTTAACTTCAATAACTTCTCTCTACCTTTTCTGCTCAAGGCATCCGCCACTACATTTGCTTTGCCTGGATGATACAGAATCTCACAATCATAATCTTTGATCAATTCTAACCATCGGTGCAGCCTCATGTTTAACTCTTTCTGCGTGAAGATATACTTCAGACTCTTGTGGTCTGTATATATCTCACACTTCTCGCCATACAAATAATGCCTCCAAATCTTCAAGGCAAAAACTACCACTGCTAACTCCGGATCATGAGTCTGATATCCTTCTCATAATCTTTTAGCCGACGTGAAGCGACGAATGATGACCTGCCGTTTTTGCATCAAGATACGCCCAAGACCCTTGTGTGACACAACACTATACGCTATAAACCCTCCCGTGTTGTCCAGTAAAGCCAACACAGGTGCTTGACTAAGCCTCTTCTTCAATTCTAGGAAACTTTTTTCATACATCTCCATCCAAATGAACTTAACTGTCTTCCTGGTAAGATTGGTCAATGGTGATGCTAATTTCGAAAAATTCCAAATGAATATTCGATAGTATCTCGCCAATCTTAAGAAACTCCTAATTTATGTCTGCATCTTCGACTGCTCCCAATTGATAACCGCTTCTACCTTCGTTGGATCCACCGAAACACCATTCTTGTCGATAATGTGTCCTAAAATTGCAATCTTTACAACCAAAACTCACATTTGGAGAATTTTGCATACAGCTTCTCCCTCCTTAATGTCTCTAACACCATCCGAAGATGCTCAGCGTGTTCTTCCTCTGTCTCTGAATACACTAGAATGTCATCAATGAATACGACAACAAACTTATCCATATACTGCTTGAACACTCTGTTCATCAAATCCATAAATGCTGATGGCGCGTACGTCAATCCAAATGACATTACCAGAAACTCAAAGTGTCCATACCAAGTTCTGAATGCCGTCTTTGGAATATCCTCCGGCCTCACTTTTAATTGGTGATAACCTGTCCTCAACTCAATCTTTGAAAAGTACTTTGCCCCCTTTAATTGATCAAATAAATTGTCTATCCTGGGCAACAGGTACTTGTTCTTAATGGTGACCTTGTTCAACTCTCAGTAGTCAAAACAAAGTCTTAGCGACCCATCTTTCTTCTTTACTTAATAAAGATCGGTGTTCTCCTACGGTGATCGCTCTATTGAATGTATCCCTTATCTAATAACTCTTGTAATTGAGCCATCAATTCTTTCATCTCTACCGGTGCCATACGATACGGCGCTTTTTATACCGGTGTTGTTCCTGGTGCCAAATTAATGACAAACTCAATCTCTCTATCCGGTGGCAATCCCGAAATCTCGTCTAGGAAGACATCAACGAAATCCCTTACAATAGGTATCTGACTCAGTTCACCCTCGACTCGTCGAGTATCAACCACGTGAGCTAAATAACCTATACAACCCTTCCTAAGCAACCTCTGTGCTTGCACCATAGTCAAACAATGAAATTGTCTCGGCGATTTACTACCATAAAATACCACCTTTGACTTATTCAGAGTCTTAAGGTGTACACACTTCTTCTTATAGTGTATAACTGCTCCGTGAACCGATAACCAATCCATTCCAAGGATTATATCGAACTCCCCCAAACAAATCGGTATCAAATCCACCTTGAGCTTAAATCTTCGTAATTCGGTATAACAATTCCTATGAATGTATCCTACGGGGATAATTTCCTTGTTCACTACTTCTACGTTCATAGGGTATTCTAATTTTTCACAAGCTAATTCTAACTGTTTAGCGAATTCTTCGGAAACAAAAGAGCAAGTAGCACCCGAATCAAATAACACGTATGCATCTATATCATTGATCGGAATGATACTTGACACCACGTCCTTAGACTCCACCGCATCTTGTATGGTCATGTTGAACATTCGTGTCGTTGGTCTATTGGCTTGACTAGCTGACCCTACAATGTTCAGTCCATTGTTATTGTTGTTGCGGTTGTCGCTAGCTGCATCACCCTTTTTCTTCGGGCAGTCCTTAATTTGATGGTCCGTGGCTCCACATGAGAAACAACCTCCCTTCTGCTTATTCGGACACTAAGGTGTCGTGTGCCCCGGTTGTCCGCAACGATAAGAAACACTCTTTCCCTTCATGTACTCTCCCGAGTGGTTCCTCCCACAATTGTTACACTTCATACATTTCTTAGCCTCCCCTCCGGACTTATTACCTCCAGAGGATTGACTCTCAGTCCATTTATGCTTGTTGGGGTTGCTGCCTCCACTGCTTCCCCCTTTCTGACCTTCCTGACCGGTCTTCTTTTCTTGCTTGAATCGAGCGATGGTTTCATTGCCTCCTTCGGCAATGATAGCCCTTTCCAAAATATCGGAGTAAGTCTTGATCTTTAACACGACCACTGCCTTCTGCACCCATGGTTTCAATCCTAGTTTGAACCTCCTTGCTTTCCAGGCCTCCGTGTCAACCTGATGTGAAGCGAATCGGGCTAACTCGTTAAATCTCGTTGCGTACTCTGCGACAGACATACTACTTTGTTTCAGTTCCAGAAACTTAACTTCCATATCCTGTTGTGTATTCTCTGAGAAGTAATTTTCGAGGAATAGCTCCTTAAATCTCTCCCAAGTAATAACTCCTTCGTCTGCTCGGCCCCTATTGGCTTTCCACCAATAGTTAGCTTCACTCATCACGATAAATACAAACATCCACCTCTAAACAACATACGATAACTAAAATGCGGAATATAATAAACGTACGGTGTTCATTCAAAGGGTGTTACTAGTCCCAAGATACGATAACCTTAATATCATCTTACAATCATACCCTAAAATAAATATTAGGGTTCACATTACATAATCATAATTTAAACTAAGCATAAGATAAATTCTGCTTCTCGTAATAATCCTACATCTTTCCTTTACCCGTGTCCTTTCCTGAGGTCTTGGGCTTAGCTGCAATATAATTCATGATATAGCAAGGATGAGCAACAAGTTTGCTCAACAAGTTTAAGTACAACAATAAGGATATATCATGATGAATGGAAGAATTTCTGGCAATGGGTTCAATAGTATAATATCTGAAGGATTTAATAATATGAATATCATAAGCAAAGATAATGATTGCTTTTAGAATAACTGCTAGTCAATTAGACTTTGAACTATAACACTCCAATGGAATCAATAGCTAATTGACCCTTTGGTTACTGGCTACAGAATAAGTACTTGAGGGGATTAGCCTCACGTACTCTATGTATATGCATAACATTTAAATTTGTTCATTGTATCTTTATTAGATACCGCAATCCCCTATCATAGAAAAGGAGTGTTCTTTCACCTAAGAATCCTTACCATCAATTTGTTTGGATAGCTTTTATAAAACTTCATAGTTTGTCTCGATCGGACAAAGGTTCGAACTCTATTACTTGCAAACAATAAATTTGGATACTTGCTCAATATAATTTAGAGTAAGTTTAGGAAACTTGCTTAACAAAAGTAGGGTTCAAGGAACTTGCTTAACTACGAGAAGGTTCAAGGAACTTGGTAGGTATGAAATCTAATAAAGTAATGTAAGGGTTTAGGATACTTGCTCTTGCTAATAAATGGAGTACTCGCTCGCTCAATACAATATAATTCTAGCTTTAATTAACTCATGCGTTGAAACGACCTAACATTAACAAGTCTGGTCTTTCAATTAGTATATGTAAACTAATACTTAGTCTACACTTAAAAGAATCAAGTCATCACATAGCATGCTTCTCAACACATTATATGACATATTGGTCATATATTACAAGATAAAAAGATCATATAAGCATGCCTTAAATTTCGTAACCAAAAATAATCTATCACGGCAAGATCGCAGATTCGCAAGCAAATGCTGTGCTCGGTCTCAGCTTAGGGACGACAAGCATTTGCTACTGTCCCCTCGCTGCACTAAGGTTGAGCTTTTGCACTTCCGACTTCAAATTCAACTCTAACACACACACCTATCACACATACATTTTAACATACATACATGCTAGAGTTTCACATATAACACATGATCATACTTGAAGTTCATTACCACAAGTTTAACTTATACAATTTATATGTCATTAAAACATAAAAGGTCATGTAATCATCATGCTTGTAACTTGGTCAATACAATACTCTAAGAGTCATGCTTGTGTATATGGACAACACATATATACTTTACTCACATAGTTCATATTTCTAGAAATTTCTTTTTTTTATGACTATGTGTGAATAAGTGAAAACCATACATTAACCAAACGATGTTTATGCCAATATATTTATAGGCATAATGAGTCCTAATACACATGCTTGCATGGTCATAACATACTTTACTCATTACTTGATGACATTAGCTTCCTCTATTCTAATTTTCTTTGAATTTTACACTAAGTCAACTTTAGTATATACAAGGCATCTTAACATATAACTCTCATGCATTTACAACATATATTAAAGCCACATATGCATGCTCAAATGGTCGATCTTATAAGATAAAAGTCTTGGTCAAGTCCTCTTTGAAAAGCCTTAAGTTTCTTATCTTTGAAATAGTCTAATCTTTCAATCATGAATGCTAGTGTGTTCAATCACTTTAGTCTTACATTTCATGTCAATATAAACCATATTATCATGTTCATAAAGTCGAAATGCTCACATGATGTGTTCGTGACAAAGTTCACCTTTGAAATCACAAACCTCATTTCAAGACCACAAGTTTTGTGTCCATCATTATATACTTGTTCATACTTCATACTATATGCTGCTTACGTGTGCATGTTAAAAAAATAGTTTACAAGCTTGTTTTACCATGTACTAACAAGTTAGCACAATCAAAAAACAAAATGTAAAAACATCGAGTCGGCAGATCTGGCAATAATGCTACCGCACTTAATATAATTAATAGGCGCATTGCATGCACATGCCCGAGACAAAATCGAAGTTTAAGTTATATACATTTGCCACGCCGCACCCTAGTACAAATAGGGGTGCAATAGGCCATGCTCGCATCAAAGATGAGTTTTTCTCTTTTGGTAGTTCAAAGAACCCATCAAGTAAAAATCCTTACAACATTGCTTCTAACATAACTCAACACACTTATAAGTATATATAACACTAAGAAACATAACTCAAATCAACTAACAACCAATTCATGATTAATTCAAAGAATCAACCCATTTAGGCAATTTATCAAAAATTAAGAATGGGAATGGAAGTTATACCTTTGTGACTAAACTCAGCTGCTCTATACTCACTTTAGCAAACTAATTCTCAGCAAATTATAATAAGGAACGATGATGTCCCATTTATAGAAGATTGATTATCTAGATAATGAGATTACTTCACAAATCAAACCAAAGAATTTCAAGAATGCATAAGGGTTAAGAGAGAGTTGGTGAGAGTTGGTAATCTCAATAATGAATCCCACTCCCCATCCATTAATTACTCTATGTTTGATGAATTTGAGATGAAGAAGCTAAGCTAGGCTTGCTAGCTTTTCACGGGAAGAAAAGAATGGACTCTTATTATGGGACAAGGAGCAAGACTCAAAGATTTTGCAAAGAAATGAAATGCAACAATTGGTTTATACCATAAATATACACATAATATAAACTTTGGTTATCAAATAGGTGTACACAATTCATTTTCATATAACATAGGTTATAATGATTTAAAAGGCATACAATGTATTTCCCAATTACAAGATATCTAGTAGTGCACATACATATAATAATATTATTATGCAACTCACATGAATGCAAATAACTCTTATTATATAGTCTATATATATATATATATACATATTAATGTATCACCTTGTACTATATAAAATATATAGTTAACTACCATATAATAAAGTTTTTATATATATTGCACAAATTAATCAAGTAAACATATAATCATTTTATAAATTATTAATCTATTACACATTAATTATTATTTATTCATAATAATTATTAATTAACACATTATCAATTAATTACTCATAATTGCAATTAATCAATATGTTCAACTTCTTGCTACTATATTCAAATAAATTGAATATTTAATAATTAAAATCTTATCAATTCTTTGATATTAAATTCTTAGGTTAGTCCACTAATTTAAATCAACTATTAGTGACTCCCTTTAATCATTTCGTAAATTCACATAACCACATAAGGTTTAAATAAACTCACAAAACTAACTCATTAAAATTAAATCACATATTTAATTAATAAGGAGTTTAAAATTTGTGGTCGTTACATCCTCCCCCTTATAAAAATTCCATCTCTAATTATAAAAAATAAGGTTACTCAAATAAAATGGATAATTCGCTCTCATTTTCTCTTCTAGCTCCCACGTAGCTTCTTCATCTGCGTGATTCCTCCAGAGAATCTTAACGGAATGGATAATCTTATTCCTTAACTTCTGTTCCTTCCTATCTAGTATCTGGACAGGAACTTCCTCGTACGATAAGTCTTTCTCGACTTGAATTGGTTCATAGGAGATAACGTGCTTGTAGTCCGGTTTATATGGCCGCAACATCGACACACATGAAACACGCTGTGAATGTGCTCAAGTTCAGAGGTAATGCTACCTCGTGACGCCACTTCACCGACTCGCCAAAATCTCAAATGGTCCTATGAACCTAGGGCTCAACTTGCCCTTCTTCCCAAAATGAATCTTCCTTTCCAGGAGATACTTTCGTAAAAGCAAAGCTTCCTACTTCAAAATCTCTTCTTGCGATGTAAGTCCAAGATACTCTTTCCGCGCGATCTTGAGTCGCTACTAATCGTGCTCTTATCACCTTGATGATTTCTACCGCTTGTTGTACCAATTCTCGTCCCAACAATGACGTTCTCCAACTTCATCCCCAAAGATAAGGGCGTTTCTACATTTCCTCCCATACAAATGCTTCAGATTTACGGCATTCCAACATCGGGCGTGATAACTATTGTTATACGCGAACTCTACTAATGGAAGGTGATCCTCCCAACTACCCTTGAAGTCCATCACACAAGCTCTGAGCATGTCTTCAAGTGTCCAATCGCTCTCTCACTTTGCCCATCTGGTCTCATGGATGATACGCAGTACTCATTCGTAGTTGTGTCCCCATTCTTTCTTGAAGACTCTTCTAGAAGTTTGACGTGAATCGCGGATCTCTATCTCGATATAATAGATACCGCACCCCATGCCTCGAGATAATTTCCTCGACATACAATTTGGCTAATTGGTCCAAACTATACTTAATCTTAATCAACAAAAAGTGAGTCGACTTAGTAAGACGATCTACAATTACCCATATGGCGTCAGTGTTCTTTTCTGCGTTTGTTTAAGTCCCACCACAAAGTCCATTGTGATGTGCTCCCATTTCCATTCTCGAATCTCTAATGGTTGTAATAACCCGCTTGGTCGTTGGTGCTCGCCTTGACTCTCCGACAAGTTAGGCATCTACTTACGATTTCGCAAACTCTCTCTTCATGTTTGGCCACCGTAAGTGGTGACGCAAATCTTGGTACATCTTCGCTTCCCGGGTGTATCGAATATCTCAGATCAGGCGCTTCTTGCAAAATCTCTCTTCTCGCCTCGTACTAATCTGCATCAAATTCATCCTTCAAATCTTAGCACCAAAGTGCTATCAATCTTAAATTTCAACTCATCACCTTCACCAATCGCTTCGATGTTAATGCAATCTTCATCTTTTCTTGTGCTTCTTTAACCTTATCCAATAAAGTCGGACTCATTGTCATTGTAAAAATTATTCGCTTGGTCTCCATCGGATACTTAATCTCCAAGTCTAATCGTTCAAAATCTTTCACCAATTCTTCTTGAATGGTCAATTTTAATAACTTTCTCTCGCTTTTTCGCTTCAAGGCATCCGCCACTACATTTGCTTTGCTCGGATGGTATGTAATCTCACAATCATAATCTTTGATCAATTCTAGCCATCTACGCCTTCATGTTTAACTCTCTCTTCGCGTGAAGATATACTTGCACTCTTGTGGTCCGTATATATCTCACACTTCTCGCCATACAAATAATGCCTCCAAATCTTCAAGGCAAAAACTATCATCGCTAACTCCTGCATCATGAGTCTGATATCCTTCTCATAATCTTTTAGCCGACGTGAAGGCGACGCAATGATGACCGCCCGTGTTGCATCAAGACACAACCAAGACCCTGTGTGACGCATCACTATACACTATAAACCCTCCCGTGTTGTCCGAAGAAAGCCAACATGTGTGCTCGACTAAGCCTCTTCTTCAATTCTAGGAAACTTTCTTCACACTTCTCCATCCAAATGAACTTAACTGCCTTTCTCCGTAAGATTGGTCAACGGTGATGCTAATTTTCAAAAATCCCAAATAAATCTTCGATAGATCCCGCCAATCCTAAGAAACTCCTAATTTTTCGCTTCTCGCCTTCTATCGCTCCCAATTGATAACCGCTTCTACCTTCATTGGATCCACCAAAACACCATTCTTGTCGATAACGTGTCCTAAAAATTGCTCTCTTTGCAACCAAAACTCACACTTGGAGAATTTTGCATACAACTTCTCCCTCCTTAATGTCTCCAACACTATCCAAGATGCTCAAATGTTGTTCTTCCTCCGCTCTCGAATACACTAGAATGTCATCGATGAATACGACAACAAACTTATCCAAATACGCTTTGAACACTCTGCTCATTAAATCCATAAATGTCGATGGCGTTCGTCAAACCAAATGACATTACCGTAAACTCAAAGTGTCCATACCGAAGTTCTCAATGTCGTCTTTGGAATATCCTCCTACTTCACTTTTAATTGGTGATAACCGTCCTCAAGTCAATCTTTGAAAAGTACTTTTGCCCCTTTCATTCGATCAAACAAATCGTCTATCCGGGCAATGGGTACTTGTTCTTAATGGTGACCTTGTTCAACTCTCAGTAGTCGATACAAAGTCTTAGCGACCCATCTTTCTTCTTTACTTAATAAGATCGGTGTTCCCCACTTGATACGCTCTCATCGAATGTATCCCTTATCTAATAACTCTTGTAATTGAGCCATCAATTCTTTCATCTCTACCGGTGTCATACGATACGGTGCTTTGTATACCGGTGTTGTTCCTGGTGCCAAATCAATGACAAACTCAATCTCTATCCGTGGCAATCCTTAATCTCATCTGGGAAGACATCAACGAAATCCCTTACAATAGGTATCTGACTCAATTCACCCTCGACTCGTCGAGTATCAACCACGTGAGCCAAATAACCTATACAACCCTTCCTAAGCAACCGCTGTGCTTACACCATCGCCAGACAATGAGATTGTCTCAGCGATTTACTACCATAAAATACCACCTTTGACTTATTCGGAGTCTTAAGGTGTACACACTTCTTCTTATAATCTATAACTGCTCCGTGAACCGATAACCAATCCATTCCAAGGATTATATCGAACTCCCCCAAACGAATCCAGATCAAATCCACCTTGAGCTTAAATCCTCGTAATTCTAAGATAACAATTCCTATGAATGTATTCTACGAGAATAATTTCCTTGTTCGCTACTTCTACGCTCATAGGGTGTTCTAATTTCTCACGGGTAATTCTAACTGCTTAGCAAATTCTTCAAAACAAAAGAGCAAGTAGTAGCACTTAATCAAATAACACGATGCATCTATATCATCGATCGAATGATACCGACACCACGCCCTTAGACTCCACCGCATCTTGATTTGGCCATGTTGAACATTCGTGTCGCTTGGTCTCGTTGGTTTCGACCGGTCAACCCTCCAATGTTCAGCCCATTGTTGTTGTTGTTGTTGCGGTTGCCGCTAGCTGCATCACCCTTTTTTTTGGGCAGTCCCTAATTTGATGGTCCGTGTCTCCACATGAGAAACATCCTCCCTTCTGCTTATTCGGACACTCGAGGAGCCATGTGCCCCGCTTGTCCACAACGATAACAAACACTCTTTTCCTTCATGCACTCTCCCGAGTGATTCCTCCCACAATTGTTACACTTCACACTTTTTTAGCCTCCTCCCGACTTATTACCTCCAGAGGATCGCTCTCCATCCATTTATGCTTATTGGGGTTGTCGCCTCCACCGCTTCCCCCTTTTCACCCTTCCCGACCGGCCTTTTTTTTTGTTTGAATCGAAGCGATGGCTTCATTGCCTCCTTCGCAATGATAGCCCTTTCCAAAAGATCGAGTAAGTCTTGATCTTCAACACGCCCACCGCTTTCTCGCACCCATGGTTTCAATCCTAGTTTGAACCTCCTCGCTTTTAGCCTCCGTGTCAACCTCGATGTGAAGTTTAATCCAGCTAACTCGTTAAATCTCGTGTCGCACATCATGATGTATATACTACCTTGTTTCAGCTCCAAAACTTAACTTCCATATCCTCGTCGTTGTGTATTCTCCGAGAAGTAATTTTCGAGGAATAGCTCCTTAAATCTCTCCCAAGGAATAACTCCTTCGTCTCGCTTCGCCCTTATTGGCTTTCCACCAATAGTTAGCTTCGCTTCTTCATCATGAAAGTGGCAAAACTCTTCTTTTGTGCTTTCACCATGCGCATGACTTCAAACACCTTCTCCATTTCTTCTATCCATGTTCGGGCTTCAATTGATCCAAGGTTCCCTAATTTCTGTGGTCCTACCAATTTAAAGTCCTTAAAGCTAGCCAAGTGTTGTCTCGGCCGGCCGCCGTCATCGTGGGTGGGGTCTGCTTTTTGCATCGCTTCATTTAACAAAGTTAACGAAGTTCTACATCGATCAACATTTGCCCTCCACCATTGTTAACGGATCCTTCCTCCTCCGATTCCATTCAATTCTCCTAAAGGCATGATCCGAGGAAAGGAAGAAAATTATTAGTTTTATGTGATATGCTATTCATGTTAGCATTAAGAAGTTTAAGATGTCTATTAATCATTTTTGATTTAAATAAACAACTTCATTATCACAATAAAACTCGATGGATTTCCTCAACCCATCACTTACATACTCTACTGAAGTTTTCTACTAAGGTTATAACCTAGGTTTCGCATTCCTAACATTTATAACCTACAACTTCCGATACCAACCTCATGACGCCTTAATCCGGGTCCTCCGAATTCTGGTTCTGGCCATCACGATAAAATACAAACATCCACCTCTAACAACATACAATAACTAAAATGCGAATATAATAAACGTACGTTGTTCATTCAAAAGGTGTTACTAGTCCCAAGATACATATAACCTTAATATCATCTTACAATCATACCCTAAAATAAATATTAGGTTCACATTACATAATCATAATTTAAACTAAGCATAAGATAAATTTCGCTTCTCGTAATAATCCTACATCTTTCCTTTACCCGTGTCCTTTCCCGAGGTCTCAAGCTTACCGCAATATAATTCATGATATAGCAAGGATGAGCAACAAGTTTGCTCAACAAGTTTAAATACAACAATAAGGATATATCATGATGAATGGAAAAATCCGCAAATGGGTTCAACAAAGATAATATCCAAGGATTCAATAATATGAATATCATAAGCAAAGATAATGATTGCTTTTAGAATAACCGCTAGTCAAATAGACTTTGAACTATAACACTCCAATGGAATCAATAGCTAATCGAATTCTTTTCGTTATCGGGTTACGTAATAAGTACTTGAGGGATCAAATTTCACGCATTTTACATGATATGCATAACATTTAAATCTGTTCATCAGATCTTTATTAGATACCCGCAATCCCCTATCATGTAAAAGGGGTGTTCTTTCACCTAAGAATCCTTACCATCAATTGGTTTGGATAGCTTTTATAAACTTCATAAACTTTCATAACAAAGGTTCTTCTATCTACTACTTCAAGAATTATTGAACAAATGTACAAGTTCAAGACTTCAGATGAACTCTATTACTTGCAAAATAATAAATTTGGATACTTGCTCAATATAATTTATAAGTAAGTTAAATGAAAACTTTCAATTTAACAAAAGTAGGTTCAAGGAACTTGCTTACAACACAATAAATTGGAAATAAAGTAATGCAAGGGTTTAGGAAATTTAACAAAAGTAGGGTTCAATCGAACTTGCTTCACACAATATAAACTAGTAAGGGTTTAATTAATTTGCTCAGCTTACAATATAATACTAGCTTTAATTAACTTCATGCTGAAACGACCTAACATTAACAAGTCGGTCTTTCAATTAGTATGTGTAAACTAATATTTAGTCTACACTTAAAAGAATCAAGTCATCACACAAGCATGCTTCTCAACACATTATATGACATATTGGTCACATATTACAAGATAAAGAGATCATATAAGCATGCCTTAAATTTCGTAACCAAAAATAGCTAATCTATGGCAAGATTGCAAGATTCACAAGAAAAGGCCGGTCTCAGCTTAGGATTGCCACAACAAACTACTGTCCCCTCGCTGCACCAAGGTTGAGCATTTGCACTTCCCGACTTCACCCAACTCTAACATACACCTACACATACATTTTAACATACATACATGCTATAGTTTCACATATAACACATGATCATACTTGAAGTTCATTACCACAAGTTTAACTTACAATTTATATGTCATTAAAACATAAAAGGTCATGTAATCATCATGCTTTTGTAATCTTAATATACAATACTCAAAGAGTCATGCTTCAGTATATGGACAACACATATATACTTTACTCACATAGTTCATATTCTAGAAATTTCTTTTTTTTATGACTATGTGTGAAATAAGTGAAAACCATACATTAACCAAACGATGTTCATGCCAATATATCTATAGGCATAATGAGTCCTAATATACATGCTTGAATGGTCATAACATACTTTACTCATTACTTGATGACATTAGCTTCCTCATTCTAATTTTCTTTGAATTTTACACTAAGTCAACTTAGTATATACAAGGCATCTTAACATGTAACTCTCATGCATTTACAACATATATTAAAGCCACATATGCATGTTCAAATGGTCGATCTTATAAGATAAAAGTCTTGGTCAAGTTCTCTTTGAAAAGCCTTAAGTTTCTTATCTTTGAAATAGTCTTAATCTTTCAATCATGTATGCTAGTGTGTTCAATCACTTTAGTCTTACATTTCATGTCAATATAAACCATATTATCATGTTCATAAAGTCAAAATGCTCACATGATGTGTTCGTGACAAAGTTCACTTTGAAATCACAAACCTCATTTCAAGACCACACAAGTGTTTTGTCCATGAGGTCATTGTTATACTTGTTCATACTACATGCATGTGCTTACGTGTGCATGTTAAAATAGTTTACAAGCTTGTTTCTACCATGTACTACTAACAAGTTAGCATGAAATGTAAAAAAAAACAAAACAGTCAGTGCAGATCGGCAGATCAACAAATCAAGCACCCTAGTATAAATAGGGGGAAAAACACCATGCCCGAGACAAAATCGAAGTTCGGGTTATGGTATAAAATTGCTACAAGCACCTAGTATAAATAGGGTAATTGCGTACACGTTCAGATCAAAGACAAGAAGCTTTTTCTTCGCGTTGGCAGCTCAAAGAACCCATCAAGTAAAAAATCCTTATAAACATTGCTTCTAACATAACTCAACACACTTATAAGTATGTATAACACTAAGAAACATAACTCAAATCAACTAACAACCAATTCATGCTTAATTCAAAGAATCAACCCATTTAAACAATTTATCAAAAATTAAGAATGGGAATGGAAGTTATACCTTTGTGACTCAACTCACCGCTTCTATACTCACTCTATATAAACTAATTCTCAAAGAAATTATAACAAGGAAGGATGATGTCCCATTTATAGAAGATTGATTATCTAGATAATGAGATTACCTCCCAAATCAAACCAAAGAATTTCAAGAATGCACAAGGGTTAAGAGAGAGTTGGTGAGAGTTGGTAATCTCATCATGAATCCCACTCCCCATCCATTAATTACTCTATGTTTGATGAATTTGAGATGAAGCTAGGCTAGCTTGCTAGCTTTTCACGTGGGAAGAAAAGAAATGGACTCTTATTATGGGACAAGGAGCAAACTCAAAGATTTTGCAAAGAAATGAAATGCAACATTGGCTTATACTAAATATACACATAATATAAACTTTGGTTATCAAATAGGTGTACACAATTCATTTCATATAACATAGGTTATAATGATTTAAAAGGCATACAATGTATTTCCCAATTACAAGATATCTAGTAGTGCACATATATATAATAATATTATTATGCAACTCACATGAATGCAAATAACTTTATTATATAGTCTATATATATATATATATATCATATTAATGTATCACCTTGTACTATATAAAATATATAGTTAACTACCATATAATAAAGGTTTACTATATATTGCACAAATTAATCAAGTAAACATATAATCATTTTATAAATTATTAATCTATTACACATTAATTATTATTTATTCATAATAATTATTAATTAACACATTATCAATTAATTACTCATAATTGCAATTAATCAATATGTTCAACTCTTGCTACTATATTCAAATAAATTGAATATTTAATTCATTAAAAATCTTACATTTCTTTGATATTAAATCTTGTGGTTAGTCCACTAATTTAAATAAACTATTAATGACTCCTTTAATCATTTAAAATTAAATTCTTACATAACCACTTAAGGTTTAAATAAACTCACAAAACTAACTCATTAAAATTAAATCACATATTTAATTAATAAGGAGTTTAAAATTTCACTTTGCCCATCTGCCTCATGGATGATATGCGGTACTCATTCGTAGTTGTGTCCCCATTCTTTCTTGAAGACTCTTTCAGAAGTTTGACGTGAATCGCGGATCTCTATCTGATACAATAGGTACCGTCACCCCATGCCTCGAGATAATTTCCTTGACATACAATTTGGCTTATTGGTCCAAACTATACTTAATCTTAATCGGCAAAAAGTGAGCTAACTTAGTAAGACGATCTACAATTACCCATATGGCGTCTTGCCCTTTCTGCGTTGCCGGAAGTCCCACCACAAAGTCCATTGTGATGTGCTCCCATTTCCATTCTGGAATCTCTAATGGTTGTAATAACCCGCTTAGTCGTTGGTGCTCTGCCTTGACCCTCTGACAAGTTAGGCATCTACTTACGCATTCCGCAACTTCTCTCTTTTAATGTTTGGCCACCAAAAGTGGTGACGCAAATCTTGGTACATCTTCGTGCTTCCTGGGTGTATCGAGTATCTCGTACTGTGCGCTTTTTGCAAAATCTCTTTTCTCAGTTCTGGTACTAATGGTACCCAACTTCATCCTTCAAATCTTAGTAGTCCAGTGCTATCAATCTTAAATTTCAATTCATCACCTTCAGTCAATCGCTTCTTGATGTTATTGCAATCTTCATCCTTTTCTTGTGCTTCTTTAACCCTATCTAATAAAGTTAGACTCGATGTCACTGTAAATAATTGTTCGTTCGCCTCCATCGGATACTTAATCTCCAAGTCTAGTCGTTCGAAATCTTTCACCAATTCTTCTTGAATAGTTAACTTCAATAACTTCTCTCTGCCTTTTCTACTCAAGGCATCCACCACTACATTTGCTTTGCCTGGATGATACAGAATCACACAATCATAATCTTTGATCAATTCTAACCATCGGCGCTGCCTTATGTTTAACTCTTTCTACGTGAAGATATACTTCAGACTCTTGTGGTCTGTATATATCTCACACTTCTCTCCATACAAATAATGCCTCCAAATCTTTAAGGCAAAAACTACCGCTGCTAACTCCAGATCATTGTTAAGTGTATAATATTCATGAACGCAATCAAATTGCACAAAGTAAGCGAAAACGTGTAAAATTAGTGTTTTAAAATTTTATAAACCATATACCCGGATCACCCTTTATGCATAATTATTAATTAAACGAAAAGATATGAATAAGAATCATACCCTTGAAGATCCGAGCTTCCTCAGGTACAAGTTCACCTCCAATCCATTTCTAGTGTAACTTGAATCCACCGGGTTTGGTTCCTTCCTTTGATCAACATTAGCCACCCAAGTGTTTGGCCTCTAGAGGTGATCCACCAAGAAAGAATAAAGATTCAAGAAGATGGGTGTTTGGCAAAACCCTAATTTTTCTATCTCTCATAGAAAAAGAGCGTACTCTCCAACTATTGGAATTACGTCTGTTGTTAAAAAGTCAACAACCTTCTCACCCATAATAAGACTCCTCTTATTTATAGATGTGGGCAACCCTCCTTAAAAATTAAGGAATTGGGTTTTATTTTAATTAATTAAATTCTTTTAATTAATTAAGCTCCCTAATCTTATTAAGGATAATTAATTAAACTCTTTTAATTAATTTATCTCCTAATCTTATTAGAATAAATGAGAGTACTAATATTAAATTAATTTCTAAATTCTTTTAGAAATTAAAATAATAATAATTGTAATAATATTAATAAGACTCTTATTAATTTATATTTAATATTTCTAAAATATTAAATAATAAATATTAAGCTATTTAATTTATTCTATCACCATAAATTAAATTAAATATACTTAACATATTATTACAATTATGCCATTAACTTCTTAAATAATTATTCTTCCTTTAATGGTGTGACCCTTTAGGTTCTCCATATTAAACCGGTTGTGAATAAATCAATTAGAACAATTCTAATCTTATTTAAATAAATAAATTAAACGATTAATTTATTTAAATAAATAATATTTATTCTACAATAGGGATAAGCCTCCCTAGCGATCAACAACTTTCCAAATAATATAGATTTCAACATTAATCATAAAAGAACCTTTGAGTTAATAGTTACCGTACAATTCAATCCTTCCACCATACAATGTCCCAATTAAATATAAGACATGGAATTACTGTCAAGTCTTATTTTATTTAATTATATGTATTTCGACTCTTAAATGCACAACTCCAAATAATGCAAATTAGAAACTCCTTTCTAATTTCATTCTGCCTTGGCCAAGGACTACTGAGTTGTCATTTATCGAATCACATAAGATATTTCTCTTCTTTTACTAGAAGTGGTAGATTCTTTATTGATCATACATTATCTCCATGTACAACTTATTATACCCAAGCATACCCTTTGATATACCCTAAGGGTCTTAAGGAATAAGTCAAAGTATAACTCATCATACACAAGATACTATGATGATCTCAAGTCCAAAGATCACTCAGATTACTACTATCACCACAGAATTCCTATCGATGACAAGTAAAACTCCATTAGGTATTCCTAATGAGCCACGCTCAATGAACTTATTCTCTAATAAGCACCTACATACTTGCTTTAGTGTCTCCACACAAATGATCATGAGATCAATCATCCTCATCCAATGAGCAAGTTAACATATGTACCAATCTATCCGGATTCACTAATCCCAAATTTAGTAATCCAACGATTGGGAACTATTTTAGTTTTAAGCTTTCTAAGAATTTAGATCTCATTAGAATGATCATCATCATTATTCTAAAAGCATTGCTTAAAACTATGGGTTTATCACATATTATAAAACAAAGATCATGTAGATAATTAAAAGCCTTTAATAAATTAATATTTTTATTAATAAATGAATAAGATTGTTACAAAGTATATGCTTTATCATCAAACATGATTGGCTTGTGTGCATACTACTTTCAATCTCCCACTTGCACTAAAGCCAATCGTCATGGTATCTCATACCCTTCTTCTCTAAGTAACGATTATCCTGCTGTTGGATAAGCTTTAGTTAATGGATATGTAATGTTGTTCTTGAGAGTCAACTATCTCTATAGTGATTTCCCATCTTTCAATGATTCTTATAATCAAATTAAAGTGCCACAACACATGTTTAGATCCAAGATGAGACTTGGGAACTATTCCTAGTTCTCAGAATGAACTTTTCATCCAAACAATCAACTTGCGCCTTCATTTATAGCTATATACTTTGTCTTTATCACTAAACCAAAGAACTCTTTCTTTTTTTGAAACCTTTCCAATTCATCGCATTCACCGCTCAAGGTAACCCTTTACCTTAAAGTGGATTTTTCGTCGTCTTGGTCTATCTCGAAAAACTTGAGTCCGTTAAGCCCTCTAGTTTTAATTTAGACCCACCATGAATATGATCACATCCTTAGTGCTTGGGTTAAGTACTTTAAGATGTTTTTCACCGACTCATAGTGAACTTCTCCAAAATATGACCGATCAACATCGTGTCGTGATATTTCATTGCATACATGATAATACTCATGCGATCTCTCTTTTAGGAGTCTATGGGGACTATTAAGAGAGATACACCATAGCTCATCAACATGAGAGACATCATGGAGTTTGCCATGCTAAACGACTTTAGCATCAAATGAATATACGCCTCGGGTTAAGTCGAACATCCTATTAAATCTATCTATATAGATTTGTATCCCCAATTAAAATACTCTTCCCAAATCATTCATGGAGGAATGTTTAGACAACTTTATCTTTCTTGATTGTAGCATTGGTATGTCATTCCTCATCCGTAGTATATCAACATATAATACTAGAAAGTTCATTACGCCCCATCGAACCCTTTTGTACACATTAGAACTCTTATTCATCGTATGTAACTCGGATCATCATCTTTCATGATGCGCACCTCATCATCATCATCCATGATGAATCCATACCTCCTAGGTATTTTCTAAGACTATTATTCATTTATTTATTCTATTTGTGGTACAATAAAGTCTATCTACAAGTTCCTCTTATTTGACTTATAGTGTTTTGTGGTTCTTGAACTCTTCAAGATCTATTATCCTCCCACTAGCCCCTTCAATGATAAACACCATTATCTTAGACGGCAGCGTGTTTCGCAACAAACACCTTTTGCTAAGTAGGATTATAGAACATATGCCCTAAACTTACTTTAGGATGTCCCACAAATCTGTACTTGTCAAATTTTGTCCCAAGCTTATCCTTTGAAACCTTTTCACATAAGTTGGACAACCCCTATGTAAGAACCCCAGATTTTATAAATAAAGATGAATTATCTATAAATATTATTTTTGAATATTATGGAATAATTTGATATAATGTTATAGTTGTGGGTAATATTTATAAATTTTGCAAAGTATGCAAGTGGTTATATTATATTCGATTGGCTCTGGGAATATTCGTTTTAGCAGGAATATTCGCATAACTACTCAATCATTGGTGGACCCCACAATGTAATTATTGTCGGATTAAGAAAATGACAAAATATTTTATTGAAATAACGGCGGAAGTTTTACCGTTGACATTGTTGAACTACTCTGTAGTAAAAGTACAAGAATACATGTGGTTGCATAAAGTAGCACACCAGATTGATTATTGATGCTTATGTGAGAAGTCACTCGGTTTGATTCCATTATTGTCATGAATTATTATAGCGATAATGACTTTTTGTTTTATTCAGTATTATTAACGTAATAAAAATGTAAACATCTTTTATATAAAATGTAATACTTTATTAAAGTTATTTTATAAATAAAATATATTATATTTTATTATGCATAGTGTTGTATAGTGTTTTGCATAGTGTTTTGCATAGTGTTTGCATAGTAAAATGTTTTTATATAAATAGAATATATTATATTTTATTTAAAAGATTTTGCTTTTAATATGGACCGTCAGATTAAAGTAAATCAATTTGGACCGTTCATGGATTAGTTACTATGCATTCCATTTTCCTATAAATAGAAGCTCATTCCTTCATTATTTTCTTACTAATTCATTGAAACTCTAGAGAGAGAAATTATAGAGAGAAGTTTATAGAGAGAAAGTTATAGAAAGAAAAAGAGTATTCTCGCTACTTCACTACTTCTATATTAGGTTCTTTTTACAGTAGTGGGTGTTATTCTTTCTTCTTGAAGAGAACTTGTTATTCCATTCACTATTATTCATTGAATAACTTTGTAAAAGTGGCATACCCTATACATAACTCGTGTATCATGCAGATACCCTATACTTGGTGAAATCCTTATGTTATTCCATTGCTTATTATTCGTTGAATAACTCAGTATATAATGCCGATTTACCCTATACTTGGTGACATTCTTATTATTATTCATTGGAACATCCTCGTCTCAGGTGTTTTACAATTTGACCGGTTTCGCTCTTTATTATTATTCCATTGAACATCCTCGTCTCAGGTGTTTTACACGGACCTCGTTCCGCCTTCTTTATCATTCTCATTGGAATATCATATCGTGTGTTTTACACCGGACCGTTCCATCTTTATTATTCTGTTGAACATCCCGCTTGTGTGAATTTCACCCACCTCGTTCCGTTATTATTATTCGCTGAATAACTTTGTCATGCTAAGTACCGCATGCATGGTGATTTCTTTTGTTATTCCATTCTTTATTATACCCAGTTGGTTAAAACTTTGACTTATATACTCCATGAAATTAGTAGAATATCCTTGATATTTGCGTTTCATCCAAAGATCTTTCATGGAAATATTCTTCCGATCATTCTTGAATTTTACTCTACAAAGCAAAGATTATGTCGACAATTTGACGTTAATAAATCTCGGATAAAATAATTCTTGAACTTGTTTTATTGAATTCTTATATCATTGTCATCATCCTCATGTTTATATTTTTTAAAAGTCATCTGTATTCTGTAGAGCATGGATGGACTTGGTATGATTATGACCGAGGATTATTTCTTGTAATCATGACCGTAATGTTACAAATAATGTGGTAAAAATCCTCAAAGGTGGCGTAGTGCATTGATGACAAATTGTTGGCATGATCATGACTATTAATGAATACACAACTATTCTCGCCCGTAGAAAGGTGAATAATTGTGGTCGTGATACTAAAGAATATCCTCGTCAGAAATGTGAGGGGTGATTCGATGATGTGGATTATTTATTAAAGTTTCGAGTCTCAACTATAATGATGATGAAAAACCTTTTAAATCATAAAAGATAGTAGATTTTATTTTCTACTTGACTCTTTTTAATGGATTGAATTTTCCGCCGCAGATTAAACCGGTTGTCTATTGTATTTTATCGCTTTAACATTGTGAAGATTATTGATAATTTATTCTGCATTATCTTAGTCATAATATTTCTTCATTTGGGCTAGTTGAGCTCACCCTTTCTTTCACCGTTTCTTCGTGAAATGAGAATATAGTGGGATTTAGCCTGGGAAACGAGTGATGGTCCCACGAAGATAGCATTAGTAGTCCTCACTATTCGTGAAATAGTGTGATAATAATTGTAATGAGGACTTTTGTTTGAGTTTGTATAATATCTAGTAGACGATATTTGTATTTAAACTCACGATTTATGTCGTATTGTACAAGACGCTTATGTTAATAAGTTGTATTTAAATTTGCACCACGTAAGTGGCGCACCCAAGATGGGTGATGTATACCTAATTTTGGGGCGCCACAGTTGGTATCGAGCTAAGGATATGATCCCCGCTAAGATGTGAGAAAAGTACTAGGAGGGAGAGACGGGAATACCTTCGCTAGTATGACCTACCTAAGTTTATGTGCTATTTTATTGGTTTCACGTAATATAAAGATAATTGTTACATGTCAATTAATCTTTTGTTTTGTGGCGATGATCTCAAAATGACATCCGAGAATGTTGAGAATAGCAATAGAGCACAAAGCGATCGTTGATTCACCACATATCAATAATCGTGATAATGTGCATCGAAGGCGACAATCCTCATGCAAACAACAACACCGACCAAATGATGAATGATCAAATGTTCAGAGGGTTTTATGTAATTTATGCAACAAAGAAAGCAGAGAGCGACTCTCGCCCAAAACGTAGGTGGAAACACGGAAAACTCTGACTGCGGTCACCGCTAAATAATTCAAGGAGTGGGACCACCGGGAGTTTAAGGGAGAGCCAAAACCACTCGCGGAAGCATGGATAAAGCAGATTACCAAGATATTTGATGTCTTGGGATGCTCCGAGGAGCAAAAGGTTCCTTTCACGCTTTTATGTTGCGCGCGGAGGGCGACATTGGTGGGAATCAGAAACGTACTCAAACTCGTCTTGATCAAGATATCTTGGGAGAAGTTCCAGAGTCGTTTCAACGATAAATACTTTTCCAAAGTATTCGCCATACGAAGGAGGTAGAGTTTATCAAGTTGGAACAAAACAATATGACTGCGTGTCGCAATACGAGGCAAAATTTGCATGAGTTATCACGGTTCGGCCCCACTTGGTGGATAATGAAGAGAGAATGGCGCGAATGTTTTTAAGAGGTTTGAAGTCGGAGATACGTCAACATCTTATTTCTCATAAACCGTGTTTGTATTCGAGATGTTGTAAATAGGGCTCGATTAGTGGAGCCGCGATAATGAGTCAACGTTAACTAAAGAGAGAGCAAATGCAAAGTTATAATACGGAGAGTAGTCATCAAGCGGTGACAACAAGCGTGGAGGAATCAATGGGCCAGATATGGTAACCACTTCGGTGGTAATCGTACAAAACAATAAGAATGGACATTTCAAGAAACGGAGATTCAACAATGATGGAAAGACGCCAAAGACCAAAGACCCGTTGTTAAGGAAGGAGAAAGACCACCTATCATATGCTTCAAATGCGAGAAGAGGGACACATCGGTCTCGAATCGTGCTATGCCAGTCAAAGCATGTTATAATTGTGGAAGAGAAGGTCACTTAGCTCGATTTTGTCGCCATCAAGATAAATTCAACTAGGATGGAGGCACCAAAGGCCGTCCCAGGAAAAAGTCAAAACTAGTAGTGCAAGGGAGAGCGTTTGTTGTGACCTCCCAGAGAGCAAGGAACCCGAATGAGGTCATCACGGGTAAGCTTATCATAAACTCTAATGAAGTCTACACTTTATTTGATACCGGTTCTACCCATTCTTTTATTTCTCCTACTTGCGCTCATCGATTAAATTTGACTCCGGAGAAATTAGACTTTGACTTATCTGTGGAAACTCCGTTGGGAGAAACCTTCATTACATCCAATCGTTTATAAGTCTTGTTTGGTTCAAATACGCACTCACATTACCGTCGATCTTATTTCATTAAAAATACTTGCATTTGACGTGATTCTAGGGATTGATTGGTTAACTACTTATCATGCAAAAATTGATTGTTTTCGTAAGGTTGTTAGCTTTCATATTCCTAATCAACCTATTATGCGAATTCAAACGACCAAACCATTAAAATTAATCACGGTCATCTCAAGCCATAAAGCTATTCGTTTATTGAAAAATGGATGTCAAGCTTTCTTAGCTCATGTCACAGATTTAAACAAAAATACGTCAGTTTTGAGCGATATTTCTATTGTTAATAAATTTCCTGACGTATTCCCCGAAGAACTTCCTGGCCTACCCCCAGAGCGTGAAATTGAATTTTGTATCGACCTTGAACCTGGTACAAAACCTATTTCCAAAGCCCCATATCGAATGGCTCCTATTGAACTTCGTGGAGTTAAAGACCCAACCGCAGGAATTGTTAGACATGGCTTTATTCGGCCCTAGTACTTCTCCTTGGGGTGCTCCCTGCTCTATTCGTGAAGAAGAAAGATGGGAGTATGCGACTTTGTATTGATTATCGAGAGTTGAATCATGTCACCATCAAAAATAGGTATCCATTGCCACGTATTGATGACCTGTTTGACCAGTTGCAAGGAGCCAAATTCTTTTCAAAGATTGATCTTCGTCTAGGATATCACCAATTGAAGATTAGAACCACGACATTCCAAAGACGGCCGTAACTCGATACAGACGGCATTATGAATTCCTAGTAATGTCCTTTGGATTGACTAATGCTCCCGCCGCTTTCATGGATATGATGAACCGAGTATTCAAGGAATATTTAGATCACTTTGTGGTCGTCTTTATTGATGACATCCTTATTTATTCCAAAAGCCGTGAAGATCATGAGCAACACTTGAGGTCGACACTCCAAAAGCTTCGTGAATATAAGCTTTATGCCAAGTTGAAGAAATGCGAGTTCGGCTTGAAGAAGTAGCATTCCTTGGGCACGTGGTATCAAGTCATGGAATATCCGTTGACCCAAAGAAAGATCAAGCTATTCAAAGTCGGGAACAACCTAAATCAAATGGACCAAGCACGTAGCTTTCTCGGCTTAATTGGTTATTATCGGAGATTCATGGAAGGATTTTCTCTAATCGCTACTCCATCGATTTCGGTGACTAAAAGATACAAAGTTCGGTTGGAGCGAAGAATGTGAGAAGAGTTTTCAAGAACTCAAGAGGAGACTTATTTCAAAGACTGCTCGACAATACCATCCTGCCTTGAGGGATTTGTCATCTCACAATGATGCTTCGAGCAAAGGGTTGGGATGTGTTCTTATGCAACATGGAAAAGTTATAGCCTATGCCTCGCGACAACTCAAAGAATATGAGAGGAATTATCCTACTCATGATCCGGAGTTAGCAAATTGTTGTCTTTGCACTTAAAATTTGGAGGCATTACTTGTATGGGGAGAAAGTGGAGATCTTTACGGATCATAAAAGCCTCAAATATTTCTTCACTCAAAAGGAACTCAACATGCGACAACGACGTTGGCTTGAATCTGTTGAAAGATTATGATCATACCATCCAATACCATCCCGAAAAGTTTAACGTGGTAGCCGATGCATTGAGTAGAAGATCGTATGCAAGCATTTAGGCGTTATTGTCAACACAAAGGCCCATTTTGTGTGACTTGCAAAGGATGGAGATAGAGTTAAAGACTCTGGGACGTATGTGATGATAGCGAATATACGAAAGTAGAATCGATCTTTAATCGATAAAGTTAAAGCCGCTCAAGCTACGCACTGGAGCCGATGCGTATGAGGAAGAAAGTGCAAGAGGGTGCTACGCCGGAAGCAAGAATCGATGAAGAAGGAATACTTGAGTCAACTCCAGCACTTTTGTGTTCCTAACGACCCCGATTTAAAGTATAATATCATGATGGAGGCGCACAACACACCATTTGCAATCCATCTCGAGAGTACAAAATGTATCATGATATTCGTCATACATTTTGGTGGAGCAATACGAAGAGAGAGATATATTTGTTTATCTCAAGGTGTCTAACTTGTCAACGAGTTAAATGAGCATCAAGTACCAAAAGGTCCATTGCAACCACTTGAAATTCCAGAATGGAAGTGGGAGCACATTACCATGGATTTTCACACGGTCTTCCTAAGGTTTCTCAAGGCATTGATGCGATTTGGGTCATTGTTGATAGATTGACCAAGTCCGCTCATTTCTTACCGATACGAGAAACTTATACACTTGAACGCCTTGCTCAGATGTACATAAACGAGATTGTAAGATCGCGCATGGTATCTTTAAGATCCATAGTTTCGATCGAGACCCAAGATTCACTTCACAATTTTGGGTTAGTTTACAAAAAGCTATGGGCACAGACTTCACGATTTAGCTTCTAAGATATCATCCTCGATTTTGACTCGGGGACAATGGAGAGGACTATTCAAACTCTTGAAGATCTATTAAGACTCTGTGTTCTTGATTTCAAGGGGAGTTGGGACAAGTTCTTACCATTGGTGGAGTTTTCCTACAACAACAGTTATCAATCAAGTATTGGCATGGCTCCATTCGAAGCGTTGTATGGAAGAAAGTGTCGTTCTCCAGTATGCTGGGATGAGGTGGGTGAAGCAACGTTGTTGGGACCGGAGTTGGTACGTATGACTATGGAAAAGATTCAAACGATCCGACAACGTATAAAAACCTCACAAAATCGACAAAAGAGTTATGCTGATCTTCATCAAAAGGACGTGGAATTTGATATAGGAGATCATGTGTTGTTAAGAGTTGCTCCATGGAAAGGAGTTACAAGATTTGGAAAGAGAGAAAACTTAATCCTCGATTCATCGGCCCATTTTAATCCTCGATCGAGTAGGAAACGTGGCCTATAGACTCGCCATCACCGCCAAATATGTCTCGTGTTCATAACGCGTTTTCACATATCCATGTTACGTAAATATGTGAAAGACCCAACCATATTATTGAAGTTAGAACCGGATTTAAATAGTGGAAGATTTGACGTATGTAAGAGGTTCCTGCTCAAATTTTGATAAGAAGGATCATATTCTACGCTCCAAGGTTATACCTCAAGTCAAAGTTTTGTGGAGGAACCACGATATTGAGGAAATAACTTGGGAGTTAGAATCAAATGAAATCAAGGTATCCTTACCTCTTCAACATACTGTGTACGCATTCTAATTTCGAGGGCAAAATTTCATAAGAAGGGAGGTTGTAAGACCCCAACTTTTATAAATAAAGATGAATTATCTATAAATATTATTTTTGAATATTATGGAATAATTTGATATAATGTTATAATCAGGTAATATTTATAAATTTTGCAAAGTATGCAAGTGGTTATATTATATTCGATTGGTCTGGGAATATTCGGTTTTAAGCAGGAATATTCGCATAACTACTCAATCATTGGTGGACCTCATAATGTAATTATTCATCGGATCGAGAAAACGACAAAAAATATTTTATTGAAATAACGGTGGGAAGTTTTACCGTTGATCATTGTTGAACTACTCGGTAGTAAAAGTACACAAGAATACATGTGGTTGGATAAGAGTTAATACCAGATTGATTATTGATGCTTATGTGAGAAGTCACTCGGTTTGATTCCATTATCGCTTAATTATTATAGCGATAATGACTTTTTTGTTTTATTCATTATTATTAACGTAATAAAATGTAAACATCTTTTTATATAAAATGTAATACTTTATTAAAGTTATTTTATAAATAAAATATATTATATTTTATTATGCATAGTGTCAGCATAGTGTTTTGCATAAGTATTTTGCATAGTGTTTGCATAGTAAAATGTTTTTATATAAATAGAATATATTATATTTTATTTAAAAGATTTTTGTTTTAAATATGGACCGTCACGATTAAAGTAAATCAACTGGACCGTTCATGGATTAGTTACTATGCATTCCATTTTCCTATAAATAAGCTCATTCCTTCATTATTTTCTTACATTAATTCATTGAAACTCTAGAGAGAGAAATTATAGAGAGAAGCTATAGAGAGAAAGTTATAGAAAGAAAAAGAGTATTCGCTACTTCACTACTTCTATATTCGCTTTTTTTACTAGTAAGGGTGTTATTCTTTCTTCTTGAAGAGAACTTTCGTTATTCCATTCACTATTATTCGTTGAATAACTCGTAAAAGTGGCATACCCTATACATAACCTTTGATACGCCAGCATACCCTATACTTGGTGAAATCCTTATGTTATTCCATTGCTTATTATTCTCATTGGAATAACTCAGATACGCTGGTTTACCCTATACTTGGTGACATTCTTCTATTATTCTCATTGGAACATCCACATCAGGTGTTTTACACGGACCTAGTTAAAATCTTTATTATTATTATTCATTGGAACATCCTGCTGTGTGTTTTACACCGGACCGGTTAAAATCTTTTATCATTCTCGTTGGAATATCATATCTCGTGTGTTTTACACCGGATCCGGTTCCATCTTTATTATTCTGTTGGAACATCCTGCTTGTGTGAATTTCACCCCGACTCGTTCCGTTATTATTATTCGTTGAATAACCTGCTCATGCAAAGTACCGCATGCATGGTGATTTCTTTTGTTATTCCATTCTTTATTATACCCAATTGGTTAAAACTTTGACTTCTATACTCCATGAAATTAGTAGAATATCCTTGATATTTGCGTTTCATCCAAAGATCTCTTTCATGGAAATATTCTTCGATCATTCTTGAATTTTACTCTACAAAGCAAAGATCATGTTGACAATTTGGACGTTAATAAATCGGATAAAATAATTTTGAACTTGTTTTATTGAATTCTTATATCATTGTCATCATCCTCATGTTTATATTTTTTTAAAGTCATCTCGTGGTTCGTAGAGCATGGATGGACTTGGTATGATTATGACTGTGGATTATTCTTGTAATCATGACCGTAATGTTACAAATAATGTGGTAAATATCCTCAAAGGGGGTAGTAGTGCATTGATGGATGCTTGTTGGCATGATCATGACCATTAATGAATACATAACTATTCTTGGCTCGTAGTGCAAGGTGAATAATTGTGGTCGTGATACTAAAGAATATCCTCGTCCGAGTGTGGGTGATTCGATGATGTGGATTATTTATTAAAGCCGAGTCTCGCTATAACAAAGTGATGAAAAACCTTTTAAATCATAAAAGATAGTAGATTTTATTTTCTACTTGACTCTTTTAATGGATTGAATTTTTTCACCGCAGATTAAACCGATTGTCTATTGTATTTTATCGGTTTAACATTGTTCAAGATTATTGATAATTTATTCGCATTATCTTAGTCATAATATTTCATCTTGGGCTAGTTGAGCTCACCCTTTCTTTCACCGTGTTCTTCTGTGAAATGAGAATATAGCCGGGACGAGTCTGGGAAACGAGTGATGGTCCCAAGATAGCATTAGTAGTCCTCACTATTCGTGAAATAGTGTGATAATAATTGTAATGAGGACTTTTGTTTGAGTTTGTATAATATCTAGTAGATTTATATTTGTATTTAAACTCACAGTTTATGTCGTATTGTACAAAGATGCTTATGTTAATAAGTTGTATTTAAATTATGTACCATGTAAGTGGCGACCCAAGATGGGTGATGTATACCTAATTTTGGGGCCACACCTTATCTTAACATACTTAAGATTAGGAAGCCTCCCTATCCATAACTTTTATGGAGTCTTGGGAAAATGGATTTTGAGGTTACCTTCCGTAGAGATATGCGTACCATTTCTAGGACATGACCCCGAAGGATACCGAAATGTCGGTAAAATCATTATGGATCGTATCCATGTATAAAACAATGTACGATTTTTCCTTTCTGATACATCAATCAATTATTACGTATCAGGAGGCGTCCATTGTGAGAAAACCATTTGAGATGATCTAGAAACTTATTGCACAAGTATTTATTCTTTGATCCGATCAAAGAATCCTAATACTTTACCAATTTGTTTCACTTTTGAATTCTTTGAACTATTCAAATAATTCACACTTGTATTTCAACAAATACATATATTCAACTCTTTGAATGATCATCTCCTTTTCTTATACTAGTTTGTTCAATTTGTAAAATAATTTTTCACGTAAGTCAAGTATACGAAATCCATTAAGTAATATTCCAGTTCTATACAAAACATTATTATTATAAATAGAACAATAATTGTTCCTAATTATAATACCAAAAATTTTATTGTCCAACAACAAAATGGAAATAATGTTTCTAACGAGAACTGGAATACAATAATAACTTATTGGCTTAATAGATTTTCTCGTAGGCATTGCTAAACTATAAGTTTCTATGGCTAATGTAGCAACCTTTGCCTCATTTCTCACACATAGGATTACTTATCTTTGTTTAGCTTTCTACTTCTACTTGGTCCCTTCATAAATCTATATTTATGATAACCAAAGTTTCGGTATCAATACCCAAGTAGAACCTCGACTTAAAGAAAATTATTTTAAATCATGAACAAATTTGTATTTGTAACCAAAACTTCACTAAGCTTCTTTGGTTAGCCTCTCGCAAGATGCTTCTCGCAGCTTTCTTTCCAAAGGTTCTAGGCTTATTTCAATGGAAGCAAACTCCTTTGCTATCCGTATTAGTTTTGTTCTTATTATCCTTTGTTTTTGCCTTTCTATTTACCTTCTTTGAATCGTTCTTCTTTTCAGAAGATCCTTTGGCCCCTACCAGTAAGACATGGTCTTTCTTTGTTTGAAAGTGACTCTCAACAATTTTCAACATGTTAAGCAAATCAGCGAGGCTGATATCTAGCTTGTTCATATGAAAAATTCACAACAATTGTGAAAGGAGTCCGGGAGTGAGTGCAAGATCAAATCTTGGCTCAACTCTCTATCCATGAAAAAATCAGTTGTCCTAATTGATCAATCAAATTGATTATGTTAAGGATTTTGTCTCGCATTTATAGTGTCATTGGCCATTCTAGATCGGAAGAGCTCCTTAGATATCCGACATCTATTCGGCCCACTTTCCTCACCATCAACTACTTGGTGTGTGTGAATATAAGTAAGAGCATCCATAGTTTCATACGTCGACGTCAAGCTCATATTCATGGATACGAGCATGATGCATTGATCCAACTATGCATCATCTTGCCACTTTCTAAAAGTAGCAATCTCTTCCTCAGAGGCATTGTCTGCAACCATTGCAGGGATAGACATATTAAGGACATAAGATAACTTTTCAGCCATGAGAACTATTCTCAATTTCCTTAACCAATCCGTTTAAAACGGTTCAGTTAAATAGCATCTAATATGCTTCGCAGTGAAAGTAATTTAGACATTGTAAAATTCTGTAAATGAATTTGTAATTAACAACATTTTAACATATATTATTTTATTAATTACCAAAATAAATTAGGTCTTATTTTAAATTGGTATCTCCCACTATTTTCTTCAAACTATATTACCTCAATATATATAGTTCTAAGCAAAATCTAATTAAAGATTTGCTAGTGAGAATAAGGATCCCATTTCAAATGTATATAGCCTTGTGTGTGCACAACAAACTATATATAAATAAATAGGTAGACAACTCTTGTCAATTACATCAACTATGTAACTCCTTGTATTTTGCCTCTTAAATCATAATGGTCAAGTGTGTGCACATCCTAACTAAAATGATTTAAGTTAAGTCGAACTCCAAAGATTTCCATATAAGTGAAGAAAACTACACACCTTGTGTGCAACACAACAAAGCAAGAATGTTCAATTCTTTATAAACATCATATGTAATAAAAATAACATCTTAAATATTTAATACTCGCTTTGTATGTGCACAACAAACTCATATTAAATATTCAATACTCTATTGTTTATATCATGCTAGAAGGCGACATTCAATATTCCAAATATCTTTGAACGTTACAACTTAATATAAAATATTTGAGGGGTTTGTTATTAATTTGTCTCATCTTGTTTAGCGCATTTAAAATATATATATAAAATACGATCATATTAATTAACATGCAAGCATGTTTGCATAATATATAATATATATAGTATAAGCATGCACATATAGAATACTATATTCTACCTGCATTGATTATGGACTTTTATTCTAGTTTGGTTCACTAGAGCCACCAAGTGAACCAAAAGGTCAAAACCTAGGGGGTGCAAGAATTAATATTTAAATATAACTATTACATTTAAACCTGTGCTCCATTACAAACGGGTCTTCAAGCGTTGCCTTGCTCCTTGATCTCCAATTCTTCAAAATTAATTCTAACTATTCCTATTACAAAACTATTTTAAAATAAATAGAAACCTTGATCGTGAAATAAGGGAAGTACATAGGAGTGAGATAAAATTTACATTAAGAAAAATTAGAGAAGACGAGGTACGCAGTAACCCCATTTAATAAAACTCATACATTCATGCATCCAACTAAAATAAAATCCAATCACATCGGGTCAATAGTCCATAATCAATCCCATTTATTATCATACATATCACCATACGCATCAATAAATAACATTCATCTCATGAATAAAAAATATTCAATATATATATTGATATCATTTAATGGGCAAATTTAGTTAGTATAAAATCTAATTTTGAATCAAAATAAATTTCTTTATTTTAATTCAAATTTACATCAAAATAAAACTATTTTATTTTAATTTATCCAATTTTGAATAAAATAAACTATTTTATTTTAATCAAAATCTTTAATCAAAATAAACTCCTTTATTTTAATTAATTATGGAATCCAATTCCATGTAAAAAAACTCTTTATAAAAGGAAACACGGATTCTCTTTCATATTCACAAATAAACTCCTTTATTTTGAATAATATGAAATCTTATTTCATATCTAAATAAACTCCTTTATTTAAGGAAAGATCGATTCTTTTTTCTATTCACAAATAAACTATTTTATTTTAAATAATATGAAATCTTATTCCATATCTAAATAAACTTTTATTTAAGGAAAGATGGATCCACTTTCCTATTCACAAATAAACTCCTTTATTTTAGGAAACATGAAATCCAATTTCAACTCCAATTAGTTATCATGGAATTCAATTCCAACTCTAATTAGTTAGCATGAAATTCAATTTTAAAATTAAAATAAACTTTATATTTTAATATTAAAATAAACTTTTTATTTTAAGATTAAAATAAACTTTTATTTTAATAATAAAATAATTAAAAACATATATATATATATATATATATTACGGTAATACATATATATTATATATATAATATATGTAATCAAACTTCCCTGACTATTGAATTCACGTGGATGCTACAGGAAAGGAATCATATATATAAAAGCTTCCTGTTAACTTTGAAAAAATGGGTCACGTGAATCCCAAAAAAAAAATGCATGCTCCAGCCGAATCCCTTGAATAACCCACGTGAAATACAAAGACTACCGGAAATTATTTCGGCTTTCCTTTTTTTTTTAATAAATTTTATACAACAAAATTATGCCCAATTAAATTATTCTAAACACATATCAAATTTGAACAATTAATAATTCGCATAAAACCTGACTTTGATACCACTTTTAGATTTGTAATATTCATGAACGCAATCAAATTGCACAAAGTAAGCGGAAACGTGTAAAATCAGAGTTTTAAAATTTTACAAACCATATACCCGGATCACCCTTTATGCATAATTATTAATTAAACGAAAAGATATGAATAAGAATCATACCCTTGAAAATCCGAGCTTCCTCAGGTACAAGTTCACCTCCATCCTCCTTTCGCGCTCAACTTGAATCCACCGGGTTTGGTTCCTTCCTTTGATCAACGTTAGCCACCCAAGTGTTCGGGCCTCAGAGGTGATCCACCAAGAAAGAATAAAGATTCAAGAAGATGGGTGTTTCGCAAAAAATCCTAGTTTTTCTATCTCTCATGTAAAAGGAGCGCATTCTCCAACTATTGAAATTACGCTCATTTGTTAAAAAGTCAACAACCTTCTCACCCATAATAAGACTCCTTTTATTTATAGATGACAAGAAACCCTCCTTAAAAATTAAGGAATTGGGTTTTATTTTAATTAATTAAATTCTTTTAATTAATTAAGCTCCCTAATCTTATTAGGGATAATTAATTAAACTCTTTTAATTAATTTGTCTCCTAATCTTATTAAGAATAAATGAGAGTACTAATATTAAATTAATTTCTAAACTCTTTTAAAATTAAAATAATAATAATTGTAATAATATTAATAAGACTCCTCTTATTAATTTATATTTAATATTTCTAAAATATTAAATAATAATATTAAGATATTTAATTTATTCTATCACCATAAATTAAATTAAATATACTTAACATATTATTACGATTATGCCATTAACTTCTTAAATAATTATTCTTCCTTTAATGGTGTGACCCTTTAGGTTCTCCATATTAAACCGGTTGTGAATAAATCAAATAGAACAATTCTAATCTTATTTAAATAAATAAATTAAACGATTAATTTATTTAAATAAATAATATTTATTCTACAATAGGGATAAGCCTCCCTAGCGATCAACGACTTTCCAGATAATATAGATTTCAACATTAATCATAAAAGAACCTTTGAGTTAATAGTTACCGTACAATTCAATCCTTCCACCATACAATGTCCCAATTAAATATAAGACATGGAATTACTGTCAAGTCTTATTTTATTTAATTATATGTAATTCGACTCTTAAATGCACAACTCCAAATAATACAAATTAGAAACTCCTTTCTAATTTCATTCTGCCTTGGCCAAGGACTACTGAGTTGTCATTTATCGAATCACATAAGATATTTCTCTTCTTTTACTAGAAGTGGTAGATTCATTATTGATAATACATTATCTCCATGTACAACTTATTATACCCAAGCATACCCTTTGATATACCCTAAGGGTCTTAAGGAATAAGTCAAAGTATAACTCATCATACACAAGATACTATGATGATCTCAAGTCCAAGGATCACTTGTACTACTATCACTACAGGAATTCCTATTGACAGGCAAGTAAAACTCCATTAGGTATTCCTTAGCGAGCCACGTTCAGTGAACTTATTCTCTAATAAGCACCTACATACTTGCTTTAGTGTCTCCACACAAATGATCATGAGATCAATCATCCTCATCCAATGAGCAAAACAACGATGTACCAATCTATCCGGATTCACTAATCCCAAATTTAGTAATCCAACGATTGGGAACTATTTTAGTTTTAAGCTTTCTAAGAATTTAGATCTCATTAGAATGATCATCATCATTATTCTAAAAGCATTGCTTAAAACTATGGGTTTATCACATATTATAAAACAGCATCATGTAGATAATTAAAAGCCTTTAATAAATTAATATTTTTTATTAATAAATGAATAAGATTGTTACAAAGTATATGCTTTATCATCAAACATGATTGGCTTGTGTGCATACTACTTTCAATCATGAGTCGGATATCCCTTCTCATAATCTTTTAGCTGACGTGAAGCATATGCAATGACCCTATTGTGTTGCATCAGTACACAGCCAAGACCCTTGTGTGACGTATCACTATACACTATAAACCCTCCCGTGTTGTCCGGTAAAGCCAACACAGGTGCTTGACTAAGCCTTTTCTTCAATTGTAGGAAACTTTCTTCACATTTCTCCGTCCAAATGAACTTAACTGTCTTCCTGGTAAGATTGGTCAACGGTGATGCTAATTTTGAAAAATTTTGAATGAATCTTCTATAGTATCCCGCCAATCCTAAGAAACTCCTAATTTTTGTCGGCGTCTTCGGCTGCTCCCAATTGATAACCGCTTCTACCTTCGTTGGATCCACCGAAACACCATTCTTGTCGATAACGTGTCCTAAAAATTGCACTTTTTACAACCAAAACTCACATTTGGAGAATTTTGCATATAACTTCTCCCTCCTTAATGTCTCCAACACCATCCGAAGATGCTCGGCGTGTTCTTCCTCCGTCTCTGAATACACTAGAATGTCATCGATGAATACGACAACAAACTTATCCATATACTGCTTGAACACTATGTTCATCAAATCCATAAATGCTGCTGGCGCGTTCGTCAGTCCAAATGACATTACCAGAAACTCAAAGTGTCCATACTGAGTTCTGAATGCCGTCTTTAGAATATTTTCCTGCCTCAGTTTCAATTGGTGATAACCGGTCCTCAAGTAAATCTTTGAAAACTACTTCGCCCCCAATTATAAGACCTCATCATCATGTCCATCTGTCATTTCTTTCCCTGATAACTAAAAGCTGCTTTACGAAACTTTACATCTTTTTCTTTTTGCAAATTGTTGTCTAAAGTAAGACCTTTTCCGTATCTCTTACATTGGCACTAGAGCTTGTTTCTCATTGTGCACACTGCTCTTGAAATTCAAAATTTATAATAGGCGAGACCTTGTTGCAACATGATTCCATTTCGTAGTTGTTGTTAATGATATGAGATCTTGTTGGATAGATATATGCTAGTTTTATGGTTCAAGCAGTGAATGGCCACATTAGTTCAGAACCCTGTCATTTGTTCGTAGGATCAATCCCTACATGCAGGGAAACAAATATTTTATCATGGTATATGCCTACTGGTAAGAAAAACTCTATTTGTTTCATTGATGGGGTATCTTCTACATGTTTTGTTGTTTAGGTAGTCCTGTTCATGGCTACCTAACTGCTGGTATATTGATCGGACCTTATGGTCTCTCTACTATTAAATCATGTGTACATGGAACAAAGGCGATAATTGAATTTGGCGTTGTTTTTTTCTTTTGTTTAATATAGGCCTTGAGGTGAAATTCATAAATTTTGAATTTAACTTATCCCAAGACATTTTAAAAGATAATCTTATATAAAAAAGGGAATTGCAACCAAGTCTTGGTCATCATTTGCAACTTTCTATTGAAAGACTAAGTTCTATGAAGAAATATGTTTTTGGATTGGGCTCGCTTTCAGTGGATCTGAGATCATCACTTCCCAAACACTATCCTTTTTGTGTGGCCTTGTCAAAGAACATTTTATGGAGTTAATGCACCATTTTCCTAATTAAAGTTTTAACGCATAACACACAGGTCTTGGCCACACAGTGCAGTAGTGGTTGGTTTGGTTCCTCATTTTGTTTCGGACAAGTGTGTCCTGCTTTGCCTTTGTCATTGGGAATGGTTTGGCATTATCTTCTATTGCTATTGTCCTTCGTGTATTTTATCAACATCATATGGCTAACCATATGTAACTTTATATTTTCAAATTTCCTTCCATACTAAATCTTCTTGGTCCTCCCTCTAATTCAAAAAGGGTGCCATCGACTTTTATATATTTTATTCATCGTATTGAAATTTGTTTAGGATGAGCACAACTTTTTCCATATTTTTTTTTAATTACATGTTTTAATCTTAAAAATTTAATATCAAAGAAATCATCTAAAGTTTATGTTTAAATATGTCTATTACAAACCTTAATATGAGTGAAATAAAGTTACAAGTCAAATGGGATTCTCATTTCTGCAGTGAGGAGTATTCTTGAGGATGATTACGATATATCTCAGAACTGAATATTTGTACCTCACGATCGACCTCAAGGGGACATACATAACACAAGTGGAAGTATTGGCTATGGCTTTTTCTGTTTCATTGATTTCTCGGTAATGACACTTGTTTTGAGACATGAAGTATTGAAGTGAGTCCCCTTCCTCCTTTCATATTGAGTCACAATGGAACATGAGTATCATTTACAAACCATTCACTTCCCGAAAAGCCCAGAAATATTATTTATAGTTTCGGATTATCTTGATTGTAGCAACATTCTATTTTGACTCGAGAAGAGTGCCATATTATTCATAGTTGTTGTAATCTTTATACATGCACATTGCACATGGCACCATCTTGTGTATGTTTGTCAAACTAGTATGTACTTCATGTTATCTTGTTCAAAGCATTTTATTTAGTCAGTTGAAGGACTTTGGAATCTTTCTATATGCTCAATCATTTAATAAATATTGTGGGTAGTCTGTTGGTTTAATAATATTAGTCCCACGTAGCAACTCTATTGTCTTTGTGTATTGATTTTGGCATTAAGTGCCTCTGGTTACCTATTTGCTTCATTTTTCTGACTTGCTATTATTTTTAAATATGTGTAAGAAGACTGCTTCTACGACCTGCCTTACAATATTGGGTATCAAACTTTTGTGCTACGTTCACGGAAGACAAGGGATAAAATTATGAAGTGTACTCTCTCTATATATGTAGATATATATTTTGATTGAAGAACTGTGGTAGCTTTAGATGGTTAATTGTAAACATAATGAATGATTATGTAGTGGATGATTTTATTAAGTTAATAATATTTTAGTTTTTTGTATTTTTACCATTATTTGCTATGGGGACATTGAGCCAGCCAGGTACACAAAAAGAATGTCAAATTTTGATTTGGCAATAATATAATTCGTTACTAAAGCATTGAACAAGTTTTAATATAGCAACAATTTTTTATACATTTAGCAACAAATTTTTCGTTGCTAATGGCATTAAAAATATAATATTTGGCAAACGAAAAATTAACTTAATAACAACGGAGAGGATATTGTTGTTAATACTAACATAAAAGACAATATTTTTATCGTTGCAAATCATATCAACTTTCATCATTACATATAAAGAAATGGCAATATATAATGAATTTGCTAATCATTTACTTTTGTTGCTATTGAAAATAACCAAGAATAAACATTTTCGTTCGATTCAAAGATAATGTTGTTGCTAAATAATATAATCAAGAATCTAAAATGTTACTAAAAAGTTTACATTCCGCAACGAAAAGCAAGCTTAGGCAACAATTTTCATAATTTCATCGCAACGAAAATGTTGTTGCAATATGGTGTCAATCAGAACGCGAAAATTTGCTATCGTTAAAAAAAAGAGTTCATTTTGTTGCCAATTAGCAGGCTTTTGCAACGAAATGTTGTTTTTAGCAACGAAATTTTAATTATTCTGCAACAATACATTTTGTTGCTAAAGGATCGATGTCTCTGTACGAAAACCAAATTTCGTTGCAAAATGTATTATTTTTGGCAACGAAAAAAAAACATTCGTTGCGGAACAATTAGCAACGCTCATTGCGCAATGAAAGACGCAACGACATTAAAGTCGTTGCCAAAACCCTTTTGCAACAAAATTTGGCACATTTACCAACGAAAATTGGTTGTTGCTGAAGTCCCATTTTTTTGTAGTGATTTAAAAATTATTTTAAATGAGAATAAAGTATTAGAAAATATTTGAAATTACAAAATATAATTTTCAATATTTTGGAGAATTCTCATTAATAAATTATATTAATGATGTTAGATTTATTTAATTATTATATTAAATAAATGAATTAAAAATGATTTTATTGATTTAAAAATCATTTAAAGATGAGAAAAATGATTTAAAAATATTTTAAGTTATAATTAATGACTTTTAATATTTGGATGATAATTTCATTAATATTTAAATATTAATGGTGATGATTTAAAATGATTTTAATTATTTTAAAAATCATTTAAGTAGAATATTGATGATTTAAAATATTTTAAGTTATTAAAAATAACTTTAATATTTTGACAAGTATGTTATTAATATTTTTATATTATTAAATATTAATAATGATAAGATTATTTGATAATTAAAATCATTTAAAAATGATTTCAATGTTTGAAAAATTATTATAAATTATAATAATTGTTTATTAATTATTAAAAGCTTCCGAAAAATATTATTAATGATATTTGACTTATCTAAAATAATATTGAAGCTTAGAAATCGAATTTACTTGACAATAACTGTGTTAATTGTCCGATAGGGTGACCAGTACACCGAGAATAGACCGAAGTCAAACCAGACCGAACTAGTTAGACTTGATAAGTGTTTATATAGGTTATAAATACTGATATGGCTATGTGGTAATGTGTCTAGAAGAAGTTTGATTGTAGAATACAGTGATGCGTGTTGTGAATTATTGTGTTAATTGTGAGGCCGATATTATTGGTTATAGGTCTTTCGAAACCAGATAAGTTTATTGTGTAGATGTAATCAGCGGAAGAGGCAAGTTTCCTAACTCAACCTTGAGTTAATTGTAAGACCCCAACTTATTATAAATGAAATTAAATTTTCTTTATTTATTATTTTAAAATAATAAGGGTTGATTTGATTAATATGGTTAGTTATGGGTAAAATGCGCAAATATTTCAAATAAGCAAGTGGTTATAAAATATTCATTATTGTCAGGGAGTATTTGTTTGGTCGTGGAATATTCTTACTGTTGGAGAATATTCATACGATTGGCCACAGCCTTTGTAGGGCCCCATAACGGAAAGCGATTGGATGAAGGAAAACGACAAATATAAGTTGGTTATAAATAATCTACAGAAGTAGTTATTGCAGATTATCTTGTTGGAATACCCTTGGTTAAAACACAAGAAGACACGCAGATTGCACCAATTATTGATTCTTACGTAAGAAGGCACTACTCAATAATTGTTACGATAATTATCGCTCAATATTTTATTTTATTGATTCAATAATTGTTACTTTGATATTTTATATTATTGTTGTTTCAATAATTGTCATTACACAAGATTTTCCATTATCGGATCAATAATTCATATTATTTGAATAATATTATTAGATAACATTATTGGCAATGTCTAGAAAGTTACATCTAAGGAGAGGTTTGGTCACCTAATTACGCTATGAAGAAGGAGAAATCCTTATTGAAAAGCCCTCTTTCCAGGAACATCCCGTCACGATGATTGTGATTCTCGTAATATTATTTGTGAATAATTAATTATTAATTTATATGATAAGAAAAATATTCATTTTATGTGGATATAGATGGAGAAATTTTTAATGTAACAATTGTTGAAAATTGATATTTTATCTTTTTCGATAAAATAATTCATTTAAATATATTGTTATATTTTAATAATATAATAATAGTGATATTTTTATAATGAATGTGGAATATATGAATAAATGAGGAGGAAGAGTATTTTTGTTGCAATAAATATTTAAAACATGTTTTTCATGTTTGTGGACCCCATTTCTTGACTGAAATTTGATTATAGCCTTTAAAATCGCCCGTTTGTGGATTTCAGTCAATTTCTGTTTGGAATTTGGAAAAACTTTCTTCTGTAAAGTTGTAGAGAATGGAATTTTCTATGGAAAGGATATGAGGTTTTAATTTTTCTGATAAAAGGGCTATTTATTATGAATTATTGAAGTTCCGAAGTTCCGGAATAATTGATTTTTGGAAGTTTTAATTATTTTATTCAAGAAAAACGTTTTTAATGTTTTGGCACTTGTGTGGCTGATGTTGTGGGCTGGTGAGTGGGCGTAGGAAATTTGAAAAAATTATATTAATATTATATTAAGTTTTCTACTTTGGTGTTCTAAGCATTTTCTTATAAATAGGGTGCTTAGGTTAGAATTGAAAATCACACCAGAAACTGAAGTTTTCTCTCTCTATATTATTGAGTGTATTCTTGTGAGTATTTTGATACTTTGAGTGTTGTTATACGGTGCAAGTTTCCTTCAGCACTATATCCAGTATTCCAGTCAGAAGTACCGTCTTTTCGAGGTAAGGGATGTTATTTTTTTTTAAATGATATTATTTCTTCTAATATCATTATGCCGAATTATTGGTAAGATTTTTCTTGTGAAATTCTTATCTTTTAGTGTCGGGGTTACTATTCACGTATACGGCACTATTCACGAATACGGCACTATTCACAGGAAAAATTAAATTTTTGTTTCTGTCCAAAATATTTATTATGAATACTAGCTTTTATTGTATCCATGTTTTGATCATTCTTGAATTTTACTTCACTATGTTTATTTATGAAGTATTTTTGAACTCGGATTGTTTAAAGTACGAATCCTTAATATTTGTTCTTTTGTTTCACTGGATTCGTTTTCTTTAAAATATTTTTCATCATCCTTAGTCCTAAATGATGGTATTACTGAATATCTTTGGCCTGTAGTGCAAAGATGAATGAATTTTTGGTGAATATCTTTGGCCCGTAGTGCAAAGATGAACAGGTGTTGAGATGAACATGACCAACTGATGAATATCTTTGGCCTATAGTGCAAAGATGAATATTTAATTCAAGATGTATATTGATTGATGTTACAGAGATAAAATATTGATGATGGACTTTTAAATTCATAGATTATAGTAGATTTCATTCTCTACGTAACTCATCTATGAATTATTATTTCTGCTGCGAATATTTATCTGAAACTTGTTGTCTATTATATTTTATCATATTTTTCCCTGTTGAAGACTAACGATAATTTGTTCTATATTATCTTAGTCATAATATTCTTTACTGGGCTAGTTGAGCTCACCCTTTTCCTTTTTGTTCCATTTTTCTTCTCAGGAGGTGAGAATGTAGCGAGTTCTAGTCGGGGTGTGGAATGATGGTTATAGAAAGTTGTTTTAGTAGTCCTCACCATTTTTGTAAAATAATGTATCAATAATTATAATGAGGACTTATTTGAGTGTGGATATTATCTAGAAGACAATATTTGTATTTAAACTCACAGTTTATATGTTGTATTAATAAAATTGTAGTTGTTTCTGTACCATTTTATTGACGACTCAAAATGGGTGATGTATACTGTGACACCCCCAAAATAGGTATACATCACCCATCTTGAGTCGCCAAATACATGGTACTAAATTCAAATACAACTTGATTATACAACAGTCGTGTAAAATACGACAAAATACATATTGTGAGTTTTAATACAAATATTGTCATCTAGATAATATCCACACTCAATTTAGTCCTCATTACATTTATTATCACACTATTTTAATGTAATAGTGAGGACTACTAAGACACCATCTCGACCATCACTCCGTTCCCCGACTAGTCCCCGCCACGTTCTCATTTCAAAGAGAACGAAGGAAAGAAATGGTGAGCTCAACTAGCCCAAGAAGAAATATTATGACTAAGATAATGCGTAATAAATTATCATTAGTCCTCAATAAATGTTAAACCGATAAAATACAATAGACATCAAGTTTAACTCGCAGATGAAACATGCAATCCATTAAAAGAGTCAAGTAGTAGAGAATAAAATCTACTATATTTTATGATTTAAAAAGGTTTTTCATCACTTTTATCGCTGAGACTCAGCTTAATAAATAATCCACATCATCCCTGCACTACGGCCAAGGATATTCATTAAGGTCATGACCACAAATTATCCATGCACTACGGGCCAAGGATATTTGTGTATTCATCAATGGTCAACATGATACTTCTTTGTAAAGTAAAATTCAAGAATGCTCAGAAGAATATTTCCATAAAAAGATACTGGATGAAACGCAAATATCAAGAATATTCCACTAATTTCATGAAGTGTAGAAGTCAAAACTTTAACCAACTGAGTATAATAAAGAATGGAATAACAAAAGAAATAACCATGCATGCGGTGATCAGCAAGATAGACAAAGTTATTCCATCGTAATAATAAATAACGAAACCAGTCGACGTAATACATGACCGGCTGTGATATTCCAATGAATAAAAAAGAATGGAATATAACAGAAATCTCCATGCATGCGGTACTTCGCATAGACAGGTTATTCTAACAGAATACTAAATGACGGAACCAGGTCAGGTGAAATTCACACCAACAAGATGTTCCAACAGAGTAATAAAGACGGAACCAGGTCCGGCGTAAAGCACAGATAGGATATTCTAATAGAATAATAAAGACGAAACCAGTCCAAGTAGAAGTTATACATATGTGATATTCCAAATGTAATAATAAAGAATGGAATACGTGAAGAATTTCACCAAGTATAGGGTGCTTGCGCGTATACAAAAGTTATTCCAATGTAATAATAAAGATGGATTAACAGAAGTTCTCCTCATGAATATAAAAAAAATAATACCCCTTACCATAAAAGAAACTTGATATCGGAGTAGTGAGGTAGCAGAATACTTTTCTTCTTTCTCTCTATAGTTTCTCTCTCTAGAGTTTCAGTGAATTCTTAAGAAATAATGAAGGAATGAGCTTCTATTTATAGAAGAATGGAATGAATAGTAACCAATCCATGAACGGTCCAAATTGATTTACTTTAATCGGAAGGTCTATATTTAAAGCAAAATCTTTTAAATAAAATATAATATATTCTATTTATAATCTAATAAAACGAATAACTTTTAAAAAGATTTTACTATGCAAACACTATGCAAGCACTATGCAAACACTATGTATAATAAAATATAATATATTCTAATTATTGTCTAATAAAATAGATAACTTTATAAAAGTATTCTGTTTTATATAAAAAGATTTTACTATTAGCCTAATAAAATGAATAACTTTATAAAAGTATTTTGTTTTATATAAAAAGTTTTTCTGTTTTATTACGTTAATAATACAAATAAAACAAAACGTCATCATTATTATTATTATTCACACTATTAATCGACCAGGTCGTTCCTAGGAAAGAGGGGGCTTTCCAATAAGGATTTCTCCCTATTGGCGCGCAATTAGGTGACCAAACCTCTCATTGGCAGAACTTCTAGACATCGTTAATAATGCAAATAATAATATTAACAACTTCGTCATCTCAATTATTAATTTAATAACATATAAAATATCGACAATAATTGAATCAAACTGAGTGACTTCTCACATAAGCATTAATATTCAATACCGTGTGCTACTATGCAACAACGCGTATTATTGTACTTTTACTACCGAGTAGTTCAACAGTATCAACGGTAAAACTTCCGCCGTTATTTTCATAAAAATATTTTTGTCGTTTTCTCAATCCGAATAATAATTACATTGTGGGGTCCACCAATGATTGTGCCGTCGCATTTAATATTCCCCCGACCAATCGAATATTATATAACAACTTGCATACTTTGCAAAATTTATAAATATTACCCACAACTATAACATTATATCAAATTTATTCCATAATATTCAAAATGATATTTATAGAAAATTCATTTTATTCATAAAAGTTGGGGTCTTACAATCTCCCCTTCTTATGAAATTTCGCCCTTGAAATTAGGGTACGTACCTGGTATGTCAAAGAGGTAAGGATACCTTGATTTTATTTCAGATTCTAACTCCCAGGTCATTTCCTCAACATCGTGGTTCCTCCATAACACTTTGACTTGAGGTATAACCTTGGAGCGTAGAATATGTTCCTTCTTATCCAAGATTTGAACAGGAACCTCTTCATACATTAAATCTTCCGCTATTGTGTTCGGTTCTAACTCAATAATATGGTTCGGGTCTTTCACATATTTACGTAACATGGATATATGAAAAACGTTATGAACACAAGACATACTTGGCGGTAAAGCAAGTCTATAGGCTACAATCCCTACTCGATCGAGGATTAGAAATGGGCCAATGAATCGAGGATTGAGCTTTCCTCTCTTTCCAAATCTCGTAACTCCTTTCCATGAAGCAATACGTAACAACACATGATCTCCAATATCGAATTCCACGTCCTTTCGATGAAGATCAACATAACTCTTTTGTCTATCTTGTGAGGTTTTTATACGTTGTCGGATCGTTTGAATCTTTTTTGTAGTCATACGTACCAACTCCGGTCCCAACAACGTTGCTTCACCCACCTCATCCCAGCATACTGGAGAACAACACTATCTTCCATACAATGCCTCGAATGGAGCCATGCCAATACTTACTTGATAACTGTTGTTGTAGGAAAACTCCACCAATGGTAAGAACTTGTCCCAACTTCCCTTAAAGTCAAGGACACAGAGTCTTAATAAATCTTCAAGAGTTTGAATAGTCCTCTCTGATTGTCCGTCCGTCTGAGGATGATAAGCCGAACTAAATCGTAAATCTGTGCCCATAGCTTTTTGCAAACTAACCCAAAATCGTGAAGTGAATCTTGGGTCTCGATCAGAAACTATGGATACTGGCATACCATGCAGTCTTACAATCTCGTTTATGTACATACGAGCAAGACGTTCAAGTGTATAAGTTTCTGGTATTGGTAAGAAATGAGCAGACTTGGTCAATCTATCAACAATGACCCAAATTGCATCTATGCCTTGAGAAACCTTGGGAAGACCAGTAACGAAATCTATAGTAATGTGCTCCCACTTCCATTCTAGAATTTCAAGTGGTTGCAATGGACCTTTTGGTACTTGATGGTCCGCTTTGACTCGTTGACAAGTTAGACACCTTGAGATAAACAGTGCTATCTCTCTCTTCATATTGCTCCACAAAAAATGTATGACGAAGATCACGATACATTTTGGTACTCCCAGGATGGATTGCAAACGGTGTGTTGTGCGCCTCCATCATGATTTTATACTTTAAATCAAGGTCGTTAGGAACATAAAGTTTGGAGTTAACTCGAAGTATTCCTTCTTCATTGATTCTTGCTTCCGACATAGCACCTTCTTGTACTTTCTTCCTCATATGCATCAGCTCCAGGTCTGTAGCTTGAGCAGCTTTAACTTTATCGATTAAAGTCGGTTCTACTCGTATATTTGCCATCATCACATGGGTCCCTGGAGTCTTTAATTCTATCTCCATCCTTTTGCAAGTCATACAAGATGGGCCTTTGTGTTGACAATATCGCACTTGTACCCGCATATGATCTTCTACTCAATGCGTCAGCTACCACGTTTGTTTTTCCAGGATGGTATTGGATGGTATGATCATAATCTTTCAACAGTTCAAGCCAACGTCGATGTCGCATGTTGAGTTCCTTTTGAGTGAAGAAATATTTGAGGCTTTTATGATCCGTAAAGATCTCCACTTTCTCCCCATACAAGTAATGCCTCCAAATTTTAAGTGCGAAGACAACAGCTGCCAACTCTAGATCATGAGTAGGATAATTCCTCTCATATTTTTTGAGTTGTCGAGAGGCATAGGCTATGACTTTCCCATGTTGCATGAGAACACATCCTAACCCCATGCCTGAAGCATCACTGCAGATGACAAATCCCTCCGAGCCGGATGGTATTGTCGTAAGCAGTCTTTGAAATGAGTCTTCTTTTGAGTTCTTGAAAACTCTTCTCACATTCCTCGCTCCAACCAAATTTTGTATCTTTCTGAGTCAGCTGAGTTAAGGGAGTAGCGATTCGAGAAAACCCTTCTACGAATCTCGATAATAATGCTAAGCCGAGAAAGCTATGTACTTTGGCCATCGATTTAGGTTGCTCTCGACTTTGAATGGCTTCAATCTTTGTCGGGTCAGCAGATATTCCATGACTTGATACCACGTGCCCAAGGAATGCTACTTCCTCAAGCCAGAACTCGCATTTCTTCAACTTGACATAAAGCTTATATCCACGAAGCTTTTGGAGTATCAGCCTCAAGTGTTGCTCATGATCTTCACGGCTTTTGAAATAAATAAGGATGTCATCAATAAAGACGACCACAAAGTGATCCAAATATTCCTTGAATACTCGGTTCATCATATCCATGAAGGCAGCAGAAGCATTAGTCAATCCAAAAGACATGACTAGGAATTTATAATGCCCATACCGAGTTCTGAAAGCCTTCTTTGGAATGTCATCGGTTCTAATCTTCAATTGGTGATATCCGAAACGAAGATCAATCTTTGAAAAGAATTTAGCGCCTTGCAACTGGTCAAACAGGTCATCGATATGTGGCAATGGGTGCCTATTTTTTATGGTGACATGATTCAACTCCCGATAATCAATACAAAGTCGCATACTCCCATCTTTCTTCTTCACGAATAGAACAGGAGCACCCCAAGGAGAAGTACTAGGACCAATAAAGCCAATGTTTAACAATTCCTGCAGTTGGGTCTTTAACTCCTGAAGTTCAATAGGAGTCATTCGATATGGGGCTTTGGAAATAGGTTTTGTACCAGGTTCAAGGTCGATACAAAATTCAATTTCACGTTCTGGGGGTAGGCCAGGAAGTTCTTCAGGGAATACGTCAGGAAATTCATTAACAATAGAAATATCATTCAAAACTGACGTATTTTTGTTTAGATCCGTGACATGAGCTAAGAAAGCTTGACATCCATTTTTAATAAACGAATAGCTTTATGTCTTGAGATGACAGTGATTGATTTTAATGGTTTGGTTGCTTGAATTCGCATAATAGGTTGATTAAGAATATGAAAGCTAACAACCTTACGAAAACAATCAATTTTTGCATGATGAGTAGTTAACCAATCAATCCCTAGAATTATGTCAAATGCAAGTATTTTCAATGAAATAAGGTCGACAGGTAATGTGAGGGTACCGATTTGAACCAAACAAGACTTATAAACAGTGGATGTAATGAAGGTTTCTCCCAACGGAGTTTCAACAGATAAGTCAAAGTCTAATTTCTCCAGAGTCAAATTTAAACGTTGAGCGCAATTAGGAGAAATAAAAGAATGGGTAGAACCGGTATCAAATAAGGTATATACTTCACTAGAATTTATGATAAGCTTACCCATGATGACCTCGTTCGGGTTCCTTGCTTTCTGGGAGGTCACGACAAACTCTCTCCCTTGAACAACCGGTTTTGTCTTGTCTGGGACGGCCTTTGCTACCTCCATCCCAGCTGGACTTGTCTTCGGTGCACGACAAAATCGGGTCAGGTGTCCTTCTCTTCCACAATTGTAACATACTTTGGAGGGCATCGCACAGTTTGGACTAATGTGTCCCTCCCCTCCACATTTGAAGCATATGATAGGTGGTCGTTCTCCTTCCTTAACGACAGTCTTGATCGTCGACGTCTTTCCATCATTGTTGAATCTTCTTTTCTTGAAATGTCCATTCTTATTGTTTTGGCCATGATTACCACCGAAGTGGTTACCATTTCTAGCATGTTGATTCCCTCCACGCTTATTGTCACCGCTTCAACGATCGCTATCATCGGTATTATCATTTTTTTACCGCTTCTCTTTTAGTTGGGTTGACTCATTATCGCGCTCCAATAACTGAGCCCTATTAACAACATCTGAATACAAACACAGTTTATGAGAGATATGATATTAACGTATCTCTAGTTTCAAACCTCTTAGAAACATTTATGTCATTCTCTCCTCATTATCAACCAAATGGGAAGCAAACCGGGACAGCTCGGGAAACTTGGCTTTGTACTGTGACACGGTTATGTTGTTTTGTTCCAGTTTAATGAACTCTACCTCTTTCATGTGACGAATACTTTCGGGAAAGTACTTGTCATTGAACAGTTCTTGGAACTTCTCCCAAGACATCTTGGCATGACGGAGTTGAGTACGCTTTACTGATTCCCACCAATGAATGCACCTATGCCATAACATGAAAGTGGCAAGGGAACCTTTTGCTCCTTGGAGCAACCCAAGACATCAAATATCTTGTTGATCCGCTTTATCCACGCCTCTCGCGTCTTAAGTGGTTTTGGCTCTCAAAAAACTCCGGTGGTCCCAGCTCCTTGAACTGTTTTTGGCGGTGACCATCCGAGAGTTGCCGATGTTTCCACACGCATTTTGGACAGAGCCGTTTCTCTCCCGATGTTGCATGAATTGCATGAAGCCTCGGAACATTCCATCGTTCATCATTTGGTCGGTGTTGTTGTTTGCATTAGGATTGTCGCCTTCACGATGCACATTATCCTCGATTATTGATTGTGGAGACTCAGCGGTCTCTTGTGTTCCATTGATGTTCTCAACATTCTCGGATGCCATTTTCAAATATCGCCACAAAACAAGGGTTAATTAACATATCACATATTATCCCTATACTCAACCGACCAATTAAATACCAAATAAACTTAGGTAGGTCATACTAGCGAAGGAATTCCGTCTCTCCCTCCCGGTTCTTATCTCACATCTCACCTGGGGATCATATCCCTAAGCTTTGATACCAACTGTGACTCCCCCAAAATAGGTATACATTACCCATCTTGAGTCGCCAAATACATGGTACTAAATTCAAATACAACTTGATTATACAAAAGTCGTGTAAAATATGACAAAATACATAATGTGAGTTTTAATACAAATATTGTCATCTAGACAATATCCACACTCAATTTAGTCCTCATTATATTTATTATCACACTATTTAACAGAATAGTGAGGACTACTAAGACACCATCTTGGACCATCACTCCGTTCCCCGACTAGTCCCGGCTACGTTCTCATTTCCTGAAGAGAACAGTGAAAGAAAGGGTGAGCTCAACTAGCCCAGTAAGAAATATTATGACTAAGATAATGCAGAATAAATTATCATTAGTCCTCAACAGTGTTAAACTGATAAAATACAATAGACATCAAGTTTAACTGCAGTGGAACATGCAATCCATTAAAAGAGTCAAGTAGAGAATAAAATCTACTATCTTTTATGATTTAAAAAGGTTTTTCACCACTTTTATCGCTGAGACTTAGCTTAATAAATAATCCACATCATCCCTGCACTACGGCCAAGAATATTCATTAGGGTCACGACCACAAATTATCCATGCACTACGGGCCAAGGATATTTGTGTATTCATCAATGGTCATGATCATGCCAACAACTGTCCATCAATGCACTTCGGGCCAATGAGGACTTTTACCACATCATTTGTAACATTACGGTTATGATTACACCGAATAATCCCTGGTCATAATCATATCAAGTCCATCTATGCACTACAGGCCACATATGACTTTTAAAAATAATATAAACATGAGGATGATGACAATGATATAAGAATTCAATAAAACAAGTTCAAGAATTAATTTATTCAGGAACTAATAACGTCCAAATTGTCAACATGATACTTCTATGTAAAGTAAAATTCAATAATGCTCAGAAGAATATTTCCATGAAAAGATATTGGATGAAGCGCAAATATCAAGAATATTCCACTAATTTCATGAAGTGTAGAAGTCAAAACTTTAACCAACTGAGTATAATAAAGAATGGAATAACAAAAGAAATTACCATGCATGCGGTACTTCACATAGACAGGTTATTCCATCAGAATAATAAATAACGGAACCAGGTCAGGAGTAATATGCACCGACAGGATATTCCAACAAAATAATAAAGAATTGAATACAACAAAAATCACCATGCATGCGGTACTTAGCATGTACAAAGTTATTCAATAGAATACTAAATGATGGAACTGTGTCGTGAAATTCACACCAACAGGATGTTCCAACAGAATAATAAAGACGGAACCAGGTCCGACGTAAAACACAGACATGATATTCCAACAGAATAATAAAGAATGGAATACAGAAGAATACCAAGTATAGGGTAGCTCGCAGTATATAGGTTAAGTTATTCAGCGAGAATAATAAAGATGGAATAATGTAAGTTCTCCTCATGAATATAAAAATAATAATACCCACTACAGTAAAAGAAACTTGATATCGGAGTAGTGAAGTAGCGAGAATACTTTTCTTCTTTCTCTCTATATTTTTCTCTCTATAGTTTTCTCTCTAGAGTTTCAAATTGAATAAGTAAGAAATAATGAAGGAATGAGCTTCTATTTATAGAAGAATGGAATGAATAGTAACCAATCCATGAACGGTCCAGATTGATTTACTTTAATCGGACGGTCCATATTTAAAGAAAAATCTTTTAAATAAAATATAATATATTCTATTTATAATCTAATAAAATGAATAACTTTTAAAAAGATTTTACTATGCAAATACTATGCAAGCACTATGCAAACACTATGCATAATAAAATATAATATATTCTAATTATTGTCTAATAAAACAGATAACTTTATAAAAGTATTATGTTTTATATAAAAAGATTTTACTATTAGCCTAATAAAACAAATAACTTTATTAAAGTATTCTATTTTATATAAAAGTTTTTCTATTTTATTATGTTAATAAAACAAATAAAACAAAACGTCATCATCATTATTATTATTCACACTATTAATTAACCGTGTCGCTCGTTCCCGGGAAAGAGGGGCTTTTAATAAGGATTTATCCCTATTGGCGCAATTAATTAGGTGACCAAACCTCTTCTTGGCAGAACTTCTAGACATCGTTAATAATGCAAATAATAATATTAACAACTTCGTCATCTCAATTATTGATTTAATAACATATAAAATATCAACAATAATTGAATCAAACTGAGTGACTTCTCACATAAGCATTAATAATCAATACCGTGTGCTACTATGCAACAACGCGTATTACTGTACTTTTACTACCGAGTAGTTCAACAGTATCAACGGTAAAACTTCCGCCGTTATTTTTATAAAAATATTTTTGTCGTTTTCTCAATTCGACAATAATTCTATTGTGGGGTCCACCAATGATTGTGTCGTCTTACGAATATTCCCTGACCAATCGAATATTATATAACAACTTGCGTACTTTACAAAATTTATAAATATTATCCACAACTATAACATTATATCAAATTTATTCCATAATATTCAAAAATGATATTTATAGAAAATTCATTTTTATTCATAAAAATTGGGGTCTTACATATACCTATTTTGGGGGTGTCACAGTCGTGAGACATAGGCTATAACTTTCCCATGCTGCATGAGAACACATCCTAACCCTTTGCTTGATGCATCACTGTAGATGAAAAATCCCTCCAAGCTAGATGGTATTGTCAGAACAGGTGCTGAAATGAGTCTTCTCTTGAGTTCTTGAAAACTCTTCTCACATTCCTCGCTCCAACTGAACTTTGTATCTTTTCGAGTCAGCTAAGTTAATGGAGTAGCGATTCGAGAAAATCCTTCCACGAATCTTCGATAATAACCAGTTAAGCCGAGAAAGCTACGTACTTCGGTCACTGACTTTTGTTTCTCCTAGCTTTGAATTGCTTCAATCTTCGCTGGGTCAACAGATATTCCATGATTTGATATCACGTGCCCAAGAAATACATTTTCCTCAAGCCAGAATTCACATTTCTTCAACTTGGCATAAAGCTTGTTTTCAAGAAGCTTTTGAAGTATCAGCCTCAAGTGTTGCTCATGATCTTCACGGATTTTGGAGTATATGAGGATGTCATCAATAAGGACGACCATAAAGTGATCTAAATATTCCTTGAATACTCGGTTCATCATGTCCATGAAGGTAGTAGGAGCATTAGTCAATCCAAAAGACATGATTAGGAATTCATAATGCCCGTACCGAGTTCTGAAAGCAGTCTTTGGAATGTAATCAATTTTAATCTTCAACTGATGATATCTGAAATGAAGATCAATCTTTGAAAAGAATTTGGCTCCTTGCAACTGGTCAAATAGGTCATAAATGCGAGGCAATGGGTACCATTTTTTGATGGTGATATGATTTAACTCCCGATAATCAATACAAAGTCGCATACTTCCATCTTTCTTCTTCACGAATAGAACAGGAGCACCCCAAGGAGACATACTATGATGAATGAAACCGATGTCTAACAATTCTTGTAGTTGGGTTTTTAACTCCTGAAGTTCAATAGGAGCCATTCAATATGGGGCTTTGGAAATGGGTTTTGTATCGGACTTTAGGTCGATACAAAATTCAATTTCAAGCTCTAGGGGTAGGCCAAGAAGTTCTTCAGGGAATACGTCAGGAAATTTATTAATAATAGAAATATCCTTCAAATCTAACGTATTTTTATTTAAATCCTTGACATGGGATAAGAAAGCTTGACATCCGTTTTTCAATAAACGAATAGCTTTATGACTTGATATGATAATTATTGAATTTAGTGGTTTGGTTGCTTGAATTCGTATAATAGGTTGGTTAGGAATATGAAAGCTAACAACCTTATGAAAATAATCAATTTTAGCATGATGAGTAGTTAACCAATCAATCCCTAAAATCACATCAAATGCAAGTATTTTCAAAGAAATAAGATCGACAGGTAACGTTCGGTTACCGATTTGAATCAAACAGTTCTTAAAAGAATGGGTAGAACCGGTATCAAATAAGGTATATACTTCACTAGAGTTTATGATTATCTTACCCATGATCACCTCGTTCGGATTCCTCGCTTTTTGGGAGGTTACGACAAATGCTCTCCCTTGAACTATCAGTTTTGTCTTGTTTGGGACGACCTTTGATGCCTCCATCCCAGCTGGACTTGAATTTGGTGCATGACAAAATCAGCCTAAGTGACCTTCTCTTCCATAATTGTAACATGCTTTGTACTGCATCACGCAGTTTGGACTGATATGTCCCTCCCCTCTGCATTTGTAACATACAACCGGCGGTCGTTCTCCTTCCTTAACAACGGGTGCTGGTGCTAACATCTTTCCATCATTGTTGAATCTCCTCTTCTTGAAATGTCCACTCTTATTGTCTTGGCCATGATTACCACCGAAGTAGTTACCATTTCTGGCATGTTGATTCCCTCCACGTTTGTTTTCACCGCTTCGATGACTGCTACCACTGGTAGTATCTCTTTGTCGGCTGCTATCTCTTGGTTGAGTTGACTTATTATCATGCTCCAATAACTAAGCCTTATTTACAACATCTGAATACAAACACTGTTTGTGAGAAATTAGGTATTGACGTATCCCGGGTTTCAAACCTCTTAGAAACATCCGCGTCATTCTCTCCTCATTATCAACCAAGTGGGATGCAAACCGGGACAACTCGGCAAACTTAGCTTCGTACTGTGACACGGTCATATTTTTTTGCTCCAGCTTAATAAACTCTACCTCCTTTATGTGACGAATACTTTCGGGAAAGTACTTGTTGTTGAACAGTTCTTGGAACTTCTCCCAAGACATCTTCAGTGCGGTAGGTTGAGTACGCTTTACAGATTCCCACCAGTAATCTGCCTCTGCTCGCAACATGAAGGTGGCAAAGGGAACCTTTTGCTCCTCGGAGCATCCCAAGACATCAAATATCTTAGTGATCTACTTTATCCACGTCTCCCCCTTAAGTGGTTTTGGCTCTCCAAAAAACTCCAGTGGTCCCAGCTCCTTGAACTGTTTAGCGGTAACCGTCCGAGAGTTGCCAGTGTTTCCACCTGCATTTTGAATAGGAGCCGCTCTCGCCTGATATTTCATGAATTGAATAAAGCCTCTAAACATCCCATCGTTCACCATTTCATCGGTGTTATTGTTTACCTGAGGATTATTTTCTTCCTGTTGCACATTATCCTGGGTATTGATCGTTGGTGACTCAACGGTCTCATGTGCTTCATTGCTTATCTCAACATTTTCGGATGCCATTTTCAAATACCGCCACAAAACAAGAGTTAATTAACATGTCACATATTATCCCTATACTCAATCCACCAATTAAATACCAAATAAACTTAGGTAGGTCATACTAGCAAAGGAATTCTCTCTCCCTCCTAGTTCTTGTCTCACATCTCAATTTAGGATCATATCCCTAAGCTTTGATACCAACTGTGACGCCCCCAAAATAGGTATACATCACCCATCTTGAGTCGCCAAATACATGGTACAAAATTCAAATACAACTTAATTATACAACAGTCGTGTAAAATACGACAAAACATAATCTAAGAGTTTTAATATGAATATTGTCATCTAGACAGTATACAAACTCAATGAAGTCCTCATTACATTTATTATCACACTATTTTATAGAATAGTGAGGACTACTATGACACCATCTCGGACCGTCACTCCATTCCCCGACTAGTCCCGGCTACGTTCTCATTTCCTGAAGAGAACAATGAAAGCAAAAGGGTGAGCTCAACTAGCCCAGTAAGAAATATTATGACTAAGATAATGTAGAATAAATTATCCTTAGCCTTCAACAGTATAACAACTGATAGAATACAATAGACAACAAGTTTTAGATCAACAATTGCAGCGGAATAAGCAATCCATTATAAAAGTCAAGTAGAGCATAATATCTACTATCTTCTATGATTTAAAAAGTTTTTCATCCACTTTATCGATGAGACTCAGCTTAATAAATAAAATTAAATCATCCCTGCACCACGGCCAAGGATATTCATGTAATCATTAATGGTCATGATTATACCGAATAATCCCTGATCATAATCATACCAACAATTGTCCATCAATGAACTACATGCCAATGAGGACTTTTACCACATCATTCATTACATTACGGTCATGATTATACCGAATAATCTCTGGTCATAATCATACCAAGTCCATCTATGCACGTAAACCAAAGATTACTTTCATCACAATATAAGCATGAGGATGATGACAATGACATAATAATTCAATAAAACAAGTTCAAGGATAAATTTTAAAGATTTATAATTTAATTTATCCAGAAATCAATAACGTTCAAATTGTCAACATGATACTGCTTTGTGGAGTAAAATTCAAGAATGCTCAGAAGAATATTTCCATGAAAAGATACTGGATGAAGTGCAAATATCAAGGATATTCTACTAATTTCATAGAGTATAGAAGCCAAAACTTTAACCAAATGAGTATAATAGAATATATGAAACTGCAAATGAATTTTCACCCGCCACGCGGTAATCCACGTAGACAGATCATTTCCATAATTTAATAAGGAATGAATACGAAGGGTCATTCACCATGCATGCGGTAGTCCGCGTAGACAGGTGATTTCAACGGAATAATAAAGAGTGTAATAACAGAAGAATTCACCATGCATGCGGTAGTCCGCGTAGACAAGTTATTCTAATGTAATAATAAAGAATGGAATAATGAAGAATTCACCATGCATGCGGTAGTCCGCGTGAGCAAAGTTATTCCAATGAGAATAATAAAGAATGGAATAATGTAAGAATTCACCATGCATGAGGTAGTCGGCGTGAGACAAAGTTATTCCAATGTAATAATAAAGAATGGAATAATGTAAGAATTCACCATGCATGAGGTAGTCGCGTGAGCAAAGTTATTCCAACAAAATAATAAAGAATGGAATAATGAAGAATTCACCATGCATGCGGTAGTCCACGTGAGCGAGTTATTCCAATGTAATAATAAAGAATGGAATAATAGAAGAATTCACTATGCATGCAAAGATTCAGCGTGAGCGGGTTATTCCAATGTAATAATAAAGAATGGAATAACAACCCTTACGAGTATTGAAAGAAAATAACTCTCTTCATGAATATGAAAGAAATAATACCCCTTACCTTAGAAGAAAACTGGATACTGGAATAGTGAGGTAGCTGACTTCTCTTCTTCTTTCTCTCTATAATTTCTCTATAATAATTACTCTTGTGAGACTTAGTGAATTGGTGAGATTGAAGGAAGAATGAGCTTCTATTTATAGGAAAATATTGTTTCGATAATTTCACGTTTTGGGGCTCAAAATATTACAGTATAATACCTTCCTCTTTTTCTTCACTTTTAATTTAGTCCTGCAAGTATTATCAAACTTGCACCACCTCCCCTAATAGTAAATTCTTGTGAATTAATAGTTCATTCATGTGACTCAATAATATAATCATGTGAAAAAACTAATTATAGTATAGTACCTCCATCTATACCGCCATTTTTAATTTAGTCATGCAAGTATTATCAATCTTTCACCAACTCCCCTAATAGTAAATCATGTGAATCAATAGTACACATGTGAACACATAGTTATAAGCATGTGAATTAATATCAATTAATTGTTCATTTATCCGATTAATTACCAGATTGGTCAATATAACTTCCTGACATCAATTATTATCGAAATAAATGTCGATTTCCACTAACACTAATAATCCCAACATAATGGAACTATCAATTTCATCTTTAATCAACATGAACTTATTCATCATTAATATTATAACTCACAATATTTAACAACCAGGTCGTTCCCAGGAAATAGAGGACTTTTCGATAAGGATTTCTCCTTATCGCGGCGCGCAATTAGGTGACGAAACCTCCTCGATGTGAACTTCTAGACATTGTCAATATTGCAAATAATAATATGAATAACTTTGCCGTCTCAATTATTGATTTAATAATATAACATATTATGCAGATGATACTGTGACAATAATTGAATCAATAATATGAGAGATATGATGCTGCAATTACTATAGCAATAATTGAGTATAACTGAGTGACTTCTCACGTAAGCATCAATAATTAATACCGTGTGCTACTATGCAACCACGCGTATTACTGTACTTTTACTACTGGGTAGTTCAACAGTTTAACGATAAAAAACTTTCACCGTTATTTTTATAAAAAAGATAATTCTGTCATTTTCTAACTATGATAATACTTCCATTGTGGGGTCCACCAATGATTGTGCCATCGTACGAATATTCCCTATTAAAATGAATATTCCCCGACCAATCGAATATTATATAACCACTTGCTTACTTTGCAAAATTTTTAAATATTACCCATAACTATAATATTATATCAAATCCACACCATAATATTCAAAAATATATTTCGAGAAAAATTATTCTTTATTCATAAAAGTTGGGGTCTTACATATCAAGTACATTTATGATGACCTAATAAAATACTGCATAGCCTTACGACGCTCTTCTTCCATAATACAGAGCATTGTTCGGCGATCTAATATGTACGATGGCAGTGTCTCAAACTGTATCGGATAACCCATGACTCGATCTTGAGCTCGATTTATCACAGTGTTGAAAACACTATCCATCTCTTCCATATTGATCTTCTTCACTTGTACATCTCTCTCTACTACCCTAACTCGTTTAGTAGCTTCTTCGTACGCGTCTTCGGCTCTTGCTCGCTTAGTAGATTCTTCCTTCAGCTTGTTCTTTAGGTCTGCGATCTCCTCTGTCAGTTGCTCGATTCCTCCTTTAGTGTGGATCAGCTTCTCTTCGACATTACTCAGACGTTCCTCTAGATCCTAGATCTCATCGTCCCTGCGCCCTTGAGGTTTGTTGTTCAGCTACTATCTCTCTCAACTCCTCAACGCTATCCTGAAGTTCTACATTTCGATCGTATACTTCATCGTACATACGGGCAGCGATCGAGCTAAGTGGAATATCTTCCTCCTCGTCCTCCTCATCCTCATTCGACTGTGGCAGCTCCTCAAGGTCTTCCTCGTCCGTCTCTATCTCATCATCCTCATCAGGTAACCTCTTCTGCTCAACCACTATGACCAACGGAGTTGTTTCCCGTGGAAGTAGTTATTCCCAAACCACCTGAATATCTCGAGGCTCCTCCTCTCTAGGCATCTGGGATCCTTCCTCCCTAGTCTGACTGGATTCTCCTACATTAGCCATCCTGATAACAAAATTTTTAGGTTTTAATTACTATTCATTAATACTCGACACTCACGATCACATAGGTTGTAATCACATAAGCACATAAGTGTTTTAGTACTTTTTCCTTAAAACTTGATAAGAATTTATTACCACTGTCTTTTCAAAGGTTACTTTTTAAGGCTTTTTTCAATCTAAGGTTCATAACCTAAAGCTTTGGTACCAACTTGTGACACCCCAAAATTCGAGTACTTCATTTCCACCAGATTTGGTGTTCACTTGATAAAAACATACATATCTAACTACCCAAACATAATAAAGTTTAATAATAAACCTTCCCATTAAAGGGTTACATCAATAAATCAACAAAATCTCTCAGGTTATCTAACCTTTAATTACAAACATCATATGTGGAAAAATTAAATAAATACATCATCAGATTAAAATAAAGTTCAACAGTATAATAGTCAACAGTTTTACAAGTCTTCAAAACTTGCTTATCTTCCCTTTCCCTCTACTAGTTGTAGGTTCATCAACCTTTTCAACTTTAGCTGTAATGTTTATATAAGCAAGAGTGAGCAAACAAAGCTCACTTAAAATGACAATGAATAAATATCATATCAGTTGCCAAATGAATAGGCTCAATAGAAAATGAATAAGGTATTTCATCAATAATAATAATCAGGAACAAAATATGAAATATATAATTGAGGGTCAAAAGACCACGAACTATGTCCATAGTTATAAGTATTCTTTCAACTTAAACTTTAACAGTCGTAAGACTATAAGGACTCCTCGTACTTTGGGGGATCAGCCCTTCGTACAATGTATTGTGCACAAATATTTTAATGCTATGCGTAAGTTATCCCCTATAATAGGGTTGTTCATCTCAACATTTAGAATACGAGTCCACACCAAATTAAGTTTGGTTTGGATAAGTTTCAAGGTAATTTAGAGTTTACGAACATCAACTAAGAATTAGTTAAATAAAACTATAATAACATTATGCTATGGAATAAGTCATAAGTGAATCAACATTGTATACTAAGGTCATGCTTTAAGAATAATCTAAGAGTATAAACATTGAATAACATAACATACCTTGCTTGAACAATATTAAGCTAAGGTTATTTAGAATTGAGTATTGAGAATGCATAGCAAATAGTAAATTAAACGACAAAACTTTTTCAATATAAGTGTATCAGAATTTAGAAACTTACATGCTAAACAACAAGTTAAATATTAGAAAGACTTGCTCAATATCAAAAGGTAAGATTTAGGAACTTGCACAATATAAATAAAATTACGAAACTTGCACAAAGAAGTTTAGGTTTAGAAAATTTGCTCAAAGAAAGTTTAGAGTTAGGAAAACTTGCCTTGCGTATGAGCTAAACCGTAACAATTTGATTCACAGTATCCTATACACATCTCATCATGACATAATTAGTTACTACCGATACTCTGTATACTCATAAGTGTGTCTATTTCATGTATGGCTTGACTTTTAACCACATAATCAAATTACATAAGAAAATTTGTTAACTACTAACAATATACTCATTCATAGCACTATAATACCACATTTAACAAAATCACATTTTTTTAAAAGTCATAATATTTCATCATATTAACTATTACAGACTCTGTGTACAAGAAAATAATTTTTTGGGCTTTATCGCTAGCAAGGTATTTGTGGCTATCACGGTTTGAATCGAGGTTCGTATTTACGGCCTACGGCGTTAGCGTTCTTGTTGGCTTAAAACAAGCCATTGGTCGGCGCTGGCTTTAGCTGTCATGTGGCAGTGATAATGAGCCATGGACCGAAAGCATGACGTGAAGAGGTGAAATTTGGGGCTTTAATTTTGGTATTTGGCGCCGATTTACAGAACCAACCACACGAAGAACAAAACAAAGCTATTTTCACTGTTTAACAACTAAATTAACATATATAACTTATGCAATTTAGACATAACCTTTACCCATCATACATATACTATTTTAAAACAATTGATCAACAACTCCAGAAATTCTTGAATACCATAGTTTCAACCTAAAACTCCATTGTCGACATTGTTTGATAAAATTAAACACTGTAACCATGGTTATACACCAAATTACCTTATTCGAACTACATTCTTTTTATTTCTTAACATATTAACCTATTCAAGGTTCAATTTCACCACTAGCTCGCAATCAAACATTAATTTTAGTACTCCTACGAGCCATGTTCATACATATATTTTCACTGTAAAAACCAATTTCTTTCTGTTAAACATGATTTAGCATACAAATCAACTACAATCATATATATATATATATATATATATGTGTGTGTGTGTGTGTGTGTGTGTGTGTGTGTGTGTGTGCTAGTTATAATATCACAATCACAACATACGCGTAATTTATTACCAATCATAAAGAAACTTGAATTACATACAATTTTGTAAAAATTATATTACAGTCAAGAACACATAGACTTAGAAATTATGTCATAAATCATATATACGTACATATATATAATATTAAGGTTATAGAATAATACCTTCTTTTGCTTAAGAATTCCTTGCTAATTACAGACAACTCTCACAAGTCTCTCACCAACTCTCTGTATTTTCTTAGGCTTAGCAAATAACTAGAGTGCGTAAACAAATTGATAACCAAGCCAATATCAGTATACGTAGAATAAAACTGATAGGCCATAATAAGCGTACTTAATATAATATAAGTTACTAAATATAATGTATAGGTTATAAATATATTTTATATTTTATTTGATTTATTTTATTTGTATTATTAAAAATTCAAAATTTAAAAAAAATCCAAAAGTTATAAGGCTTTGTTTGGCAAAACTCTTTAAAAATTAAAGACTTAATATCCTTAAGCCTTGTTTGGCAAAACTAATTTAAACTCCTTTAATTTATTTTAATAACCCACTTATAGCATAGTTTATTGTCACACTTTTATTACCAAATTAAATTAAAAACATTATAATAATCCATTTAATCCCTATCAACTCTCTAATTTAATTATTAAATTAAATTAGAATATAATCTCATAATAATTAATATCCTTCACTCATTAATTATTTATTTAACAAATAAATAATCACATCAAATCAAATTAAACAAATATTTATTCAACCATAAACACATCAATTAAATATTTATATAATTCAATAAATATTTAAAATTACAATTTAAATTTCTGAATTGTTACAATTTTTGTTCAGTATTCATATGAAATAATATTTTCTTCCATACTCTGTAGTATGTAAGTAATATTATTTCATTTCAGATTTTGAATTCTATACTCATTTTGTTAAAGTTTTGGCTTCTATACTCCATGAAATTAGTAGAATATCCTTGATATTTGCACTTCATCCAGTGTCTTTTCATGAAAATATTATTCTGAGCATTCTTGATAAGTTTTAACTTTTTCATACCGGAGTACTATTCACGGGGTTACTATTCCCAAAGTACTATTCACGGGATACTATTCACTCGAGTACTATTCACCCGGGGCACTATTCATGACAAAAATTAATTTTTTTTCTGTCCAAATTATTTTTGATACAATATTATTCTTGAATTTTACTCCATAAAGTAGTATCATGTTGACAATTTGGACATTATTAAATTCTGGATAAATTAAATTGTTAAAGTCTTTAATATTTATCCTTTGCTTTCATTTAATTGAATTCCTATATCATTGTCATCATCCTCATGTTTATCTAATAATGAAAGTCATCTGTGGCCCGTAGTGCATAGATGGACTTGGTATATTTATGACTAGGGATTATTCGGTATAATCATGACCGTAATATTACAAATGATATGGTAAAAGTCCTCATTGGCCCGTAGTGCATTGATGGACAGTTGTTGGCATGATCATGACCATTGGTGAAAAGTCAAATATCTTTGGCCCGTAGTGCATGGATAATTCATGGTTATGATACTAATGAATATCTTTGGCCGTAGTGCAGGGACAATTCGATGATGTGGATTATTTATAAAGCTGAGTCTCAGCGTTAAAATTGATGATAAACTTTTTAAATCATAGAAGATAGTAGATATCATGCTCTACTTGACTCTACTTATGGATTGTTTGTCCCGCTGCAGTTAAAGTTGATGTCTATTGTATTTTATCAGTTTAACACTGCTGAAGGCTAACGATAAATTATTCTGCATTATCTTAGTCATAATATTTCTTACTGGGCTAGTTGAGCTCACCTTTTTTGCTTTCATTGTTCTCTTCAAGAAATGAGAACGTAGCCGGGACTAGTCGGGGAACAGAGTGATGGTCCGAGATGGGGTTATAGTAGTCCTCACTATTCTATGAAATAGTGTGATAATAATTGTAATAAGAACTCCATTTGAGTTTGGATATTGTCTAGAAGACAATATTCGTATTAAAACTCTTAGCTATGTTTTGTCGTATGTTACATGACAGTTGGGTGATGTATACCTATTTTGGGGGCGTCACAGAATCTAATCATTTAACCGGTTATGGAGCTCGAAGCCCTAACCCATATGCTAGATCAACTTAAATCTACAGTAGATTTGGTCATTTTAATGCTTTTAGTTAGTCCCGATCACCCCGTAGAGCCCTAGATCTATATCTAGAGGTGAGAGGGTCCTAATGGCTTGTGATAGGGATTTCAATCTATAATCTCCTAACATTGAGTTTAGGATATGTAGTATATACATGTTTAAGTCTATTGATGTGAGCATAGGAATTCGGGAGTCGAGATCTAACAACGGGATCTTGACTTTATTCCCACGATAGATTTTTCCTTTACAATGTAATGTTTAAATAACATAAAATTGTTGTACATGTAATATTGGATCTTAAAACGAGTTCGAGGGGTTCGTCCCGAGAAGTTGGATTTAAGATCCCGTAATAATGAAAACTTGTGATTGCGAGTGTTCGGATCTATCTAGATGGCTTTCATACCCAACGATTATCTGACCCTTTTTGGCACTTTCTTATAAGCATTATCACCAAAAACGATTTTTAAAACTGCAAAGAGCTTGTATAAAAAAATAAAAGAATTTCGGGGTATATTTATTTAGGATAAATAAATAGAAGTATCAAAAGATTTTGATTCTTATTTGGAAAAGGATTTGAAAACCTTCTTTTCAAAAATATCATTGATATATATTTTGTTCTAAAAATAAACTTTTATATAAATCAAATCCTTTGTGCATAGGTGTAAAGAGGTACAAGACTACTTTCATAATAACATTATAAATATAAAAATAATAAAAGGAAGTATAGCACCTCGATTCCTTATTTTCCAAAATCGTCATTGATATATATTTTGTTCTATAAAATAAACTTTTCTTTAAATCAAAACCTTCGTGCATAGGGCTAAAGAGGTACAACACTACTTTCAAATAACTTAAGATAAGGTTTAGAATAAACTTTAAAATCAAATTAAAGCACTTGGCATAAATAAACCACACACACACACGCACACACACACACACACACTTTATGCTTAGGAAATCGAGAAGATGTGGTAACCGTGTTTTCATGGAAGTCAGAGGGTGCCTAACACCTTCCACCCACTTAAGCAAGTCCCTGAATTCTATAAATCTCGGGTTTTAGACCAAATATTACGGAGTCACATAATGGACCATATTGCGAAAACTTTTAAAATTTAGATGAGTTGGTACATCCTTTTGAATTCATAACAACTGGTGACTCTGTCTCATTCGGCCCAATCATCAAAATAAATCTTTTCAAATTCGTCGACATTCATATCGATCCTTTGCCTAAAATCTAATGTGACGCCTCCAAAACAAGTATACATCACCCATCTTGAGTCGCCAAATACATGGTACAAAATTCAAATACAACTTAATTATACAACAGTCGTGTAAAATACGACAAAACATAATCTAAGAGTTTTAATAAGAATATTGTCATCTAGACAATATCCACACTCAATAGAGTCCTCATTACATTTATTGTCACACTATTTAACAGAATAGTGAGGACTACTAATGCTATCATCTGAAACGTCACTCTGTTCCCCGACTAGTCCCGGCTACGTTCTCATTTCCTGAAGAGAACAGTGAAAGAAAGGGTGAGCTCAATAGCCCAGTAAGAAATATTATGACTAAGATAATGCAGAATAAATTATCATTAGCCTTAAACAATGTTAAACTGATAGAATATAATAGACAACAAGTTTAACTGCAGCAGAACAAGCAATCCATTAGAAGAGTCGAGTACAGCATAAAATCTACTATCTTCTATGATTTAAAAAGTTTTTCATCAACTTTTATCGCTGAGACTCAGCTTAATAAATAAAATCGAATAATCCCTACATCACGGCCAAGGATATTTATGTAATCATCAATGGTCATGACAATACCGAATAATCCCTGGTCATAATCACACCAACAACTGTCCATCAATGAACTACCAGCCAATGAGGACTTTTACCACATCATTCGTCACATTACGGTCATGATTATACCAAATAATCCTTGGTCATAATCATACCAAGTCCATTTATGCACGTAAGCCAAAGATGACTTTCATCACAATATAAGCAAGAGGATGATGACAATGACATAATAATTCAATAAAACAAGTTCAAGGATAAATTTTAAAGATTTATAATTTTAATTTATCCATAAATCAATAAAATCCAAATTTTCAACATGATACTTCTTTCTGGAGTAAAATTCAAGAATGCTCAAAAGAATATTTCCATGAAAAGATACTGAATGAAGTGCAAATATCAAGGATATTCCACTAATTTCATGGAGTATAGAAGCCAAACTTTAACCAACTGAGTATAATAGAATATATGAAACTACAAATAGATTTTTTGTCCGCCATGCAGTAATCCACGTAGACAGATCATTTCCACAATTTAATAAGGAATGAATACGAAGGATCATTCACCATGTATGCGGTAATCCACATGTATGAGTTATTCCAATGAATAATAAAGAATAAAATAATGAAGAATTCATCGGGCATGCGATAGAGAAAGCGCATGCGAGTTATTCCAATGAATAATAAAGAATGGAATAATGAAGAATTTCACCATGTATGCGGTACTTCGCATAGACAGATTATTCCAACATAATAATAAAGAATGGAATAACAACCCTTACGAGTATTGAAAGAAAATAACTCTCTTCATAAATACGAAAGAATAATACCCCTTACCTTAGAAGAAAACTGGAATAGTGAGGTAGCATACTTCTCTTCTCCTTTCTCTCTATAATTTCTCTCTATAATAATTGCTCTATAGCTTTAGTGAATTGGTGAGAAATGAAGGAAGAATGAGCTTCTATTTATAAGAAAATATAGTTTTGATAATTACACGTTTTGGGGCTTAAAATATTACAGTATAATACCTTCCTCTTTTTCTTCATTTTTAATTTAGTCATGCAAGTATTATCAAACTTGCACCACCTCCCCTAATAGTAAATAATGTGAATCAATAGTTCAATCATGTGAATCAATAGTTATAATCATGTGAAAATACGAATTAGAGTATAGTACCTTCAACTATACCTCCATTTTTAACTTAGTCATGCAAGTATTATCAATCTTGCACCACCTCCCCTAATAGTACAAGAATGTGAATCAATAGTACACACATGTGAATAAATATTTATAATCATGTGAATTAATAGTAATTAATTACTCATTTATCTGGTTAAATACCCGATTGGTCAATATAACCTCTAGACATCAATTATTATCGAAATAAATGTCAATTTTCACTAACACTAATAATTCCAACACAATGGAACTATCAATTTCATCTTTAATCAACACGAAGTTATTCATCATTAATATTATAATTCACAATATTTAACAAACAGATCGTTCCCAGGAAAGAGAGGGCTTTCCGATAAGGATTTCTCCTTATTGGCGCGCAATTAGGTGACCAAACCTCTCCTTGACAGAACTTCTAGACATTGTCAATATTGCAAATAATAATATAAATAACTGCCGTCTCAATTATTGATTTAATAATATATATTATGCAGGATAATCTTTGTGATAATAATTGAATCAATAATATGAGAGATATGATGCAAACAATTCTTTATGAGTAATAATTGAGTATAAGCGAGTGACTTCTCACGTAAGCATCAATAATCAATATCGTGTGCTACTATTAACCGATACGCAGTATTACTTTACTTTTACTACTAGGGTAGTTCAAGCGGTTTTAACAGTAACACTTTCGCGTAGTTATTTTTATAAAAAGATAATTCTGTCATTTTCTAACTACGACAATACTTCCGTTGTGGGGTCCACCAATGATTGTGCCGTCGTACGAATATTCCCCGACAAATCGAATATTATATAACCACTTGCTTACTTTGCAAAATTTATAAATATTACCCATAACTATAACATTATATCAAATTCACACCATAATATTCAAAAATATATTTCGAGAAAAATTATTCTTTATTCATAAAAGTTGGGGTCTTACATCTAACCCTTTTAATAAATTAATCAACATAGCGAAATACGAAGGGTAAGACCACGAAACAAACATTTCAAGAAATCAAAATTCTTGGCGTCGACAATACCCTTGTAGAACCGTGTTTCCTCGGGTACGAGTTTAACTCAAAATCCTTCGCGTTTTCCTTAAATTCACCAGCTAGATTCCTTGCTTCGATTAATGTTAGCCACCCAAGTGTTTGGCCTCTAGAGGTGATCCACCAAGGAATAATATGTATTCAAGAAGATGGGTGTTGGCAAAATCTTAGTTTCTATCTCTATTGAAATTATAAGTACTCTCCCAACTATTGGAAGTGTGTCTCACTGTGTAACCTCAACCCATAATAAGATTCCTCTTATTTATAGACATACACAACCCTCCTAAACTATTTAGGAATTGAGTTTTATTTAATTAATTAAACTTTTTAATTAATTAGACTCTTAATCCAATTAGGATCTTACGAGAGTACTTTTATTAATTAATTCATAAACCTTTTTAGGAATTAAATAATAATAGTAATAATAATAATAAGACTCCTCTTATTAATTTATATTTAATATTTCCAAAATATTAAATATTAAATATTATGCTATTTAATTTATTCTATCATTATAGATTAAATTAAATATATTTAACTCATTATTATAATTATGTCGTTTACTTCTTAAATAAATATTTTCTTTATGCGGTGTTTCCCTTTAGGTTCTCCATATTAAATAGGTTGTGAATAAATCAATTATAACAATTCTAATTTTATTTAAATAAATAAATTAAACTATTTAATTCATTTACATAAATAATATTTATTCTACAATAAGGGTAAGCCCCCTTAGCTATCAACGACTTTCCAAATAATATAGATTTCAACATTAATCATAAAAGAACCTTTTAGTGAATAGTTATCGTACAATTCAATCTTTCTACCATACAATGTGTCAATTAAATATAAGGCACGAAATTACTGTCAAGTCTTATTTTATTTAATTATATGTATTTCGATTCTCAAATGCATAACTCTAACTAATGCAAATTAAAAACTCCTTTTTAATTTCATTATACTTTGGCCAAGGATTATTGAGTCGTCATTTATCGAATCACATAGTACATTCTCTTCTTTTACTAGAAGTGGTAAATTCTTTGTTGATCATTCACTTATCTCCATATACAACTTATTATACCTAAGCATACCATTTGATATACCCTAAGGGTCTTACGGAATATGTCAAAATATAATTCATCATACACAAGATACTATGATGATCTCAAGTCCAAGAATCACTTGTACTACTATCACTTAAGGAATTTCTATTAACAGGTGAGTAATACTCCATTATGTATTCCTTGAGCGAGCCTCGTTCAGTGAACTTTATTCTCTAATAAACACCTACATACTTGTTTTACTGTATCCACACAAATGATTATGAGATCAATCATCCTCTTTCTAAGAGCAAGAAAAGTATGTATCAATCTATCCGGATTCACTAATTCCCTTATTAGTAATCTAACGATTAGGAATAATTTTAGTTTTAAGTTATCTAAGAATTTAGATCTCATTAGTGTGATCATCATTATGATTCTAAAATCATTGCTTAAAACTATGGGTTTATCACATTTAATATAACAACATCATGTAGATAAATTAAAATGCCTTTAATAAATTATTTTTATTATTAATAAATGAAAAAGATTACAAAGTATATGCAACATCATATCAAATATGACTAGCTTACATGCAAACTACTTTCATAAAGATTAGAGGATTTTTTGTCAAAAGTTTTTTTTAGGTATTACAATGTTGTTTGGGCATCGTTTGAATCTATCGTGTCACGTCTTATGTCTTGCACGATATTCCAAATATCTTTATCATTGAAATCTACATTTTCCATCCCTCCTCTTATTTCACTGAAAATATTCATCATTTTACTTGGGCCAACTCCTACACTATTTAAAGTTTTGATTAAAGTTCAGGACACATGAGTTATATTTTTTCGTGTTTCATTGAGGTTCACCATGCTCAGAGTGACTAAATCATGAATGTGAGTTAACTCAATTTTGAAACTTTCAATGTAACTTCATTCTTTACATTAACAAACAACATTCTAGCTTTGCACATCGTGCGACCTATAGAATCCTTTTTTTCTTTTGACCTTAGTGCCTTCAACTTCATCAACGTCTTGTTTCTTTTTTTTTCAATTTCCTTTCTAGCTTTCTTACATGTAAAAAGTTCGTTGGACAAATTGTTAGAACAAACATATTTATAACTTGACCCAATTTTTATTTGAAATCCAGTACTACGTGCATAGGCTCTATAAAAATCTTGTGTCTCTTAGATAGTAGAAAAAAATTGACCCTCATATGGAGTTTTTGAATCATTAATATGAGACGCATGCATGTTATGAACATCGATATTATCCATGTCAATATCATCATAAGAATAATTTGGAGAATTAGAATTAAACATATTTTTAACAGTAATTGAAAACTTACCACCACAAATTTGATAAGAGACATGTCTTGCTATGTATTTGTAGTAAAGCCCTTGAGAATTGGGTTGATTTCTTTGTTGATGAAAATAATTTATAGTTAATAGTAGAAGAGAACTGGGATTGGTTAACTTTATATATAGGTTTGGCTTTAAACATCCTATTCGATATGGTCATGTTTGTTTGCATGGATTATAATATCGAAACTATATTTCCATGGATTATAATCCCAAAACTATTAATCCTGTGATTAAATAGTCTTAGTCATATGTTTATTTTTTATGAGATTATTCATGTGATAACTGAAAATAATTATATGTTATGTTTGTTTTGTCCAATATTATTTAGAAGGTTGTATAAAAACTTATGCTATGTTTGTTTAGAAGGATTATACTTAAGATTGTACTATTAATCTCAAGTCTCTTGTTTGTTTTGAAAAATAGACTTGAGACTATTAGTTTCGGGATAATAAAATGACTTGAAAAGAGAACTATTTAATACAATGTCCAACTAGGTATTATAATCCATACCTTTTGGGAATAAAAATTTGGGCACAAAATTAACCTTTTATTTTGTTTAAAAAGACCGATATATCTTATCCTATTTATTTATACTTAAACTAATGAGAATATGATATATTTGTTATTAGTAGAAATGATATGATAATCCAAGCAAGAAGTTTTTATCTAATCCTTTAAATAATCATGAACAAAACAAACATAACATGAGATTATTTTAAGTTATCTCATAAATAATCTCATAAAAAAACAAACAAGTGACTAGAACTATTTAATATATCATAGAATTAATAGTCTTGGGATTATAATCCATGATAATATAATCTCGGGATTAAAATACTTGCAAACAAACATAACTTTACCATTTGGACTATCATATCCTTACTATTAATAAGAAAGATATCATATTCTCATTAGTTTAAGTATAGATAGATATGATAATATATATAGGTCTTTTTAAGCAAAGTTAAAATTTAATTTTGTCAACAAATTTTAGTCTCAAATGATAGAGATTATAATACTTAGTTGAACATGATATTAAATAGTATCTTTTTTTAAAATAATTTTAATGTCCCAGATATTAATAGTCCCAAGTTTATTTTTAAAAACAAACAAAATATTTGAAATTAATAATTTAATTCTAACTGTCGTGTAAATAAACATAGCCTAAAGGATTTGGAGCAAACATATATTAAGAATGGTAATATGATGTGTGTGGATGGTAATATGATGAATTTGTAAGGTTTTGTAAACATCAAATTAGCAATCAAATTACAAAATTAGCTGAAGCAAAATAAAATTATATTTTAAAAAAATTCACAAACCAATTATCCGGATCATCCTTTAAGCATATTATTAATTAAAACGAAGAACAAGAAGTTATGGAATCATACCCTTGTAGATACAAGCTTCCACAGGTACGAGTTCAATTCCTTCTTCTCCGCAATCTCCTTGAATCTCCAGGTAGATTCCTTCCTTTGATCAATGTTAGCCACCAAAGTGTATGGCCTCTACAGGTGATCCACCAAGGAAGAAGAATTTTCAAGAAGAATGGTGTATTGGCTCAAACCCTAGTTTTTCTTATCTCTATAGAAACTTTTGGAATCATATATATCTGATATCTGATATCTGATATCTGATATCTGATATAAGACTCCTCTTATAAAGATATCAGGTAACTCTATTTAATTAAAATAAGGTATTATTTATTTAATTAAACTCTTTTAATTAATTGGGCTCCCTAATAAGGGATAATTAATTAAACTCCTTTAACTAATTTTACCTCTTAATCCTATTAGGAATAAATAAGAGTACTTATATTAAATTAATTCTTAAACTCTTTTAGAAATTAAAATAATAATAATAGTAATAATATTAATAAGACTCCTCTTATTAATTTATATTTAATATTTCCAAAATATTAAATAATAAACATTAAGTTATTTAATTTATTCTATCACCATAGATTAAATTAAATATACTTAACATATATTATTACGATTATGTCATTAACTTCTTAAATAATTATTCTTCCTTTTATAGTCTGACCCTAAAGGTTCTCAATATTAAACCGGTTGTGAATAAATCAATTAAAATAATTTTAATCTTATTTAAATAAATAAATTAAACTATTAATTTATTTAAATAAATAATATTTATTCTAAAATAAGGATAAGTCTCCCTAGCGATCAACGACTTTCCAGATAATATAGATTTCAACATTAATCGTAAAAGAACCTTTGAGTAAATAGTTACTGTATTATTCAATCATTCCACCATACAATGTCCCAATTAAATATAAGACATAAAATTACTGTCAAGTCTTAATTTATTTAATTATATGTATTTCGATTCCTAAATGCACAACTCCTAATGAATGCAAATTAGAAACTACTTTCTAATTTCATTCCACCTTGGCCAAGGATTCCTCGGTTGTCATTTATCGAATCACATAGGAAATTTCTCTTCTTTTACTAAAAGTGGTAGATTCTTTATTGGTCATTCATTATCTCCATATATAACTTATTACAACCAAGTATACCCTTTGATATACTCTAAGAGTCTTAAGGAATAAGTCAAAGTGTAATTCATTATATATATAAGATACTATGATGATCTCAAGTCTAAGGATCATTTGTACTACTATCACTACAGGAATTCCTATTGACAGGCAAGTAAAACTCCATTAGGTATTCCTTAGTGAGTCACGTTCAGTGAACTTATTCTCTAATAAGCACCTATATACTTGCTTTAGTGTCTCCACATAAATGATCATGAGATCAATCATTCTCATCCAATGAGCAAGCAACGTATGTATCAATCTATCCGGATTCACTAATCCCCTTAATAGTAATCCATTGATTAAGAACATTTTAGTTTTAAGCTATCTAAGAATTTAGATCTCATTAGCATGATCTCATCATGATTCTAAAAGTATTGTTTAAAACTATAGGTTTATCACATATTATTAAAACAGTACCATGTAGATAATTAAATGCCTTTAATAAATAATTCTTTTATTAATAAATAAATAAGATTGATTACAAAGTATATGCTTTATCATCATACATGATTGGCTTGTATGCATACTACTTTCAATCTCCCACTTGCACTAAAGCCAATCGTCGTGGTATCTCATACCCATCTTCTCTAAGTGACGATTGAACTGCTGTCGTGTTAACACTTTAATAAATGGATCTGCAATATTTTCTTGAGAGTCCACACGCTCAAGGGTGACATCTTCTTTTTCAATGATCTCTCTGATCAAATAAAATCGCCACAACACGTGTTTGGATTTCTGATCAGACTTGGGTTCTTTAGCCTGTGCAAAAACTCTGGTGTTGTTTCAGAATAAAGGTACTGGTCCTCTAATGCTAGGAACCACATCAAGTTTAGTTATGAACTTCTTCATCCAAACAACTTCCTTTGCAGCTTCACATGCAGCTATGTACTCTGCATTTGTCACTGAATCAGCAATTGTTTGCTGTTTGGAACTCTTCCAACTCACTGCGCCACCATTCAAGGTAAACGCATACCCCGAAACGGATTTACTGTCATCTTGGTTCATTTGAAAACTTGAGTCTGTAAAGCCCTTTAGTTTCAATTCAGACCTACCGTAGACAAGAAAAACATCCTTAGTTTTTCTTAAGTACTTTAGGATATTTTTCACTGCTTTCTAGTGCTCTTCTCCTAGATTTGACTGAGATTTTCTTGTTACACTAAGTGCATGAGCGACATCCGGTCTAGTACATATCATACCATACATGATAGATCCTGTAAGATCCCAAATTATTAATAAATGAAATTTAATTTTCTCTATTTATTATTTTGAAATAGTAAGGGTTGATTTGATTAATGTAGATAGTTATGGGTAAAATATGCAAATATTTCAAATAAGCAAGTGGTTATAAAATATTCGTTTGGTCGTGGAATATTCTTCTTTGTTAGGGAATATTAAATGCGACAGCGCCTGACATAATGTGGGCCCCATGAAAGCGATTGGATGAAGAAAACGACAAAATATAAGTTGTTTAAAAAAATAACTGGGCGTAGTTATTACAGATTAATCTTGTTAAAATACTCGATGGTTAAAACACAGTAGTACAAGGTATTGCACCAATTATTGATTCTTACGTAAGAAGGCACTACTCAATAATTGTTACAATAATTATTGTTCAGTATTTTATTTTATTGATTCAATAATTCTTTGCATTGATATTTTATATTCTTGTTGTTTCAATAATTATCATTACGATATTTTCCATTATCGGAGAAATAATTCATATTATCCGAATAATATTATTAGATAACATTATTGGCAATGTCTAGAAAGTTACATCTAAGGAGAGGTTTGGTCACCTAATTGCGGCGCCAATGATGAGAGAAATCCTTATTGGAAAGCCCCTCTATCACAGGAACTACACGGTTGTCGAGATTGTGATTACGTAATATTATTCGTGAATAATTAATTATTGATTTATATGATGAAGAAAATAATGATTTTACGTGGATATAGATGGAGAAAATTTTTAATGTGACAATTGTTGAGAATTAATATTTTATCTTTTTACGATAAAATAATTCATTTAAATATATTATTTTAATAATAAAATAATGGGATATTTTTACAATAAATGTGGGATATATGAGTATATGAGGAGGAAGAGTATTTTTGTTGCATTAAATGATTAACACATGTTTTTGTGTCCAGAGACCCCAATTCTTATTAGAAATTTGATTATAGCCTGTAAAATCGCCCGTTTGTGGATTACGGTCAATTTTTTTTTGGAATTTGGAAAAACTTCCTTCTTCAAAGTTGTAGATAATAGAATTTCCTATTGAAACACATGAGTTTCGATTTTTTTCTGACAAAAGAGATATTTATTGTGAATTATTGAAGTTCCGGATTAATTAATTATTATTTTTTTGGAGTTTTAAATTAATTAATTGAGAAAAACATTTTTTTTTGTTGTGTGGGCAGCCCTAGCATGTGCTTAATGAGCTGAGATCAGTTGTCAAAGTGGGCGTAGAAAAATTATTAAATATATTAATATTATATTAAATTTTCTGCTTTGGTGTTCTAAGCATTTTCCTATAAATAGGGTGCTTAGGTTAGAATTGAAAATTACACCAGAAACTGAAGTTTTCTCTCTATTTCTCTCTCTATATATTGAGCGTATTCTTGTGAGTATTTTGATACTTTGAGTGTTGCTATATAGTGCAAGTTCAAGTCATAGCTTATATCCGGTGTTTCAACTAGAAGTACTATCTTTGTGACGTAAGGGATATTATTTTTTAAAAAAATGATATTATTTCTTCTAATATCATTATGCCGAAATATTGGTTTGAACTTTTTAATCAAATTTGGAACTTTTAGTGTCGGGGTTACTATTCACGTATCTGACGACTTTATTCATATATCTGACACTATTCAAGAATACGACATTATTCATCGAAAATGAAAATTTTTCTTTTAAGTCCAAAATATCTATTATGGATACTAGCTTTGATTGTATCCATGTTTTGATCATTCTTGAATTTTACACCACTATGATTATTTATGAGATATTTTTGGACAAGAAATAGCTGAAATACGAATCCTTAATATTTATTCTTTTGTTTCACTGGATTCGTTTTCTTTGAAATATTTTTCATCATCCTCAGTCCTAAATGATGATATTATTGAATATCTTTGGCCTGTAGTGCAAAGATTTATGATTTTATAATGAATATCTTTGGCCCGTAGTGCAAAGATGAACAGGTGTTGAGATGAACATGAATTGGTGATGAATATCTTTGGCATGTAGTGCAAAGATGAATATTTAATTCAAGATGAATATTGATTGATGTTACAGGGATAAAATAATGATGATGGACTATTAAATTCATAGATATTAGTAGATTTCATCCTCTACGTAACTCTTCTATGAATTATTATTTTCCGCTGCGAATATTGATCTAAAACTTGTTGTTTATTATATTCTCTCAGATTTTTCCCTGTTGAAGACTAACGATAATTTGTTTTATATTATCTTAGTTATAATGTTCTTTACTGGGCTAGTTGAGCTCACCCTTTTCCTTTTTGTTCCATTTTTCTTCTCAGGAGGCGAGAATGTAGCGAGTACGAGTCGGGGTATGGAATGATGGTTATAGAGAGAGTTATTTAGTAGTCCTCACCATTTTTGTAAAATAATGTATAAATAATTGTGATGAGGATTTATTTGGGTATAGATATTGTCTAGAAGATAATATTTGTATTTAAACTCACAGTTTTACTGTTGTAATAATAAAGTTGTAGTTGTTTCTGTACCATGTATTGACAACTCAGAATGGGTGATGTATACCTATTTTGGGGTATCTCTCTCCTCAGGTGTCTTTGGGGCCTGTTTCTTGGATAGATGTATTCCATGGCTCATCGGCATAAGACCTCTTTTGGAATCTTCCATGCTAAACTTCTTTAGCATTGAGTCAATGTACGTTCCTTGGGATAAGCCAAGCATCCTTTTAGATCTATCTCTATAAATCTTTATCCCCCAAAATATAGGATTCTTCACCCAAGTCCTTCATGGAGAAGTGTTTAGATAACCAGATTTTAATCGATTGTAGCATAAGAATATCATTCTCTATCAGTAATATATCATCAACATATAATACAATGAATGAAACAGCGCTCCCACTAACCTTCTTGTACACACATGGTTCATCCTCATTTTTGATAAAATCAAACTCTTTGATTGTCTCATCAAAATGGATGTTCCACCTACGAGAAGCTAAATCCAATCCATAAATGGATCGTTGTAGCTTACAGACTTAATTTGTTCCAACCTTTGAAACAAATCCCTATGGCTGTGTCATATACACATCCTCCTCAAGTTTCCCATTGAGGAAGGTCGTTTTCACGTCCATCTGCCAGATTTCGTAATCATGGTAAGCTGCAATCGCAAGCAAAATTCGAATGGACTTGAGCATCGCTACTAGTGAGAAAGTTTCATCATAGTCAACTCCTTGTCTTTGTATGAAACCTTTTGTGACCAGTCGGGCCTTATAGGTCTCTACCTTTCCATATGCTCCAATCTTTCTTTTAAAGACCCATTTACACCCAATAAGCTTAATGCCTTCAGGTGGTGAAACCAAAGTCCATACTTGGTTTTCATACATGGAGTCCATCTCAGATTTCATGGTTTCTTGCCACTTCTCTGAGTCTTTACTGCTTATAGCATGTTCGTAATTTAATGGATCATCATTATTTATGATGCATACCTCATCATCATCTTCTATGGTTACAAAAGAATCCATACCTTTTAGGTAACTTCGGTATTCTTCCAGATTTACGAATAGGGTGTGTTACAATAGATTCTTCCACTTGGTTAGGTACCTAACTTTGATCTGTAGTATTTTGTGGTTCTTGAACTTCTTCAAGATATATCTTACTGCCACGGACCCCTTTAAGGATAAACTCATTTTCCAAGAAGGTAGTATGTTTCGCAACAAACATCTTTAGATCAGTTGGATGATAGAAATAATTCCCTGATGTTTCTTTAGGGTATCCCACAAATCTACATTTGTCAGATCTAGTTTGTAGCTTATCGTTTTCAAACTTTTTGACATAAGCTGGATAACCCCAAGTCTTAGCATGCTTAAGATTTGGTTTCCTCCCTATCCATAACTCATATAGGGTCTTGGTGAAGAATTTTATAGGTACCTTGTTAAGTAGGTATGCAGTCAATTCTAGGGCATATCCCCAGAAGGATACTGGAAGATCGGTAAAACTCATCATGGATCGAACCATGTCCAACAATGTTCGATTTCTCCTTTCAGATACACCATTGAGTTGTGGTGTCCCTGGTGGAGTCCATTGTGAGATTATACTATTTTCTTTGAGACAATTGAAAAACTCACCACTTAAGTATTCACCTCCTCGATCTGATCGAAGAATCTTAATACTCTTGTCAGTTTGCTTCTCTACTTCACTTCTGAACTCTTTGAACTTTTCAAATGATTCAGATTTATATTACATTAAAAACACATATCCAAATCTTGAGTGATCGTCAGTGAATGTAATAAAATAAGAATACCCTCCTCGTGCATTCATTGTCATAGGTCCACATACATCTGTGTGTACTAACGCTAACAACTCTGTAACTCTTTCTCCTTTTCCACTAAAAGGAGATTTAGTCATTTTTTCTATGAGACAAAATTCATAAGTTGGATATGATTCATAATCTGACAGCTCTAGGAGCCCATCTTTATGTAACTTGGATAATCTTGTTTCATTAATATGACCAAGTCTACAGTGCCACATATAGATATAATTAACATCATCTATTTTCCTTTTCTTAGTTTGTTCAATTTGAAGTATATTTTCATGCAAGCCAAGTATATAAAGTCCATTTCGCAAATTACCAACACCATATAAAACATTATCATTATAAATAGAACAATTGTTGTTCTTTATTATAATGTTAAAATCATCCATATCCAATACAGAGATAGAAATAATGTTTCTAATGATATTCGAAACAAAATAACAATTATTTAAATTAATGTACTTACCTGTAGGCAGTGCTAAAAAATAAGTCCCTACAGCTAATGGAGCAACCTTTGCTCCATTTCCCACTCGTAAGATGATCTCATCCTAGCTTTCTACTTCTGACCAGTCCCTGCATATTATTACATATGTGAGAACCACAACCGGTATCCAATACCCAAGTAGAATATTAACTTTCAGAAAAATTAATTTCAATCATAAACAAACCTTGATTAGGATTCGAAGCTTCTCCAAGCTTCTTCTGCTTTCGTTAAACAAGATAATCCTTGTAGTTCCTCTTCCAGTGACTCGGCTTGTTGAGAAGGAAGGAAATTCCTTTGCTAGCTGGATCAAGTTTCTTTTAATCCTTCACTTTTACCTTTCCCTTAGCCTTCTTGGATTTCTTCTTTTCAGAAGATACCTTGGGCCTCTTCTTTTTCTTGGAAGAGTCATCCACCAGTAAGACATGGTTCTTCTTGGATGGGAAGTGACCTTCAGCAGTTTTCAACATGTTAAGTAACTCAGGCAAGCTGACGTCCAACTTATTCATGTGAAAATTCACAACAAATTATGAGAAGGTGTCAGGGAGTGACTGCAAGATCAAATCTTGACTCAACTTCACATCCATGACGAACCCAAGCTGTCCAAGACGTTCAATCAAATTAATCATCTTTAGGACATGAGTCTCAACAGTAGTACCCTCGGTCATCCAAGATCGGAAGAGCTCCTTAGATATTTCATATCTAGCAGTCCTACTTTGCTCACCATACAACTCTTGCAGGTGCAGTAGCATAGTAGAAGCATCCATGGTTTCATGCTAACACTGAAGCTCGTTACTCATGGATGCGAGCATGATGCATTGAGCCACATATGCATCATCTTGCCCTTTATTTAAAAGTAGCAATCTGTTCCTCAAGGTCGTCTCTCGCAACTTTTGCAGTAATGCATTTAATTTAGGACATAAGAAATCTTTTCAGAAGTGAGAACAATTCTCAGATTCCTTAACCAGTCCGTGTAATTCGGTTCGGTCAGTTTGTTAGCATCAAGTATGCTACGCAGTGAAATTAGTGAGTGTGATATTTTCAAATTTCTGCATGTGAAAAGATAATATTTTAGCAAACATTTATTTAATTAATTACCAAAATAAATTAGGTCTTATTTTAAATTGGTATCTCCCACTATTTTCTTCAAACTATATTACCTTCATTATATAATTCGACAATATCTAATTAAAGATTTGCTAGTAAGAATAAGGATCCTATTTTAAATGTATATAGCCTTGTGGAAATAAATAGGTAGACAACTCCTTGTCAATTATATCATCATATAACTCCTTTTGTTTTGCCTCTTGGATTATTTTGATCAAGTGGTGGCACATCCGAATCAAAAGTATCTAAGTTAAGTCCATCCTAGCACTTCCATATATTCAAAAAAGAAAAATATTGTCCTTGTGGTGACATAACAAAATAATATTGTTCAATTTTCTTTATAAGCATTAAATGTGATAAATTAACATCTTAAATACTTAATACTTGCCTTGTGGTGACACAACAAACTCATATTAAATATTTAATACTCTATTAATTTTATCATGCTAGAAGGCGACGTTCGATATTCAAAATATCTTTGAACGCTTAGTACTTAATATAATTTCTTTGAGGGGTTTGTTATTAATTGTCTCATCTTGTTTAGCGCACATGCACATATATATATATATATAGATATATATATAAAATACACGTTATATTATTAAACATGTGAAATATGTTTGCATAATATATACTCCCTCCGTCCCATAGTTATAGGTTAATTTCTTTTGGCACATAGTTTAAGAAAATTAGTTTAAGTGGCAATTTTAACAAAAAATTTCCATATATACCCCTTAATATAGAAATTAATTAATAAGTTAATTACTCCTTACTTATCACACTGAAACTCAACTTAATTGATCAACGTGTACTGACCATTAAAATAAAACTTTAACAAAAGATAAATTTTTAATCTACATAAACTTTCAACCAATCACAAAACGTTTATGTTATTCCAAATTCATTTATTGAGCCTAAAAAGTTGAATTCTTTTATTGAGAATACAACAACATTAAATGTGGTGATAACAATAATGACATTGAATGTTTTTTCTTCAAAAAAAAAGAGTAATGGTTGAATATTTATTATAAGGGCATAAAAGTAAAACAATGAACCAACTAAATTTTATAAATAGTAAGTAGCCTATATATTGGGACATCCCAAAATGGAAAATCAACCTATAACTATGGGACGGAGGGAGTAATATATATAATACTATCATGCATATTATAGAATACTATATTCTACCCGATACTACAAAAATATGAACATTTAGCAACGATTTTTCGGGCAATAACTTATAAAGTCGTTACCAAAAATGCATGTTTAGCAACGAAATTTATCATTCGTTGCAGTTTGTGTAAGGTTTTCATTTTTCGTAACAAAATTCATAGGTGGTTGTAAAATTTTGTTGCAAAAATCGTTGGCAGGAAAAAAAAACACCCCGCTTATTTACTTTTTTGTTGCTGATGAGATTTCTCCTCATCGTCGGCAACGAAAACTTTTTTGTTGCTATATTTTGTTTCCTAATATGGGTCACATTCATTGTCAATAATTTTTGTAATTTTGTATTTTATACATTTTTTGCAACGATTAGTAAATTGTTGTCCAAAATTAAGATAAACCCAATAAGCACATTTCAGCCTCTTTTTATTTATTTTTTTTACATTTTTGTATTGATGATCAAGTTTTTAATTAGCATTTTCTTTTATTTTGTTCCAAAACATGTGTCATACTACTTTTAAAAATTATAATCTGCAAGGTAATTTATTCATATATAATTCAAACTAGGTTCCATTGCTTCTAATAAAGAATACACTCCCTACTATGTTGAATATAGGAAAAAATACATTCCTTACTATGTTGTTTACAAAATAGATGTTTAAAAAATTATCAAAAAAATGTTATTATAGAGATATCTCACACAAGAACGTCAGATGTTTCTTACCTTTTGTGCCCTCCATATGTATCAATGTTGTGGTACATGTCTTGCTCTTTTAGCTGCTTCCACATAAACACGACAGACAACCGAACTTTTAATTTCACTGCAGTAATAATGCAAATTGAAAAATATTTCTTGTTCTCTAAACAAGAATTAAAATATTTACAAGATACATAAAACCCATAAAAGAGGCGAATCGTATATCTTACTGACCATATATCCCAACATTTTCTAACAGCCTTTCTAGACAAAATCCCCTTATAACCAAACCACAAAAGTTTTTATTCTTCCAAGATACTCTTCTGTCTCCAAAAGCTAATTGCCTTTCGAAACTCAGTTTCATAATAATAATAATAATGAGAACTAAAATATGTACAATTCTTTACTATAGCCACTGGATTGTTATCCACTGAAAGGAACTTCGGAATGCTGGAGATCTAAAGCCCATCCGTTCTGTAAAACCAAAATTTCCAATAACACAGATTAGCTTTGATGAACAGGTTAACATACTAATATCATGTATGGCAGAGACCAAGCATTTCATAAAATATTGACATACCATAAAGATCGACCCCATCCCCAGACTATAACCCAAATTAACCTGGAGAACAGCAGCAGCAAAAGACAGCTGCAGAAGCAGCACACCAACAACAGAGCAACAAATTAACGCACCAATAGAGTGTTAGAATTTTTTATGGAAGAGACTAAGGTTTTCCTACAAATTCTCACATCTTTATAATCATTTAGTCATCTATCTCTCTCCCTCTCCCTCTAAAAGATTTAAACTTATTTTATACGCGTTAACGTTCGTTTTCACTTCTGCCAGAGATGACATCCTACTGGTTCAAATTTGTTACATGCAGTGGAAATCCTTGTATCTGGGGTATATTCTTAACCTTCAATGCCGTCGATATTGAATACTTAATATATATAGCATGGCTCATTCGATTGTTTAGTTTCGAGAGACTACATGTCAAATATTTTGTCTTTGAAGCTAATTTATATAATTTGTATTATATTTCTTAACATCTACTATACTAAGCTGCTATAGAAATTGCATATTTATTGATGTGTAATTATTATGTGAGTCATAGATATAGGTGCTCACCTATTTTGATGCTATTATCTTTCAGTTGTTCTAACCGATAACTTAAATATATGATTTTGTAGCCTATTGATAAACAATCTCTCCTTGATTCTGGGATCTTATGTTGCATGATTCATATACTTGGTATTCTTTTGGGTGTTAATGAAGGAAAAGTCAAGCAAAAGACTACCCTTGTAGAGTCTTTACCAACATCAGAAAATTCAGATGGCAATAAGTTATCTGTTCGCAGATTTGAGGTAGCTTTCTTTAGTTGCTTGTCCTCTATTTATTGTCATATACTTCACAATACTGGAAACTATCTTTTGCTTATTTGTAATCATGTTGGTAGATTAATAAAATAACAATCTATAGGAGCTTGATGGCACTCGTACATTTTCTTCCACATATGCATCAGCCTACACTTTTATTTTTCTATGAGAATGAATTAAATAAGTGTATAATGTGTCCTGACAAGAAGAAAGGTAGAGCATCCTCCAAGAAACAAAATATAGAGGCATATTAGGAATTTTCATCCTTGATCAAGAAAGACGAATTTGGACAAAATTATGGTAATATCTTAATTTACAAGGATCGTCTAATAGGATCTCAATTGGCTAGCCTTCGAAGAATATATGAACTTGTTTTGTTGGTGATTTCACAACCTATTCTAGCAATTTCAACTTGGTTTAAAATAATTGGCCAGCTTCACAGATTTGCAAAAGGTGCCTTAATTTTGATTTGAAAAGCATTTAGTAAATGTAACATAAGTCTAGTGCCTAATCCAAAGTTTAAAATTTCAAGTACAATTTTAAGTCCATACAATACAAAAAAATAAATAATGGCATAGTCGATTAATATAATAATTTAATGACAAGTTTACCCAAAGCACAAAATGAACTTGCTCACAGCCAATTTGATATATAAATATTTATGTATACTTATAAAAATTTGCTTGCAATATCTAGGCTCAATTGCTTACAGAATTGGCTTACGCCTTATTTAGAACAATTAGTAAACAAGGAAGTCAAAAGAGAAAGAGAAACACTTTGCCATCAAAAACTATATCAAAAGGTTAGTGTCATTACTTAAGTTGCCTTTAAAGTGTTCTTTAAAAAAACATATTCATTTAGATTAAATATATATTCACTTATTTATTTATAGATAAAGGGAAGGGATTGCAATTGGTTGATGAAGAACCTGAGTTTGAGGATCTTAGCACTGACAATGAGGAGGATGACAGAGCTATTAGATACGATGATGATTTCATGGAGGATCCTCTTAGTGATGATAGTGATGATGATGAGGTGATGGGGATGATGATCTAGGATTTGATCCATTATTCAAGCCGCTAGATACAAATTATACATTACTTATATAGTGATGGATGATCACTATATAAGTACTTGATGATATTATGTTATTTTGATGTTTTGTAATGATACATTACTGTGACGTTGGTTATTTTTGTCTTCTATGACCTTATTTGTAATGATGAATTATTTTATGGTTTTATTAGTATTTTTTCATAATATTTTGGGGACTTTTAGGTCTTTAAATCAAGATTTCTGCCTCACTCCGCCTCGAGGCTTACGCCTCGCATAGCCTAGGGAAAAACGCCTCGTACCGATTTTAGCTTTTTCGAACATTGTTGGTGACACTCAAAGATTGATCTTGTTCTCCCCAAATTTGTAGAAATCAGAGAGAAGACAAATAAACGAAATTTTGTAATTGGGATCTACTACATATGCAAAGAATGAATCATATATTTAAAGATTTCTGGAAAACAATTCAAATAAAAACATGGGTCAGCACATGGCCATCATGATCTTAACAATTATACAAAATAAAATATATAAAAAATCCAAATCACTTGAATATGAATTTATATGTATAATTAATCAAAACCCAGTTGGGATTATTCTCGGGATCACTAAAAATAAATACCCAAATTTGAATTTCAATCCAAACAAAAGTCTTAGATTCAAATAGATAAACAAAAATTCAACCACCCAAAAAAAGAAGATGAGTATTAGATTTACTAAAACATGCCAAGAATGAACACTATACGACTACAACCAGGAAACACAAGGCAAGATAAGAAATCCTGGTATCTAATAAAATACGAAAACAAAAGCTTATAGAGACTTCGAAGAAGCTATAATATTTGATTCAAATAGGAGAAAAGTTATATGATTCAAACAGTGATGATCATATGATAATTTAGGAGATTATGCAACAATCCTAACCTTCTTTGCTTTACATTTTAATCAACAGACAAGATATGGCATACAACAGGACCAAAAATAGGTGTATTAGTCACTCAAATTATAAAAAAATTACTTGAAGGGAAGAGAAAGAGGCTGAATTGGATGGAAGAAGTTCCAATGCGGATCTGGTTGACGAATCGCTTCTCAAAGCCGGCGTGTCCACGACTGTACAAATTAGCTATTACTTAGTGTGCGACTCTGTAGATCATATGTACACTAAAATTGTGTATAAATATTAGGGGATTTGAGTTTAGGGCATGGATTAGAGATAGAAATTTGAGATAGTTATCAGGTATTCAAGCGGATTAGAGATAGAAATTGGGGACGGTAATCAGATATTCAAGCGACTGACAAAAATTGGGAGGAAATATAATATATCAGAGCAAAAATTATAGCGGGTAATAGTTCCTCTTACACTATGTTTTGAGTTTTAAAAATAACAAAAAAAAGTACAAAAAATTTAAGTTTTCTTTCCAATTTTTATGTTTTTAAATTTTTTTATTATGAAATTTTTTTTGATTAAATTTATCTTGTATATTTTTATTCATGGTTCGTTATAATTAATAAAATGGTAAATTTATAAAATGATATTTTTCTTTTCTTTTCATGGGAACTCAAAAACTTAAAAAAGATTTTTTTATTAAAAACTCGAAAAGAACATAAAGGAAAACTTCAGTTTTTTATTATTGTCTTTTATGTTCTAATTTAATTTTCTACTTTTTGGGTCCAAAACTCAGAAATAGAGTGTTAGAGTAGTGTATAATTGAAGGAAAATTAAACACTTTTCTACATGTTTGTCTTTTAGAAAATTAGAGATGGAAATTATTTTCTTTTCTCTTGTTATATACACGATATTTATAAAAAATGCATAACAATATTTTTAATGTATTAGATATAAATTATTATTTTTAGATAATTAGTACACCATCCGTCTCATAATAAACGCATACAAATTTGACTTTCATAATCATATTGACTATTTTTTAAATTAACAAATCTTTAAAAAAATCAAAATATACGTTAAGTGATTAGGATCATAATAAATTACGGAGAATTTACTACAAGTGTCAAGTTTCAGAATTTGAAAATTCTATATAAATATTTTTAATAAATAATTCTAAAAATTGTCAATTTGACTATGAAAGTCAAATTAAGAGGTTTATTATGGGGACGAAGGGAGTACTATTTAAATGATTAGTATTAGTTAGTATTGGAACTGCTTGTATGGAATCTGGAGGTGGTAACGGTGATACTGAACTTCGCCGCACTATATTGGAGGTTCTAAATCAATTGGATGACAGATTTTAGTATTGTAAATAACATAAAAATTATTATTTAAAATAAATTTTTATTTTCAACAATTAAATAAAATTACATTATAAAAAAGATTTCTAATTACAAAATTTGCGAATATAAAAATGAGAATGTATACCCCTAAAAATGATAAATTATATTAGTCTAATAGATTGGTACGATAAAAACTATGACTACAAATTTTAGTATATCGTATCATTTTAGACATTTATCACTATCAAGAAAAATGAGAATGTTCTAGCGAGAGAATAATGAAAAAAAAAAAAATCAATGATAATATATTTATTAGCGAAAAAAACATTTTTCTCAAATTATTTTTTGCTTTTGTAAAATTGAGGTGATAGAAAAATAGTTGCCACTGGCATTGTGACACCCTTAAATTTGGTTTACCTGACCCCCCCCCCCCCCTCCCCTCCCCGAGTTTGGTGCTCACGATCTACTATATAATTAACATCTAACTACCCATTCATTGATGAATAGAAACATACACTATAATAACTGTTATAGCTAATACATTACCCCAGGTTCTCTAACCTTTACATTATAAACTTACCCTTTAGATATACAAAAAGGGTTTACAAATATAACATAATAATAATAATGTTATTCATAACCAATTTATCCCTATGCCTTTGCCTTTGTCCTTCACAGCATCTTCAGCCACTTCATTCCTAACTGAAAAGTTTTATTTAGCAAGGGTGAGCAACAATTTTTCCCACAAGTTAAGACATACAATGAATATATAAGAATCAAGAATAACAGACTATCTATTTCGATAGAATGATACCAAAGTTCGGGGAATTTTGAAATAGCTAAACAAATCTCCAATTTTTTAACAAGTCTTCTCACAATCTATGCAACACATCAATTTGATAATGAAAGAGTACAACGCTTTTAAAGTTTCTACGATATTCTAGTGAATAATCAAGAATCAATTCTACGTAATAACAAAGTGGAATGTTTTCCAGATTTATGTTGAGTGATCACAAAGGATCTAGAACTTCTCTTCTCGGGTAGATATCAAAGATTTACTTTGATATATACGCAGGTGTATCAGATAACCATAAAGATTAAATCATACCTCTCTGCAAGTATAACAAGTGATCAGCTTTATTATGCCCTATATTATGCATAATACTTAAAACGCGCGCAAAGGTCAAATTTACGACCAATAAAATGTTCCCTTTATATAAAAGGTTCTCAGTCTCAAAATCAAGATTTGATTTAACAACGAAATACAATGATTTCAATATCTAATCACTTCTCGTCTCTTCTCTTCTCAAACCTATCAAGTTTTCTTTTTCGATCTAACCGAAACAACTGGCATTGATCTATCAATAATAATTAAATTCTCTTCTCTCCTCTTCTCGAACCTATCAAATTTTAACAAATGTTCGTCTAGCCAGATTAATTAGCTAAGACATTTCTCAGCACAATTCGACAATAAACAGGAATTATCTGTACTGTCAATATTAATTTTTACGGATGTAGATATCCAAAATAGTTATTCTCCGAGTATATTTCAGAATCAATAATTCAATTTGAATTATTAAACATGCACTAACTGCGAATAATCAATAATAAATTCTTGGACGTGGTATAATTAACAATAAATAACCACTATAATATTCAAAAAGTATTAACTCAAGATTGAGTTAGGAAACTTGCCTTCCCCGCTGATTACAACTACACAATAAACTTATCTGCTTTCAAAAGACCTATAACCAATAATATCGGTCTCACAATTAGCACAATATTTCATAACACGCAACACTGTAATTCACAGTCAATCTTCTCCTAGACACATTACCACATAGTCACATCAGTGTTTATAACTTATATAAACACTTACAAATCTAACTAGTTCGGTCTGGTTGAACTTTTGTCTATTCTCGGTGTTCTGGTCACCCTATCCGACAATTAACACATTTATTATCAATTAAACTTGGTCTCAAAGCTTCAATATTACATTAGATAAGTCATATATCATTTATAATATTTTTCGGAAGCTTTTAATAATTTATAAACAATTATTATAATTTATAATAATTTTTCAAACACTGGAATCATTTTTAAATGATTTAATTATCAAATAATCTTATCATCATTAATATTTAATAATATAAAAATATTAATGTTATACTTGTCAAAATATTAAAGTTATTATTAATAACTTAAAATATTTTTAAATCATCAATATTCTATTGAAATGATTTTTAAATTAATTAAAATCATTTCTAAACCATCACCATTAATATTTAAATATTAATGAAATTATCATCCTAATATTAAAAGTCATTAATTATAACTTAAAATGTTTTAAATCATTTTTCTCATTTTAAATGATTTTTAAATTAATAAAATCATTTTCTATCATTTATTTAATTTAATAATTAAATAAATCTAATATCATTAATATTGATTTATTAATGAGAATTCTCCAAAAATATTGAAAATTATATTTTATAATTCAAAATATTTTTTTAACACTTTATTCTCATTTAAAATGATTTTTAAATCAATAAAATCATTTTTAACTTATTTATAATTACATAAATCTAATATCATTAATATTAAATTATTAATGAAAATTTTCTAAAAATATTAAAAGTTACATTTTATAACTCAAAATATTTTTTAACACTTTATTCTTATTTAAAATGATTTTTATATAATTAAATTATTTTCTCTAATTTATTTAATATTCTAATTAAATAAATTAAATATCATTAATATTTAAATAATTATAAATATTAATGAAAAATATCTCAATTAATCAAAAATTATTTTTCATAATTTAAAATAATTTTTTTAAAACCATTTTTGGTAATTTTTATAATTTATTTCTATTTTTAAATAATTTTTGAAAAATTAGAAAATAAATATATTAAAAACCATCGCTATAGGCCTTTAGCGACACTTTCTGTCGTCTTAGGTGTTCTTGAGCCTCAAGAACACTGTCAGACTAGTCTCAAGGTGCACGTTTGACTGGCTATAATTCTATGTACATTCATGTTCTGGGCTTGCTTGAAACTCGACCTTGTAGTGTTTATGTAACACTACAAGTATCAACAATAATTTAGTTCATAATGTAATCTACCAGGCTACAAACAAGTTACAAAAACATCAACAAACCACATTATTACTGACAGATCCAAGCATTTGAAAATGTTGTCAGACGCTGTTTTCAAATTTCTGGGTTGCCCAGAATGTACTCGGTCATGGTCGGTCAACCGACTTTGACCGAGTATAACATGCAATCTAAACAATAGACAACTGTAAATCCACTTCCAAGTCAAGGACAACATGACAGAGTATAGATTACAACTTTAAAACAACAAAAACCAAAAACGAACAAGAATCTATGGCTCCTGACATTAGCTTGTCAGACCACAAAATTTGTTCTTGGATAGTTTTGAAAAAACTAAATTTTAAAGCACTTTGATGCTATGGATCCATGATGGATCAACATATAACATCTAAAAATATCTTATAACACATGATCAAACACATAAACACAAAAATTTTCAAGCATGTAAGATCAAAATAAGTTTAGGGCTTTTATACCTTTTTGCTAAATCTTTGATCTTTGATCTCCTTATCTGATATTGGTGTTTAAGAGAGGTGTTTTGTGACTGATTTACTAAAGAATTTCGGAGGTCTTGGTGAGAGAGAGTAGTGAGAGCTTATGAACAAATGGCTTAAAATTATGGACTTTCTCTCTCGCAAATCTATATATATATGGTGATATGTAGCTTAGATCTGATGTTTTGGCTAGTTTTTGCTGGCAATATTAAGTCACAATGTCAACATAGTGGTTCACCAACTAAAAGTTTTGGTAAGATTTACAAGTTACCTTAATAAAAATATAAAAAGGGCATTTTGGTAAATCTCCTTGAAATTTTAATGGCTTGATTGTCAATTGCTCAAACCCTTAGGGTTTAACCCTTAGGTTTTACAAATTAAATTTCTAAAATTTCTAGTTAGGGTTTTAATTAGAAAATTTTTAAAATTTCTAAATTACAATTAGGGTTTTCTAATACTGAGATTAGGGTTTTTAATATCTTATTAGGGTTTATTAATTTTAAACCTTATCCGATCAATCATTGATCAACATCTCTATACAGTACAAACACATACTCATCAATATAATTATTTTAATTATATTTTTTATCGAATCCCTATCTAGAAATTAGATTTAGGGTTTCTAAAGCTGTTAAGCACAACTCTACTCTAATTTCTCAGTCAATACACAAATTGACCAATTCTCGAGACTCGTATCACAGATACACAGTACAATATTAACAGTCAATATTAAATAAAAAAATTCTTAAAATTTGGATTATTCGAAATCCCAGGTTATCACATGCATTTTTACGGAGAAATTTTACAAAGAAAAATATTATCTATGAAGGAATTATTACTTGCTATGTAGTATTATTGATGTGTTTTTTTTTTTTTTTTTGCAAGAGATAAATCTTTCACTATTTTGCAAAAAATGAATTTCTTAGAATTAATTGTGAAAAATATTTCCTTTAGAAATACTAAAATATTATTCATCCTTTCAATAAAAAGAGTTTTATTGAGTTTGTTCTTTGTTAATTTATGAGATCCTAAATTTTAAATTATAAATGCAAATTTATATGTTTATTTGAATAAAAATTTTATTTTCCTTTTTCTTTTAAGTGTCTAAAACCATCAACAACATTATTAATCAATTATCTCATTAAAAAAATGTAAAATCCAATACATATGTGAATAAAATACTAGTAATAAAAAAATAAACACGAAAATTAAAAAATTTAGCGCTAAGTTAACTTTAATATTTTCCCAATTTTTTTCCCCCTGTCTCTTTATTTCTCTCCTGCTATGTACGTTTTAAAATTTGAATGGGACCGAATACAAATGAGCCATTTTTTTTTTTTTAAAATAGCTGAATAGATCTGAGCTACGTGTTTTGCCTAAATAACCCATGCCATAACTTCTCTGCAACTTCGATCGTTTAGTTCTCCTCTCGATTTTCCATCGCCACTCTCTTCTTCGTTTACCTTTAATGCAGCTTTGATTCGTCTCCATCTCCACCGCAGCTTCGATATGAACGAAGGAGCACCACCCCCACCATCACACTGCGATCTTTCCCCATATATAGACAACATACGCGGCAACGATGGAGCACCACCGCCAGCATCTCCATCTCCATCTCTGCCGCTGGTAACCGTCATCTTTTCCTACCTCCTTTCTTGGGTGAGTCCCTTCAAGTCCTATTTTTTTTAATTTTATGGAATTTCGAATTGATTTGGGTATTTTTGAAACTCTTAACTATTTTAGGGATCTAATGAGTGAAAAATTGGGGATTGAAATTGTATTTTGGAAAATTAACTTATCGAGATGTAAATAATATAATATTTTGGAACATCTAATTGATTTGGAAGGTGAGTTTAGTTTTAAATTTAATTGGGTATACTTTTTTACTTAGTTTGGTAATGGAAGAATATTGGATAGTAGTGCAACAATGTGTATTTAAGCTATGCAAATGTCTTCAACCCACGATCCATTTTACATTGTAAAGGAGGAGATTCAAGATTCTGCAAGTTCATTCCAAATTCCTACTATTTCAAACTTTAACTTTTAAATTGAAAGGTTTAATCTATAGAGTGGTGCATCACATTAAGGGCCTAAAGGCATGAAAACTGCAAATTACTGTATGTTATTCTTAGATTGCAAAAATAAGAGAGGGAATTTCTACTTTATTCTCTCGTTCAGTTTCTAGTCTTGGCTGCCTTGCCTGATCATGTGTATAGGTTCTCAACTAATTCACTTATATTTGTTTATCGAAAATGACCAAGTAATTGCAATCTTAAAATTTTAAATCCTTAGGATCTAATAATATTAGTACTCTAGTTTTGTTGAGTTTTGCTGTGCTACAATAGTTTTACTAGATTTCTTAATTTATCATAAATTATATAGCATGCATTAATTCATGTTTACTACAAATCTGGATTGCATTTCATAAAAACTTGCATAAAGAAACGGAAAAATTGAAATTTATTTTTTGGAACAGGGAATAGTTTCTAACTCTTCTTTTTTCCCATTCATCTATATGTCAGAGCTTTATTGGAAAAAGGTAACTTACACGACCATTGTATTGATTAAGCAACTAATATATTTCTATGATGATTAAACATGCTGCATATTTGAATTCATGAGTGTTGAATTTTATATTTGAATTGAGGCGAGATGATAGAAGAGGGAGCTTTAGCTTTGAAGATATACTTGAAAAAACTCTCATAATTATGCTGGTTTTGATGAAATTTGGGTTTTGTTTCTTAGCTCCTTGATATGTATATGCTTATGGATGCTATTACAAGTTTGGAAGAGCATATGCTTTATTGTGTATACTGAATCACAAGTTTTCTTATGTAGTTATAATTTGGTTGGCCAGTTGGTTGATATCAATTTAGGAAATCGTTGGTTTTGATGTGTAAATGAGTGTTATATGGTGCTCAAAACAATTATTATATCTATATCTACTTATGTAAAGGTTTTCAACAATTTCCATCGTGGTTAGTGATTGCAGGCAATATCTATATATTCTTTTTAGCAAGAACAATAGAAATTTTATGCAGAGGTCTAGTAATTAGTAAGGGGGTGCAACTTGTGTTCTTGCAAAACCCAGTCAACTTGGGATAAGCTTGATTTTTCTACATTGTAATGTATTATGTATTTTTGCTATGGCTGAATGTAATATGGGCAGAAATCAATCATTTATAAGATTCGTAATAAGACTGTCAGTTCTTTTCATAGAAAAATGAAATATTGAAATTTGATAGTGATTTTGTAGTTGGAGAGTGTTCTGATTTTAGTAACTTGTAAGCGAGCTAAGCTTTAAGATGATGGTAAGTGTTACTCTAAACTAGTCAAAATAAAAATTAAAAACATTGAAGAGAAAAAAGTATAGTGATGCTCTATCAAAATTATGGTTACATATTGAGTGAATCTCATACTTTCTTAAATGATATATGATATTTTAAGTTTCATGGTCAGAATGACAATTTTCTTTAATATTTACTTGAATGAATTTGTGAATGAACTTGTAATCGTAGTCTTTACTTTTAACTACTTAACATGACATTCTTTTGAACATTGTTGTCTAGTTTGTGGAGCTACCTGCAACTTCCACTTGTGTGATGATAATCTTGCATTGAAGCCACAAGATATCTGTAAAGGCGGTTGATCTCTTTTCTTTCTGGTGCTTTAAATTTAGTTTACTTGGAAAACAATGGTATTGTCGATCTTTTTGACAATTGAAATTGGCCGTCAGTCTTGAGTTTACTTTACCGTTCCTATTTGCTATGACCAGGCCAAGTAATAATGATCATTGATGTATTTAGAAATGGACTACTTTCATTTGTCATGAATCATTGCTGCACTTTGTTTGCAAAGGTGATGATTTTCTGCACTTGAGAAACTCGAGTAGCAGAAATGAATCTCATCCTTTTTGCTTGATATGCATGGTAGGAAGTAATATGAAAAAAATGCGTTATAGTTGGTTTCTATCCTTTGTAAATTGTAACCAAAATGAATCTCATCCTTTTTCCTTTTTGCTTGATATGTCATGTATTTTTCTATGGGAAATTTTCTTTAGGAACCAAAATGAATTGATTTCGGTTGCCTTTTGTTAGGAAACCGTATATGGTTATGATACTCTTTCTATAAAGATCTCTTCAGCATGTCAACCACATGGCACATGTTAGTTGTTATAAATGGCTTTCATGTGATTAATTGAAAATTGACATTATTTTTACTTTTTCCACCTGATTTACTTCTAACATTTGGATCACCAACTTCAGATTATTATAAGGAAAGGTAACTTCCCTCTTAAGGGCAATCTGTGTGCGTCCTGCTAAAAAGGAAGCAAGTATTAAGATGATATGAATGTACATAATTTCAGTCTTATAATTAAAAAATAAGAAAACAAAAAATGTAATGTAGTGTTTGTTACTTTTAACCATGAAGCTTTTCGTTCTTATTTTTATTGTCGGTCTCGCTTGTTTTGACCAATTATTTTTATTTCTTAAATTTCAAGTGAATTCAGATGGTAAGACAAAATAATTACAACAATGATGGTATTATTAAGGAGTTTGGCATTCAAGTGAGGGCTGAGTTCACTTCTATTAATGCACAAGTTCTTGATCCTCCAAAGGTAAATCATCTTTACTCCGACTTCTGTGTTTAAACACAACATTTTACCTTCCAAATTATTCTGACTCCATTCTCGAATTTGGTTGACCCAACTTATGTATTGTTGCTAATGGTCGATTTTCTAGTAATGTGCAGTTATAGATTTGGATATTCTGAATTTAAAGGTTGTGATCTATTTTTCCAGTAACAAAGTAGTTTATGTTGGACAACTAACCATATTAAATAAAGTAGAGATTTATTTCTTCACTAAATACCATATTAAAATCGACTTACAGATCCAGAGTCATTTCAGTTTTTGTTTAGGTTTATTTTTTTATTCTATTTATTTTCTACAAACATAAGAATATTATGTGGTAGTGCATTATTTTTTAGAATATATTTATTTTCCTTATCTTTTAGGTTTATATGCATTCAAATAATTTTTCTATCCACGGTTGCACTTCAGATATATGTGTAGCATTGGAAATAAGAAAGTTGGAACTTTTTGATATGCGGGGAGCAGGTGCTACTGAACCTACAACCGAAGACAATGTTCAAGTTCAAGTGGCTTCAAGTAATCAGATGTCTTCTATATATAACTGAACTATTGTATTGTAATAATGAACGTAAAAGTTATTAGTTTAGTAGGTTGTTATAATAATGATCATCATATTTTAAGGATGAATTATTCAACTATTATATTGTAATGTTGTAATGTGAATGATTTTAAATGATGTATATAATATTTTTTATGTTTTATTTTATATTGTTGCTATAAACAAAAGAAAAGGCAACATTGACAACTTTCGTTGTCCTCGAAAAACAATCAGCTTCGAATAGTATCGTTGCTTGATCATAATTATCCATAACAAAACCAATGGCAACGGAAAAATTCGTTGCAAATTAATATATAACTGGTTTATTTTGTACATTTAGCAACAAATATTGTTACAAAAAAAAAAACACAATTAGCAACAAAAATCAATTAAGACAACAATTTTTATATTGTTCAGTAACGACAAACTTCGTTGGCAAATGTGTATCAAATGAAATGAATTTTATCTTCGTTGGCAAATAAAAAGATTCTTTTTGTTGCCAATTAGGCGTATTTTGCAACGAAAATTATTTTTCAGTAACAATTTCTTAATAAATTTGCTACAAAATATTTTGTGCTAAATAATTTATGATTTTACACGAAAAAAAATTTAGTTGCGAAATATATTACTTTTTGCAATGAAAAAAAATAATTTGTTGCTAGACAATTAGCAACGCTCATTGCGCAACGAAATGTCCAACGATCGAAAAATCATTGCAAATGGCATTTGGCAACGAAATTTCGCACATTTAGCAACGAAAACTGTTTGTTGCAAAATCACCATTTTTTTGTAGTGCAGATTGATTATAGACTTTTATCCTAGTTTGGTTCACTAGAGCCACCAAGTGAACCAAAAGGTCAAATCCTAGGGTGAAAGAATAAATATTTAAATATAACTATTACATTTAAACCTGGGCTCCATTACAAACGGGTCTTCAAACGCTCCTTTCTCCTTAATCTCTGGTTCTTCGAATTTTTTTTTTAACTATTCCTATTGCATAAACTATTTAATTTGAATAGAAATCTTGATCAGCAGTCAAAGAGAAGTACATAGGAGAGATATATAATTTACATCAAGAAGAAAACCAGAAAAGACGAGGTACGCATACTCCATTTAATAAAACTCATTCATTCAATCATCCAACCAAAATAAATTCAATCACATTGGTTAATAGTTCATTCTCATGTATTATTATACATATCACAATATGTATCAATAAATAAAACATTCACCTTATGAATTAAAATTATTCCATATATATATGAGTATAATTTAATGGGCAATTTTAAGTTGCATGAAATCCAATTTCAAGGTTAAAATAAACTCTTTATTTTAATTATAAAATTATAATTAAAAGCGTGGTTAGTTTTATATATATATATATATATATATATATATATATATATATATATATATATATCACCACCACGCGAATCAAAGATCTAAAAATCTTGAATCACATCGAGAGAGAAAAAATGAAATTCAGTTCGTGGTATAACAGGTTTCTAAAAATTGATTTTTTAAAAAAATAAATTTTATACAACAAATTATGCTCAATAAATTATTCTAAATACATATCCATACATATATGGAATTAAAACAATTAATAATTTGTATAAAGTTTGACTCTGATACCACTGTAAGGTTTTGTGAAAATTAAAGTAGCAATCAAAATATAAAATTAACGGAAGCAAAATTGTAACGACCGAGAAATTCGGATCCATTGTAAAATAATTTTATTTAATTAAATAATAAATAAAATTATATTATTTGTTATTATTATGTGTTAGTAGGATGAATGTCGTTCTATAACCTAGAAACGTCGAAAAGTCGTAGTATTTTTACTACGTGAAGGAATTAAAGTGTTTGAATTTTCAAGACGAAAATAAAAGTTTTCTGAGAAATTTTTCGAAAAACACTATTCACTAATTTTTGCTCGGGAATTACTTTTGAACTTCTGAGAAATACATAACGATAGAATATCGAGGTGAGATAGATTATGTAATAATAATTCAAGTATGAAAAACGTAGTTTTTCGCATGTGGACTTAATTCGAGAACGATAGAAAAAGTAAAGCGTTAACTAATTAAAGCAATGATCGTATACGTAGGAATTGTACAAGGTAATGAATACGAGTATAATACGAAGTATTATACGAGTATGTATTAATGATGGTATGTCGTATATGTTGAATAAGTATACGAGTTAGAATACGAGATTAATACGTAGAGAATACGTGCTAAGGCTTTAAGCTATATGAAATGAAATTGTATGATTGTGTAGGAAGTGTATAGTTTAATTGGGATTGTGTTAAGCCCAATGTAAACTATTGTAAAAGCCCAAGTGTTGGTTAATATAAAGTCCAAAGTAAATTAATGCAAGCCCAAAAGCTTAAGTTAAGCAAATTGAATTAAAGCCCAAATTAAGATCCAATGGGTGAATAAGATCCATGGGGCAACCCATGTGAGCCCCATGATCACATGGTTGATCTTGGTAGCCAAGAAAAGAGTGTGATGGCCAAGCAAAGTAAGTGGTTAGCAAGTTAACTTGATAACTAAGTAATGAATGGTAAGGAGGTGATTAAGGAGGTGGGATTGGCTATTGACTAAACTACCCTAACCTATCAATTCCTATAAATAGAAAGCTTTGGATTTCATTTGTTGATTGTTCAAATACACCAACAAATTAAGTGCTTAATTGTTAGAGAGAATAAGTAAGAAAAAGTTAGACTTCCATTAGTAGAAAAGAAGAAGAAAAGCTTGATCATCAAAGGTAATGATCCTATGTCATTAATCTTCCATATCTACAATTGTAGGATGATAAGAGAAGTGTTGATTGATAGACATGTATGCTAAGAAATGATAAGAATGAATAATCAAAGGACTTAAGTCTTAATAAGCCGTGAATAAGCACTTGGTTCATAGAGAAGTTATGAACTAAGGAAGAATTTATAAGAACTGGTAACATGTTTACATGAATGAAGTTTGTATGATAAAAAGATGTAAGGATGATGGTTAGAAGACTTCAACTATTATAAGTCATGTAAAATGAAATCATAAGTAGTTTATACTTTTATAAGTTATAAACTCATGAAGAACAAGTAATGACTTATCATGTAAATAAGTTGATGTAATATGTATGTTAAGATGTTAGTATGATGGATAGAATCCATTTGAAATGATGAACAAATCATAAGTACCGAAGTTATGCCGGAATTCACACGATTGGACAATAATCGTCGAATTCGTGAAATTCTCGGATTAGAAGTCGAATTTTGATATTGAGCTCGGAAACATTTGTTTTCGATGGAGATAAGTCTTATTTGGCATTATAGAGTTGCGGACTCAAAAATGACCGGATTCCGATTTAAAAAGAAGAAATGAGCGTTGAACGTTCACGAACGTTTATCGTTTTCGTTAAAAATGAACTAATAGGTGAATTTTGAGTTAACAAAGTCAAAAATATAAAATTCTTATATGAACATGTAGAGTATGTGATTTGTGAGCTAATGGCTTTTGAACGAGCCAATTCGGACTTATAACGAAGAATTTATGAGCTCGGGAAGTTCACCAAACAAAATAACTATAAAAAATTTTTGGGGCTAAGGGTCTGCGCCACGACGCGACCCAGAGAGATGTGGTCGGTGCTGCAGCGCGAGGTAGGAATATGATGTAAGACCCCGAAATTTTTTAAATAAAAAGGAATTTCCTTTATTTATTTTTTTTGAAATAGTAAGGGTGAATTTGATTAATGTGGTTAGTTATGGGTAAAATGCGCAAATATTTTAAATAAGCAAGTGGTGATAAAATATTCATTTATCGTCGGGGAATATTCGTTTGGTCGTGGAATATTAAATCTTTGTAAGAGAATATTAAATGCTGACGGTGGTATGATCTTTTTTGTGGGCCTATAATGAAAGCGATTGGATGAAGAAAAGCGACAAATATAAGTTGTTTATAAATAATGGCGTAGTTATTCACAATTATCTTTGTTGGAATACCCGGTGGTTAAAACACACTAATCTGGCGTTGTTGAGCGGTAGCACCAGTATTGCACCAATTATTGATTCTTACGTAAGAAGGCACTACTCAATAATTGTTACGATAATTCTTATTCGATATTTTATTGATTTAATAATTCTTTGCGTTGATATTTTATATTCTTTGTTGTTTTGATAATTGTCATTACACAGTATTTTCTATTATCGAAGCAATAATTCATATTATCTGAATAATATTATTAGATAACATTATTGGCAATGTCTAGAAAGTTACATCAGGAGAGGTTTGGTCACCTAATTTAATTGCGGCGATGAGGAGAAATTCTTATTGGAAAGCCCCTCTTTCACAGGAGCGGCTGGTTGCGATCTTGTGATTCTGTAATATTATTTGTGAATAATTAATTATTGATTTATATGATGAGAAAATATTGATTTTATGTGGATATAGATGGAGAAAATTTTTAAAATGACAATTGTTGAAAATTAATATTTTATCATTTTACGATAAAATAATTCATTTAAATATATTATTTTAATAATATATTAGCGGTGATATTTTTATAATGAATGTGGGATATATGAGTATATGAGGAGGAAGAGTATTTTGTGGCATTAAATGATTAACACATGTTTTGTGTGTTGGTGGACCCCATTTCTTATTGAAATTTGATTATAGCTTGTAAATTGCTTGGTTTGTGGATTTTGGTCAATTTACATTTGGAATTTGGAAAAACTTTCTTCTGCAAAGTTGTAGAGAATTGAATTTCCTATAAAAATTCGCGAGATTGAATTTTCTGATAAAAGAGCTATTTATTGTGAATTATTGAAGTTTTTAGTATATATCGGGTGTGAATTGATTTTTGGAGTTTAAATTATTTTTGTTAGAAAAACATTTTTTGTATTTTTTGGACATCATTAACATGTGTGGCTGGTGTTTTTGATGAAAAGGTGGGCTAAGGAAAATTTGTATAATTATATTAATATTATATTCAATTTTACGCTTTGGTGTTCTAAGCAATTTCCTATAAATAGGGTGCTTGGGTTAGAATTGAAAATCACATCGAAGCTGAAGTTTTCTCTCTCTATATTATCGGCGTATTTTTGTGAGTATTTTGAGTATACTTTGAGTATTGCTATACGGTGCAAGTTCAAGTCATAGCCTATATCCGGTGTTTCAACTAGAAATCTTGTCTTTTCGAGGTAAAGGATGTTATTTTCTTCTCAAATGATATTATTTCTTCAATATCATTATCTTTGAAATATTGGTTGGAACTTTTTATCAAATTTGGAACTTTTTCATGTGGGAGTTCTTATTCATGAGTTCTTATTCACGAGTTACTATTCATGAGTTACTTATTCACGAGTTCTTATTCAAAAGTACTATTCATGAAGCGTGAAGATGTTTTTGTGGAATTTCTATCTTTTGGTGTCGGAGTTCTTATTCACGCGTATCACTGCACTATTCACGTATCGACTATCCACGAATCTGGCACTATTCATAGAAAAAAAAATTTTTTTTTTTCGTCTAAAATATCTATTACGGATACTAGCTTTGATTGTATCCATGTTTTGATCATTCTTGAATTTTACACCCTATGATTATTTTTGAGGTATTTTTGGACGTGGATAAAACAAAATACGAATCCTTAATCCTTAATCCTTGTCATTTTGTTTTCTTTGGATTCGTTTCTTTAAAAATATTTTTCATCATCTTGGTCTTAAATGATGATATTATAGAATATCTTTGGCTTTGTAGTGCAAAAAGATGAATGATTTCTTGATGAATATCTTTGGCCGTAGTGCAAAGATGAGCAGTGTTGAGATGAACACGACCGATTGATTAATATCTTTGGCTAGTAGTGCAAAGATGAGCAGTGTTTAGATGAACATGACCACCGAGTGATGAATATCTTTGGCACACATAGTGCAAAGATGAATATTTGATTCGAGATATATATTGATTGATGTTACTGGGGATAAAATATCGACGATGAACTTTTAAATTCATATATAGAAGATAGTAGTTTGCATTCTCTACTTAACTCTTCTAATGAATTGTTATTTTCATTGCGATTGTTGATTTAAACTGGTTGTCTATTGTATTCTATTAGATTTTTCCTGTTGGAGACTAACGATAATTTGTTGTATATTATCTTAGTCATAATATTCTTTCTTGGGCTAGTTGAGCTCACCCTTTTCCTTGTTGTTCCATTTTTCTTCTCGGGGAGGCGAGAATGTAGCGAAGTACTAGTCGGGGGGTATGGAATGAAGGTTCTAGAGATAGTTGTTTAGTAGTTCTCACCATTTTTGTAAAATAATGTATCAATAATTATGATGATGGATTTATTTGCGTGTGGATATTGTCTAGATGACAATATCTGTATTTAAACTCACAGTTTATATGTTGTAATAATAAAGTTGTAGTTTTTTTCTGTACCATGTATTTGGCGACTCAGAATGGGTTGGATGGAATGGACCTATTTTGGGGGCGTCACAGTTGGTATCAGAGCTTAGGGATATGATCTCTGGCGGAGATCGGGGAATAGAACTAGGAGGGAGGAGAGAGTAAATCCTTCGTTAGTGTGTCCTACCTAAGCTTATTTGTTAGTTGAAGTCGAGTATATAGGGATATTATGTGATATATTGATTTCCTTAATTAACCCTTATTTTATGGCGGTATTTGAGAATGTCGTGAGAATATTAATGATGGAGTAAATGAGGATAGTGGAGATACTGTACTTACCAACGAGGAGAATGTGCAAGCAAAAGTGGCAATGTACCTCTGTGAACAACACCCCAAAGCGAGATGATGAGCGAGGGGATGTTTAGAAGCTTTTTGCAGTTCATGCAAAATCGACGAGGAGACTTCGTGTTCAAAATGAGGAGAAATGATAGCAATTCACGGGTGGTCACACCATTAAGATTCAAAGAGTTGGGACCACGAGTTCTGGGAAAGCGGATCCGATTAAAAAGGCGGAGCGTGGGTCAAACAAATTACCAAGATATTTGATGTCTTGGGATACACGGAGGAACATAAGGTTCCATTCGCCACCTTTATGTTCCGTGTGGCGAAGCGAGACTCTTGGTGGGAGTCGTGAAGCGTACCCATCGGCCGCTTTTCGGAATGTCGTGGGAGAGCGTTTGAAGCGTTCAATGACAAGTACTTCCACGAAAGTATTAAATCGTATGAAGGAAGTGGAGTTTATTAGGCTGAGCGAGAATAACATGGCGGTGTCTCGATCTGGCGAAGAAGTTCGCGGAGTTATCGGTTTGCACCTCATTTGGTGGAGAATGAGGAACGTATGACGCGGATGTTTACGAGAGGTTTGAAACCCGGCATACGTCGATATCTCATTTCTCATAAATTTTCTCTATTCGGATGTTGTCAGCGAGGGCTCGGTTGTTAAAGCGAGATAACGATACGTTCAATGAGGGACCATAACCAGGATCATCCCAGAAGATAGCGATCATCGAATAACGATAACCGGCGGAGAAAGAAGAATACGGACAAAGCGGTTACCACTACGGTGGTAATCGTGGCCATGAAAAAGAAGAAGCGAGTCGGGAGGAGATTTTAAAAGAGGAGATTTAACAACGACCATGTGAAGCGCGATGCGGCGTGACAATTGGTTCCAAGGGAGGAGAAAGACCACCCGGTCGTATGTTACAAATGCGGGAAGAGGACATATCATTCAAACTACCCTAGCAGTTTAAGGTATGCTATAATTGTGGAAAAGAAGGACATATCGCTCGAGTTATGCGATATCGAAACCCGATCCGGTAGGAATGGTGACTCAAAAGGATGTCCCGAGAAAAGTCAAAGACAACGATTCACGGAAGAGCGTTTGTTGTGGCCCGGTCAAAAAATCGAGGAACCCGAACGAAGTTAGCATGGGTTAGTTAATTATAAATTCTTGCGAAGTTTATACCTTACTAGATATCGGTTCTACCCATTCTTTTATCTCTCTTGCTTGCGCTCAACGTTTGAACTTGACTACGGAGAAATTAGACTTTGACCTATTTATAGAGACTCCGTTAGGAGAAACTTTCATTACATCCGTTGTTTAAAAATCTTGCTTGATTCAGGTTGGCACTATCACATTACCTGTTAACCTTATTTCTATAGAGATATTTGATTTTGATGTGATTTTAAGGTTAACTACTCATCATGCCAAATTAATTGCTTTTGTAAGGTTGTTAGTTTTCATATTCCTAAGGAACCTGTTATTCGAATTCAAGCAATCAAACCGTTGTAGTTAAACATTTTTATATCAAGCTATGAAGTCATTCGTTTATTACGGATGTCAAGTTTTCTTAGTCCATGTTATGGATTTGAATAAAGACACGTCAGATTTGAATAATATTCCTGTTGTTATTAATTTTTCCTGACGTATTTCCTGAAGAATTTCTTGGTTTACTCCCAAAACCTGATATTAAATATTGTATCGACTTTGAACCCGGTACAAAACTCATTTCTAAAATCTCATATCGAATGGCTCCTATTGAACTTCGTGAGTTAAAAATTCAACTATAGAATTTGGTACTGAGCCTTTATCTGGTGACTTCCTTTGTGGAATGCAAGAAGCCGGACTCTCGTAGGGGATACCATATTCGATGCGATAGTAAAAGCGATAGGTGTCATTGTAACGTGTTATCAAGGTTGGGATATGAGTCGCGATTGAGAACAACCTAAGTCGGTAATCGAAATACGTAGCTTTCTAGGCTTAGTTGGTTATTATCGGAGATTCGTTGAAGGATATTCTCGAATCGCTATTCCATTAACTTGGTGACTCGTAGAGATACAAAATTCGAATGGAGCAAGGAATGTGGGAAGAGCTTGAAGAACTCAAGAGGAGACTCATTTTTAAAGACATGTTACGACCATGCCATCACGGAAAAGCGAGCGTGGTAGGCGGCGTGTTGAGTAGAAGATCGTATACAAGTATGAGTATGATATTGTCAAAGACTAATTTCAGTATAATGTACAAATAATAGAGATGGAGATGAAAACTCTAGGTACTCACGTGATGATATCTGAGTATAATCAACTTTAATCGATAAAGTTAAAGTTATTCAAGCTACACACCGCGGGTGATGAATTTGAAGAAGGAGGTGCAAGAAGTTGTTATTTCAAAAGCGAGAATCGGTGAGGTGAGGAAAGCTCAAACCTTGATTTATTAATCCATTTAAAATTCTCGATCGAATAGGAAGCTGTGGCCTATAGACTCGTTTATCGCAAAGTATGGCGTGTTCATAACGTTTTTCACGTATCGATGTTACGTAAATATGTGGACGACCGAACCACGTCATTGAGTTAGAAACCGAACGAGATAAGAAGACTTAACATACGAGGAGGTACTGTCAAGATCTTGGATAGGAAAGAACATGTCCTATGTCTCGAGGTTATACCACAAGTTAAAGTTTTGTGGAGAAACCATGCTATTGAGGAAATGACACGGGAGTTGGAAGCGGAAATGAAAGCGAGGTAATCTCATCTTTTGAAACACGGTCGTCGTCAATTTCGAGGACGAAATTTCATAAGGAGGGAGGTTGTAAGACCCCAAAATTTTTAAATAAAAGGAATTTCCTTTATTTATTATTTTGAAATAGTAAGGGTGGATTTGATTAATGTGGTTAGTTTATGGGTAAAATCATAAATATTTTAAATAAGCAAGTGGTGATAAAATATTCATTATCGTCGGGGAATATTCGTTTGGTCGTGGAATATTAAATCTTTGTCGGGGAATATTAAATGCTGACAATAGTATGATCTTTTGTGGGCCTATATGAAGCGATTGGATGAAGAAAGCGACAAATATAAGTTGTTTATAAATACTTGGCGTAGTTATTCTGATTATCTTGTTGGAATACCGGTGGTTAAAAACACAATAATACGCGTTGTTGAGCGGTAGCACAGTATTATTGCCAATTATTGATTCTTACGTAAGAAGGCACTACTCGATAATTATTACGATAATTCTTATTCGATATTTTATTTTATTGATTTAATAATTCTTTGCGTTGATATTTTATATTCTTTGTTGTTTTGATAATTGTCATTACAAGTATTTTTTATTATCGAAGCAATAATTCATATTATCTGAATAATATTATTAGATAACATTATTGGCAATGTCTAGAAAGTTACATCTAAGGAGAGGTTTGGTCACCTAATTGCGCGCCCGATAAGGAGAAATTCTTATTGGAAAGCCCCTCTTTCTGAGGAGCGGCTGGTTGCCCGATCTTGTGATTCTGTAATATTATTTGTGAATAATTAATTATTGATTTATATGATGAGGAAAATATTGATTTTATGTGGATATAGATGGAGAAAATTTTAAAATGACAATTGTTGAAAATTAATATTTTATCATTTTACGATAAAATAATTCATTTAAATATATTATTTTAATAATATATTAACGGTGATATTTTTATAATGAATGTGGGATATATGAGTATATGAGGAGGAAGAGTATTTTGTGGCATTAAATGATTAACACATGTTTTGTGTGTCGGTGGACCCCATTTCTTGACTGAAATTTGATTATAGCTTGTAAAATCGCCCGTTTGTGGATTTTGGTCAATTTTTGTTTGGAATTTGGAAAAACTTTCTTCTGCAAAGTTGTAGAGAATTGAATTTCCTATAAAAAGTCGCGAGATTCGAATTTTCTGACAAAAGAGCTATTTATTATGAATTATTGAAGTTTTTGATTATCTCGGTGTGAATTGATTTTTGGAGTTTAAATTATTTTTATTTAGAAAAACGTTTTTTGTATTTTTTGGACATCATTAACATGTGTGGCTGGTGTTTTTGACCAAAAGGTGGGCTAAGGAAAATTTGTATAATTATATTAATATTATATTCAATTTTTTACGCTTTGGTGTTCTAAGCAATTTCTATAAATAGGTGCTTAGGTTAGAATTGAAAATCACACGAAGCTGAAGTTTTTCTCTCTATATTATCGAGTATTCTTGTGAGTATTTTGAGTATACTTTGAGTATTGCTATCTGATTGCAAGTTCAAGTCATAGCCTATATCCGGTGTTTCAACTAGAAGTACTGTCTTTCGAGGTAAGGGATGTTATTTTCTTCTCAAATGATATTATTTCTTCAATATCATTATGCTGAAATATTGGTTGGAACTTTTTATCAAATTTGGAACTTTTTTTTCATGTGGGGTTACTATTCATGAGTTACTTATTCACGAGTTCTTATTCATGAGTTCTTATTCACGAGATTTTATTCACGAGTACTATTCATGAAGCGTGAAGATGTTTTTTTGTGGAATTTCTATCTTTTGGTGTCGGAGTTACTATTCACGTATACGGCACTATTCACGTATACGACACTATTCACGAATACGACACTATTCATCGAAAAATGAAAATTTTTTTTTAAATCAAAATATCTATACGGATACTAGCTTTGATTGTATCCATGTTTTGATCATTCTTGAATTTTACACCCCTATGATTATTTTTGAGGTATTTTTGGACGTGGATAAAACAAAGTACGAATCCTTAATCCTTAATCCTTGTCATTTTGTTTCACTGGATTCGTTTCTTTAAAAATATTTTTCATCATCTTCAGTCTTAAATGATGATATTATGGAATATCTTTGGCCTGTAGTGCAAAGATGAATGATTTCTTGATGAATATCTTTTTGGCGTAGTGCAAAGATGAGCAGTGTTGAGATGAACATGACCGATCGATTAATATCTTTGGCCGTAGTGCAAAGATGAGCAGTGTTTAGATGAACATGACCGGTGATGAATATCTTTGGCTGTAGTGCAAAGATGAATATTTGATTCAGATATATATTGATTGATGTTACGAGGATAAAATATCGACGATGAACTTTTAAATTCATATATAGAAGATAGTAGTTTGCATTCTCTACTTAACTCTTCTAATGAATTATTATTTCATTGCGATTGTTGATTTAAAATTTGTTGTCTATTGTATTCTATTAGATTTTTTCCTGTTGGAGACTAACGATAATTTGTTGTATATTATCTTAGTCATAATATTCTTCTCTTGGGCTAGTTGAGCTCACCCTTTTCCTTGTTGTTCCATTTTTCTTCTCGGGAGGCGAGAATGTAGCGAGTACTAGTAAAGGGGGTATGGAATGAAGGTTCTAGAGATAGTTGTTTAGTAGTCCTCACCATTTTGTAAAATAATGTATCAATAATTATGATGGGGATTTATTTGCGTGTGGATATTGTGCAGATGGCAATATATCGTATTTAAACTCACAGTTTATATGTTGTAATAATAAAGTTGTAGTTATTTACGTACCATGTATTTGGCGACTCGAGAATGGGTTGGATGGAATGGACCTATTTTGGGGCGTCGCGGTTGGTATCGAGCTTTAGGGATATGATCTCTGGCGGAGATCGGGAATAGAACTAGGAGGGGAGGAGAGTAAATCCTTCGCTAGTGTGTCCTACCTAAGCTTATTTGTTAGTTGGTGGGTATATAGGGATATTATGTGATATATTGATTTCCTTAATTAACCCTTATTTTATATGGCGGTATTTGAGAATGTCGATTTGAGAATATTAACGATTGGAGTAAATGAGACCAGAGTGGAGATGCTGTACTTACCAATGAGGAGAGAGAATGTGCAGAGTGTGCAATGTACCTCTGTGAACAACACACTTTGAGCGAGATGATGAGCGAGGAGATGTTTAGAAGCTTTTTGCAGTTCATGCAAAAATCAGACGAGGAGACTCGTGTTCAAAATCTGAGGAGGAAATGATAGCAATTCACGGGTGGTCACTGACCAAGCAGTTCAAAAAGTTGGGACCACGAGTGCAGGGAAAGCGGATCCGATTAAAGGCGGAGCGTGGGTCAAACAAATTACCAAGATATTTGATGTCTTGGATATGCGGAGGAACATAAGGTTCCATTCGCCACCTTTATGTTCCGTGGCGAGGCGGATTCTTGGTGGGAATCGTAAGCGTACCCATCGGTACCTTTTCGGCGTATGTCGTGGGAGCGTTTGAAGCAGTTCAATGACAAGTACTTCCACGAAAGTATTCGTCGTATGAAGGAAGTGGAGTTTATTAGGCGGAGGCGAGAATAACATGGCGGTGTCTCGATGCGAGGCGAAGTTCGCGGAGTTATCGAGTTTGCACCTCATTTGGTGGAGAATGAGGAGCGTATAGCGGATGTTTACGAGAGGTTTGAAACCCGGCATCGTCGGTATCTCATTTCTCATAAATTTCTCTCTATTCGAGATGTTGTCAGCGGGGCTCGGTTGTTAGAAGCGAGATAACGAAATACGTTCAACCGAGGGACCATAACCGAGGATCATCATCAAGAAGATAGCGATCATCGAATAACGATAACCGGCGGAGAAAGAAGAATCTGGACAAAGCGGTAACCACTCTGGTGGTAATCGTGGCCATGAAAATAGAAGAAGCGAGTCGGGAGGAGATTTTAAAAGAGGAGATTTAACAACGACCATGTGAAGACGGCATCGGACCGATGCAACAATTGGTTCAAGGGAGGAGAAAGACCACCGGTCGTATGTTACAAAAATGCGGGAAGAGGGACATATTAACCCAAAGCGCCCACAGCAGTTTAAGGTATGCTATAATTGTGGAAAAGAAGGACATATCGCTCGAGATTATGCGATATCAAAACCGATCCGGTGGGAATGGTGACTCAAAAGGATGTCGAGAAAAGTCAAAGACAGCGATTCACGGAAGGCGTTTGTTGTGGCCGGTCAAAATGCGAGGAACCCGAACGAAGTTAGCATGGGTTAGTTAATTATAAATTCTTGCAAAGTTTATACCTTACTAGAATCTCGGTTCTACCCATTCTTTTATCTCTCTTGCTTGCGCTCAGCGTTTGAACTTGACTACGGAGAAATTAGACTTTGACCTATTTATGGAGACTCAGTTAGGAGAAACTTTCATTACATCAGTTGTTTAGAAATCTTGCTTGATTGAGGTTGGCACTATCACATTACTGTTAACCTTATTTCTATAGAGATATTTGCTTTTGATGTGATTTTAAGGTTAACTACTCATCATGCCAAATTGATTGCTTTTGTAAGGTTGTTAGTTTTCATATTCCTAAGCAACTTTGTTATTCAATTCAAGCAATCAAACCATTGTAGTCAAACATTTTTATATCAAGCCATGAAGTCATTCGTTTATTACGGATGTCAAGTTTTCTTAGTCCATGTTATGGATTTGAATAAAGACACGTCGATTTGAATAATATTCTGTTGTTATTAATTTTTCGACGTATTTCTGAAGAATTTCTTGGTTTACTCCCAAACACGATATTAAATTTTGTATCGACTTTGAACCCGGTACAAAACTCATTTCTAAAATCTCATATCGAATGGCTCTATTGAACTTGAGGAGTTAAAATTCAACTATAAATTTGGTACTGAGCCTTTATCTGGTGACTTCCTTTGTGGAATGCAAAGCCGGACTCTCCGTGGGGACACCATATTCGATGCGATAGTAAAGCGATAGGTGTCATTGTAACGTCTTATCAAGGTTGGGATATGAGTCACGATTGAGAACAACCTAAATCGGTAATCGAAATCGTAGCTTTACAGGCTTAGTTGGTTATTATCGGAGATTCGTTGAAGGATATTCTCGAATCGCTATTCCATTAACGCTTGGTGACTCGTAGAGATACAAAATTCGAATGGAGCAAGGAATGTGGGAAGAGCTTGAAGAACTCGAGAGGAGACTCATTTCAAACACATGTTACGACCATGCCATCTGGAAAAGCGAGCGTGGTAGGCGGCGTGTTGAGTAGAAGATCGTATACAAGATATGAGTATGATATTGTCAAAGACTAATTTCAGTATAATTTACAAATAATAGAGATGGAGATGAAAACTCTAGGTACTCGCGTGATGATATCGAGTATAATCGACTTTAATCGATAAAGTTAAAGTTTATTGAGCTACACAACGGAGGTGATGAATTTGAAGAAGGAGGTGCAAGAAGTTGTTATTTCAAAAGCGAGAATCGGTGAGGTGAGGAAAGCTCAAACCTTGATTTATTAATCCATTTGAAATTCTCGATCGAATAGGGCGTGGCCTATAGACTCGTTTTATCGCCAAGTATAATGGCGTGTTCATAGCGTTTTTCACGTATCGATGTTACGTAAAATATGTGGACGACCGAACCACGTCATTGAGTTAGAACCGGACGAGATAGTAGAAGACTTAACATACGAGGAGGTACTGTCAAGATCTTGGATAGGAAAGAACATGTCCTATGTCTGGGGTTATACCACAAGTTAAAGTTTTGTGGAGAAACCATCTTTATTGAGGAAATGACACGGGAGTTGGAAAGCGGAAATGAAAGCGAGGTAATCTCATCTTTTGAAAACACGAGTCGTCACGTTAATTTCGAGGACGAAATTTCATAAGGAGGGAGGTTGTAAGACCAGAAATTTTTAAATAAAAAGGAATTTCCTTTATTTATTATTTTGAAATAGTAAGGGTGGATTTGATTAATGTGGTTAGTTATGGGTAAAATCGCAAATATTTTAAATAAAGCAAGTGGTGATAAAATATTCATTATAAATTAGGGAATATTCGTTTGGTCGTGGAATATTTAAATACTTGTCGGGGAATATTAAATGCGACAGTAGCGATCTTTTTGTGGGCCCATAATGTGAGCGATTGGATGAAGAAAGCGACAAATATAAGTTGTTTATAAATAACGGCGTAGTTATTACAATTATCTCTTGTTGGAATACCGGTGGTTAAAACACACTGTCTGGCGTTGTTGAGCGGTAGCACTGCGGTATTGCACCAATTATTGATTCTTACGTGAAGGCACTACTCGATAATTATTACTGATAATTATTATTCGATATTTTATTTTATTGATTTAATAATTCTTTGCGTTGATATTTTATATTCTTTGTTGTTTGATAATTGTCATTACGGTATTTTCTATTATCGAAGCAATAATTCATATTATCTGAATAATATTATTAGATAACATTATTGGCAATGTCTAGAAAGTTACGTCTAAGGAGAGGTTTGGTCACCTAATTGCTGGCAGATGAGGAGAATTCTTATTGGAAAGCCCCTCTTTCACAGGAGCGGCACTGGTTGCCGATATTGTGATTCTGTAATATTATTTGTGAATAATTAATTATTGATTTATATGATGAGGAAAATATTGATTTTATGTGGATATAGATGGAGAAAATTTTTAAAATGACAATTGTTGAAAATTAATATTTTATCATTTTACGATAAAATAATTCATTTAAATATATTATTTTAATAATATATTAACGGTGATATTTTATAATGAATGTGGGATATATGAGTATATGAGGAGGAAGAGTATTTTTGTGGCATTAAATGTTTTAACACATGTTTTGTGTGTCGGTGGACCCCATTTCTTGACTGAAATTTGATTATAGCTTGTAAATCGCTGGTTTGTGGATTTCGGTCAATTTTTGTTTGGAATTTGGAAAAACTTTCTTCTGCAAAGTTGTAGAGAATTGAATTTCCTATAAAAATTCATGAGATTGAATTTTTCTGATAAAAGAGCTATTTATTATGAATTATTGAAGTTTTGGATATATCGGGTGTGAATTGATTTTTGGAGTTTAAATTATTTTTGTTAGAAAAACGTTTTTTGTATTTTTTTTGGACATCATTAACATGTGTGGCTGGTGTTTTTGACCAAAAGGTGGGCTAAGGAAAATTTGTATAATTATATTATTATTATATTCAATTTTTACGCTTTGGTGTTCTAGCGATTTCCTATAAATAGGGTGCTTAGGTTAGAATTGAAAATCACACGAAGCTGAAGTTTTCTCTCTCTATATTATCGGCGTATTCTTGTGAGTATTTTGAGTATACTTTGAGTATTGCTATCGGTGCAAGTTCAAGTCATAGCTTTATATCCAGGTGTTTCATTTAGAAATCTTGTCTTTCGAGGTAAGGGATGTTATTTTCTTCTCAAATGATATTATTTCTTCAATATCATTATCTTTGAAATATTGGTTGGAACTTTTTATCAAATTTGGAACTTTTTCATGTATGGGGTTACTATTCATGAGTTACGAGTTCTTATTCACGAGTTACTATTCATGAGTTACTATTCACGAGTTCTTATTCACGAGTACTATTCATGCGAAGATGTTTTTTGTGGAATTTCTATCTTTTGGTGTCGGAGTTACTATTCACGTATCGGCACTATTCACGATATCTGACACTATCCACGAATCGACACTATTCATAGAAAAATGAAATTTTTTTTTTCGTCCAAAATATCTATTCTGGATACTAGCTTTGATTGTATCCATGTTTTGATCATTCTTGAATTTTACACCCCTATGATTATTTTTGAGGTATTTTTGGACGTGGATAAAACAAAGTACGAATCCTTAATCCTTAATCCTTGTCATTTTGTTTCCTTTGGATTCGTTTCTTTAAAATATTTTTCATCATCTTCGGTCTTAAATGATGATATTATGGAATATCTTTGGCTGTAGTGCAAAGATGAATGATTTCTTGATGAATATCTTTGGCGTAGTGCAAAGATGAAGCAGTGTTGAGATGAACATGATGGAGTGATTAATATCTTTGGCCCGTAGTGCAAAGATGAGCAGTGTTTAGATGAACATGACCTGATGATGAATATCTTTGGCTGTAGTGCAAAAGATGAATATTTGATTCGAGATATATATTGATTGATGTTCTGGGGATAAAATATCGACGATGAACTTTTAAATTCATATATAGAAGATAGTAGTTTGCATTCTCTACTTAACTCTTCTAATGAATTATTGTTTTCATTGCGATTATTGATTTAAAATTTGTTGTCTATTGTATTCTATTAGATTTTTCCTGTTGGAGACTAACGATAATTTGTTGTATATTATCTTAGTCATAATATTCTTTTCTTGGGCTAGTTGAGCTCACCCTTTTCCTTGTTGTTCCATTTTTCTTCTCGGGGAGGCGAGAATGTAGCGAGTACTAGTCGGGGGTATGGAATGAAGGTTCTAGAGATAGTTGTTTAGTAGTCCTCACCATTTTGTAAAATAATGTATCAATAATTATGATGGGGATTTATTTGCGTGTGGATATTGTCTAGATGGCAATATCGTATTTAAACTCACAGTTTATATGTTGTAATAATAAAGTTGTAGTTTTTTACCATGTACTCGAATGGGTTGGATGGAATGTATTTGGCGACTCGAGAATGGGTTGGATGGAATGGACAAAGAAAGAAAGCTTATGAAGATATTTTGGTTAATGATAAAGCGTCATTGTTTAAAGTGTTTTAAACCTTAAGTATATATGAATATTAGAAGCAAAGATAATGATTGCTTTTAGAATAACTGCTAGTCAAGTAGACTTTGAACTATAACACTCCAATGGAATCAATAGCTAATTGAACCTTTGGTTACTGGCTACAGAATAAGTACTTGAGGGGATCAGCCTCACGTACACTATGTATATGCATAACATTTAAAGCTGCTCTTTGTATCTTATATTAGATACCTGGGGTACTCCCCTATCATAAAAAGGGTGTTCTTTCAGTCTAAGAATCCTTACCATTAATTGGTTTTGATAGCTTTTATAAATCTTCATACTCTTGTCTGACCGAACAAAGGTTCATACTCCATTTAACGCAGTTCAAGAATTATTGAACTTTAAATGATGTACAAGTCCAAGACTGTATGAACTCAAGTGCACTAAGTGCGAATATCAATAATATTGATGTGGAATAATTGTAAGGTAATTAAACCACTTAATAGCATGCTTGGAAATAAGATTCAAGCTTAAATGAATAACTTTTAATTCAACAATAACCTGATCAATACAATATGAGAAGGATAGGAAACTTTCCCAATAAAAGTATGGTTCAAGGAACTTGCAACACAATAAAATAGTGTTCGGATACTTGCTCAAGTAAAAGAGTAAGAATTAAGGAACTTGCACAATGAAAGAGTGAAGTTCAAGGAAACTTGCTCAATAATAATTGGAGTAAGTTTAGGGAACTTGCTCAATAAAAGTAGGGTCCAAGGAACTTGCTCAATAATAATTGGAGTAAGTTTAGGGAACTTGCCTGTTTGCTTAGCTACAACTAATTCTAGCTTTAATTAACTTGCATTGAAACGACCTAACATTAACAAGTTGGTCTTTCAATTAGTATGTGTAAACTAATATGCGTCTACTGTGACGCCCCCAAAATAGGTATACATCACCCATCTTGAGTCGCCAAATACATGGTACAAAATTCAAATACAACTTAATTATACAACAGTCGTGTAAAATACGACAAAACATAATCTAAGAGTTTTAATAGGAATATTGTCATCTAGATAGTATACAAACTCAATGAACTCCTCATTACATATATTATCACACTATTTTATAGAATAGTGAGGACTACTATGACACCATCTCGGACTGTCACTCCATTCCCCGACTAGTCCTGGCTACGTTCTCATTTCCTGAAGAGAACAATGAAAGCAAAAGGATGAGATCAACTAGCCTAGTAAGAAATATTATGACTAAGATAATGTTGAATAAATTATCCTTAGCCTTCAACAATATAACAACTGATAGAATACAATAGACAATAAGTTTTAGATCAACAATTGTGAGAAATTAGGTATTGACGTATCTCGGGTTTCAAACCTCTTAGAAACATCCGCGTCATTCTCTCCTCATTATCAACCAAGTGGGACACAAACCGGGATAGCTCGGCAAACTTAGCTTCGTACTGTGACACGGTCATATTGATTTTCTTCAGCTTGATAAACTCTACCTTCTTCATGTGACGAATACTTTCGAGAAAGTACTTGTTGTTGAACAGTTCTTGGAACTTCTCTAAGACATCTTCAATGCGGTAGGTTGAGTAAGCTTTACAGATTCCCACCAGTAATCTGCCTCTGCTCCCAACATGAAGGTGGCAAAGGGAACCTTTTTCTCCTCGGAGCATCCCAAGACATCAAATATCTTGGTGATCTGCTTTATCCACGTCTTCGCCTTAAGTGGTTTTGGCTCTCCAAAAAACTCTGGTGGTCCCAGCTCCTTGAACTGTTTAGCGGTGACCGTCCGAGAGTTGCAAAGTGTTTCCACCTCAGATTTTGAATAGAGCCTCTCACCTTTGATGTTGCATGAATTTCATAAAGCCTCTGAACATCCCATCGTTCACAATTTCATCGGTGTTATTGTTTACATGAGGATTATTGTCTTCATGTTGCACATTATCCTGGGTATTGATCGTTGGTGACTCAACGGTATCATGTGCTTCATTACTTATCTCAACATTTTCGGATGCCATTTCCAAATACTGCCACAAAAAAAGGGTTAATTAACATGTCACATATTATCCCTATACTCTGACCGACCAATTAAATACAAAATAAACTTAGGTAGGAAATAATAGCGAAGGAATTCCCCGTCTCTCCCCTCCTAGTTCTTGTCTCACATCTCAGCCAGGGATCATATCCCTAAGCTTTGATACCAACTGTGACGACCCCAAAATAGGTATACATCACCCATCTTGAGTCGCCAAATACATGGTACAAAATCCAAATACAACTTAATTATACAACAGTCGTTTAAAATACGACAAAACATAATCTAAGAGTTTTAATACGAAAATTGTCATCTAGACAGTATACAAACTCAATGAACTCCTCATTACATTTATTATCACACTATTTTATAGAATAGTGAGGACTACTATGACACCATCTTGGTTCGTCACTCCATTCCCCGACTAGACCCGGCTACGTTCTCATTTCCTGAAGAGAACAATGAAAGCAAAAGGGTGAGCTCAACTAGCCCAGTAAGAAATATTATGACTAAGATAATTCAGAATAAATTATCCTTAGCCTTTAACAGTATAACAACTGATAGAATAAAATAGACAACAAGTTTTAGATCAACAATTGCAGCGGAATAAGCAATCCATTAGAAGAGTCAAGTAGAGCATAATATCTACTATCTTCTATGATTTAAAAAGTTTTTCATCCACTTTATCGCTGAGACTCAGCTTAATAAATAAAATTGAATCATCCCTGCACCACGGCCAAGGGTATTCATGTAATCATCAATGGTCATGATTATACCGAATAATCCCTAGTCATAATCATACCAACAACTGTCCATCAATGAACTACATGCCAATGAGGACTTTTACCACATCATTCGTTACATTACGATCATGATTATAAGAATAATCCCTAGTCATAATCATACCAAGTCTATCTCATGACGTAAGCCAAAGATGACTTTCATCACAATATAAGCATGAAGATGATGACAATGACTTAATAATTCAATAAAACAAGTTCAAGGATAAATTTTAAAGATTTATAATTTAATTTATCCGTAAATTAATAATCAAATTGTCAACATGAAGACTTTTGGAGTAAAATTTAATTTATATAAGAAACCAGGGAGGGTAGACGGGAATTGTCAGCTAGTATTTAATTTACCCAGCTTATTCTTTGTATTTAATCTATTTCCGCCGTAGATAAAAGGATATTATTTGATATATTAATTAACCTCGTGGTATGCAAGTGTTATGAAAATGACAAATGAAGCACATGAGATCACGAGTCACCTCAACCAAAAGGTAATGAGCAACAACACGACAATAATCATAATTTGCGGGCAATTCATTACTCCGAACAACGACAACTATCGGGGGGAAATTATCATTGCCATAATCGCAACCACTCTGCGGTAATCTGCCAAGAAGATAGAAGTGGAAATGATGAGCTCGATTTTGTCGAGTAAAGGAAGTCGTCCAGCTGGATAGTGGCACCAAATATTGGGGACAAAAACAAAATCCTGGTGGTTTGTACTCTAGAAGAGCGTTGCGATTTCAAAAGTAAAACCCGAAAGGATATTCTAGTACTTTGAAAACGATTGATTAACTACTCATTATCTCTTTTTTGTAAGGTTGTTATAGCTTTCTCATATTCTAACTAACCCGTTATACTTAATCTCAAAGGGTAACCAAATCCTAAAAGTTAATCACCGGCGTATATCAAGTCATAAGTAAAGAGTTCAATCCTTTCGTTGTCGATTTCCCTGTGGAATGCACCGGGCCGCATTTTCTCAGAGGGGTTTATCGCCATTTAATCGGGTGATGGCAAGTTGATAGGTATCATCAGCGTAGGTGCTATTCTGTGTTATGGATAGAAGTCACAATTGCAGTATTAATGCTGATTTACTATCCAAGTTCGGGATTTGTGAGTACAGCTGAATGATATTTCTATCATTAATAAATTTTCATGATTTCATTAATTTCAGCTAATTTGGCCCTGTAATCGTGAAATCTAATTTCTGTATCAATTCAAAGATAAAAACCCATTTCTTAAACCTCAAATATTTCTTCAACTAAAGGATCTCTGCTTATGTGATTATGATGAAAGCTATAATAAAAGTATAGTAACTAATAAAAAATCATGGGTATATGAAATAATAGTAAGTTTTATGAGAGTTATGTCAATTAAAGAGTGTGAAAACAATGAAAGTTTCTCAGAAATGCTAAAAAGAGTTGAAAATCAGATTTTAGTGAAAACGAATACGAAATTCAATTCTAGTTACCTAACTAATTCTAAGTGAAATTAAGTAGGACATTTTTGGCCTTTTGGGATATGAAAGTATATGGTATAAAGCATTCCTGTCCATGAATAGTTATAATAGAATATTTGAGGAAATTTAAATCCGAAGCTCAAGCTAACATGTAAGGTCCTGTCAAGATTTGGGAATTTTTTGGAGTTAATTAGCTAATTTCTTTAGGAATTAATTAGAAATTGATTTTTGAAAAATAGTAAATGAATCTTGAAAAATATATTTTTATTATGGGACTATATTATAAACCTAAAAGAAATAAATTGGCATATGAATTTTTGAGAGATTTGATGATATCTTACGTAGTATGACATTTTTTGGAATGATTGGAATGCATTATATATAAAAAGTGTAAAATAAATTAAGATTAAACTGTTTATAAATTTTAAGAAGTGATTAAAATATTGTTATAATTATTAATGTTATTAGATTATGAGATTATTAGTAATGATTGATAACATGGGGATCTACGTTATATTATGTTTGAAAGTCATCTCCTGTATCGTCATGATTAATTTTGATATTTACGCTTCAATAGAGTTTTTCAATGAAATATTAATTCACGGATGCGCTCAAATCATTTACGCATGTATGTAAGGAGTTCAAAGGATATCTTCGCCGGGATCAGAAAGAATAACTTATTAATTTCAAATTTTAAAGATTTAACCTAAAGTAAATACTCCAATATTATAAGCCATCCAAAGATCTTCTCATGGAAATATTCTTCCGATCATTCTTGAATACTCTGTAAACGGTATTAGATATAATTTGGGCGTTAATAATTCATGGATTAAATAATTCTTGAACTTGTTTTATTGAATTACTATGTCATTGTCATCATCCTCATGTTATATTATGTTATCTTTGGCTTACGTGCATAGATGAACTTAGTATGATTATGACTGTGGATCATTCGGTATAATCATGACTTGATATAAATGATGTGACAAAAGTCCTCGGTGGCTCGTAATGCAATGATGGATAGTTTTTGGTATGATTATGATCTGGGGTGATTCGGTTTAGTCATTTTGATGAAAATCCTTGGATAGCGGGTACGGGATGATTAGATGTGGTGGTTTATTTATTGTCGAGTCTCAAATGATAAAAATTGATGAAAACCTTTAAAACCTAAAAGATAGTAGACTTTATTCTCTACTTGACTCTTTTAATGGATTGCTTATTCGCGCAGCTTAAACTGGTTGTCTATCAGTATTTTTATCGTTTAACATCTTTATTTGAAGGCTAATGATAATTTATTCTCGCATTATCTTAGTCATAATATTTCTTCTTTGGGCTAGTTGAGCTCACCTTTTCTTTCCTTTCTTCTCTTGAAATGAGAACATAGCATTTGGAAGTCGAGGGAACGAAGTAATGGTCCGGAGGATAGCATTAGTAGTCCTCACTATTACGCGAAATAGTGTGATAATAGTCAGAATGAGGACTCCTTTTGAGTTTGTATAATATCTAGTAGACAAAATTTGTATTCAAACTCACAGTTTATGTCAGATTGTATAATTATGTAAGTGGCGACCCAAGATGGGTGACGTATACTTAATTTTGGGGGCGTCACAATATTTCCATGAAAAGATACTGGATGAAGTGCAAATATCAAGGATATTCTACTAATTTCATGGAGTATAGAAGCCAAAACTTTAACCAAATGAGTATAATAGAATATTTGAAACTACAAATAGATTTTCACCCGCCACGCGATAATCCATGTAGACAGATCATTTCTACAATTTAATAAGGAATGAATACGAAGGGTCATTCACCATGCATGAGGTAGTCCGCGTAGACATGTTATTCCAACAGAATAATAAAGAATGGAATAATAGAAGAATTCACCATGCATGCGGTAGTCCACGTAGACAGGTTATTTCAACAGGATAATAAAGAATGGAATAACAACCCTTACGAGTATTGAAAGAAAATAACTCTCTTCATGAATACAAAAGAAATAATACCCCTTACCTTAGAAGAAAACTGGATACTGGAATAGTGAGGTAGCAGACTTCTCTTATTCTTTCTCTCTATAATTTCTCTATAATAATTGCTCTTGTGAGACTTAGTGTATTGGTGAGAATGAAGGAAGAATGAGCTTCTATTTATAAAAAAATATAGTTTCGATAATTGCACGTTTTGGGGTTCGAAATATTACAGTATAATACCTTCCTCTTTTTCTTCATTTTTAATTTTGTCCTGCAAGTATTATCATACTTGCACCACCTCCCCTAATAGTAAATCATGTGAATTAATAGTTCATTCATGTGACTCAATAGTCTAATCATGTGAAAAAACTAATTATAGTATAGTACCTCCATCTATACCTCCATTTTTAATTTAGTCATGCAAGTATTATCAATCTTGCACCAACTCCCCTAATAGTAAATCATGTGAATTAATAGTACACACATGTGAACATATAGTTATAAGTATGTGAATTAATAGAAATTAATTGCTCATTTATCCGATTAATTACCCGATTGTCAATTTCCACTAACACTAATAATCCCAACACAATGGAACTATCAATTTCATCTTTAATCAACACGAACTTATTCATTATTAATATTATAACTCATAATATTTAACAACCATGTCTTTCCGAGAAAGAGGGGATTTAGATAAGGATTTCTCCTTATTGGTCATGCCTTGATTAGGTGACAAACCTCTCCTTGATGAACTTTTAGCTATTGTCAATATTGCAAATAATAATATGAATAACTTTGTCGTCTCAATTATTGATTTAATAATATAACATATTATGCGAGATGATCTTATGACAATAATTGAATCAATAATATAGAGAGATATGATGCGTTAATTCATTGTAGTAATAATTGAGTATAACTAAGTGACTTCTCACATAAGCATCAATAATCAATACCATGTGCTACTATGCAACCACACGTATTACTGTACTTTTACTATCGGATAGTTCAACAGTTTAACGGTAAAATTTTTGCCGTTATTTTTATAAAAGATAATTACATGGTTTTCTAACTACGACAATACTTCCATTGTAGGTCCAATGATAATGATCTTGGTCGTATGAATATTCCCTGTTAAAATGAATATTCCTCGACCAATCGAATATTATATAACCACTTGTTTACTTTGCAAAATTTATAAATATTACCCACAACTATAACATTATATCAAATCCACACCATAATATTCAAAAATATATTTCGAGAAAAATTATTCTTTATTCATAAAAGTTGGGGTCTTACATCTACACTTACAATAATCAAGTTTTCACATAGCATGCTTCTTAACACATTAGAAAGCATATTGGTCATACATTACAAGGTAAAGTAATCATATAAGCATGCCTTGAATTTCAGAATAAAAAACAGAATCAATTTATGATTGCAAGACGGCGCAACTGCGCTGTCCCCTGGCCAAACTAGGGTTGAGCTTCTGATCTCCTGACTTTAGTCCAACTCTAACACACTAATTACACATATATTTTAACATACATGCATGCTCGAATTCCACATCTAACACATGACCATACTTGAATTTACCTTGGTAAGTTTTTAGCTTACGTGGTGCTTAGGAATAGAAAAGTCATGTGGTTATCATGCGTAGTAACTTGGTTATACACTACTCAGTAGTCATGCTTGTATATAGACAACACATGTATACTTTACTCATTACTTGATGACATTAACTTTCTCATGCTAGCTCTCTTTGAATTTTACACTGAGTCAACTTAGCATTTACAAGGCATCTTAACATATAACTCTCATACATTTACAACATATATTAAAGCCACATGCATGCTCAAATGGTCAGAACTTACAAGATAAAAGTCTTTGTCAAGTTCACTTTGAAAAGTCTTAAGTTTCTTATCTTTGAAATAGTCTTAACTTTCAATCATGTATTCTAGTGTGTTTAATCACTTAAATCTTGCATTTCATGTCAATATGAACCATATCATCATGTTCATAAAGTCAGAATGCTCACATGATGTGTTCGTGACAAAGTTCACTTTTGAACTACAATTTCATTTTAAGACCACAAATATTGTGTCCATTGTAGGTACTAACATGGTTATACTTGTTCATAGTACATGCAAATGCTTATGTATGTGTGCTACAACAGTTTACAAGCTTGTTCTAACAATGTAGTAACAAGTTAGCACGAACAGAAATGAAACAAAAATCAGTCGAATGCAGTGCGGGTTCTGGCGTAATGCTGACCTTGCACCCTAGTACAAATAGGGTAGCAATTGCGCCATACGCACGCATCGAGGCGAAGAATATGCTCATTCTGCAGAGCCTTAACCACTTTGATTCTTTTTAGTTTAAACATGCTCCAATCCATCAATTAAGAGTTCAAACATGTAAACATACTTCATAAACATATCATGACATGTTAATTCACATTGATTAACAAAGAATTCAATTAATTCCTAAGATTTTGACAAAACCCAACTAAGAACACAATTAGGATTTTCATACCACTTGAAGTAATTGGGCAGCAATACACTTGTAAAATCCCAAATTTTACGAATAAAGATTTAATTTTCTAGAAATATTTTTTTTCAAAATTATGGTGTGGATTTGAGATAATGTTATAGTTGTGGGTAATATTTATAAATTTTGAAAAGTATGCAAGTTGTTGTATAATATTCGATTGGTCGGGGAATATTCTTTTTGTCGAGGAATATCCGTACGACGGTACAATCATTGGTGGACCCCACAATAGAATTATTGTCGGATTGAGAAAGCGATAAAAATATATTTTTATGAAAATAACGGCAGAAGTTTTCTAATTAAGCTGTTGAAAAACCCGGTGTAAAAAAATGCGATAATACTGCGTGGTTGCATAGTAGCACTACGGTAGTATTGATTATTGATGCTTACGTGAGAAGTCACTCGGTTTTGTTCAATTATTGCTATATGATAATTGTTGTATAGTATCTCACGTTATTTGATTGATTATTGTCGATATTTTATATATTATTAAATCAATAATTGAGATAAAAAAGTTATTAATATTATTATTTTTAATATTAACGATGTCTAGAAGTTACATCGAGGAGAGGTTTGGTCACCTAATTGCGCGCCAATATGGAGAAATTCTTATTGGAAAGCCCCCTCTTTCTTGGGAACGACCTGGTCGATTAATAGTGTGAATTATAATAATGATGATGAATTTTGTTTTATTATTATTATAAATGTAATAAAATAAAAAGCTTTTTATATAAAACAGAATACTTTTTATAAAGTTTTATTTTATTTGATTATAAATAGAATATAATATATTTTATTATGCATAGTGTTTGCATAGTATTTTTGTATAGTAAAATCTTTTTATATAAAAGAGAATACTTTTATAAAGTTATTTGTTTTATTAGATTATAAATAGAATATATTATATTTTATTATGCATAGTGTTTTTGCATAGTGCTGCATAGGATTTGCATAGTAAAATCTTTTTTATATAAGCATAGAATACTTTTATAAAGTTATTTATTTTATTAGATTTTAAATAATATATATATATATATTAAATAGAATATATTATATTTTATTGCATAGTATCCTTTCCATTCTCCTATAAATAGGATGCTTAGTTAGAATTGAAAATCACACCAGAAGTTTAGAGAATTCTTCTTCTATAATCTTGAGCGTATTTCTTTAGAGTTTAAGAAAGCTTTAAGCGTAGAAAACAGTATAAGTTTTCTTCAAGAATATCCTCGCCCTACCAGTCGGAATACTCTTCTTTCTAAGGTAAGGGGTATTATTCTTTCGTATTCATGAAGAGAGTTATTTTCTTTCAATACTCGTAAGGGGTATTATTCTTTCGTATTCATGAAGAGAGTTATTTTCTTTCAATACTCGTAAGGGTTGTTATTCCATTCTTTATTACTATATTGGAATAACTTTGTACATGCCAAGAAATCGCATATATGGTGAAATTCTTCTATTATTCCATTCTTTATTATTACATTGGAATAACTTTTTATGCATGCGATCTATCGCATGCACTGGTGAATTCTATTGTTATTCCATTCTTTATTATTACATTGGAATAACTTTTGTCTATCGTCTGGTGTCCATTCTATATTATGCATTGGTGAATTGCATGCATTGATTTGTTATTCCATTCTTTATTATTACATTTGGAATATCACATGCATGCATGCGGATTACGCATGACTGGTTCCATTCTTTATTATTCTGTTAGAATATCACATGCATGCGGTTTATGCATGACTGGTTTCATTATTTATTATTTTGTTGGAATAACTGCGTATGCATGAGGATTACGCATGCTTGGTGAATTCTTACGTTATTCCATTCTTTATTATTACATTGGAATAACACATACATGTGGATTATCGCATGCATGGTGAATGATCCTTCGTATTCATTCCTTATTAAATTGTGGAAATGATGCATCTCGTGGATTACTGCAGTATGGCAAGCAAAAATCCATTTGCAGTTTCATATATTCTATTATACTCAGTTGGTTAAAGTTTTGGCTTCTATACTCTATGAAATTAGTAGAATATCCTGGATATTTGTGCTTCATCCAATATCTTTTCATGGAAATATTCTTCTGAGCATTCTTGAATTTTAGTCCACAAAGAAGTATCATGTTGACAATTTGGACACTATTGAGTTCAGGATAAATTAACTTATAAATCTTTAAAATTTATTCTTGAACTTGTTTTATTGAATTATTATGTCATTGTCATCATCCTCATTCTTATATTGTGATGAAAGTCATCTTTGGCTTACGTGCATAGATGGACTTGGTATGATTATGACCAGGGATTATTTGGTGTAATCATGACCTATAATGTTATAAATGGTGTGGTAAAAGTCCTCGATTGGCACATGTAGTGCATTGATGGGAGTTTTTGGTATGATTATGACCAGGGATTATTCGGTATAGTCGTGACCATTGATGATTTAATGAATATCCTTGGCCCGTAGTGCAGGGATGACCCGATGATGTGGTTTATTTATTACGCTGAATCTCAGCAATAAAAATTAATGAAAACATTTTGAATCATAGAAGATAGTAGATATCATGCTCTACTTGACTCTTCTAATGGATTGCTTATTCCGCTGCAGTTAAACTTGATGTCTATTGTATTTTATCTATTTAACATTGTTGAAGACTGATGATAATTTATTCTGCATTATCTTAGTCATAATATTTCTTACTGGGCTAGTTGAGCTCACCCTTTTGCTTTCATTGTTCTCTTCAGGAAATGAGAGCGTGGCGGGACTAGTCTGGGGACGGAGTTATGGCCGAGAGATGGTGTATTAGTGGTCTATAATATTTCTTCTGGTGTATTAGTAGTCCTTTTGCTTTCATTATTCTATAGGAAATAGTGTGACTAATAAATGTAATGAGGACTCTATAAAATGGTGTGACAATAAAGTATTTGAGAGTGGATATTATGCAGAAGGCAATATTCTGTTTAAACTCTCAACTATGTTTTGTCGTATATTACGACGTTTGTATAATTAAGTTTGTATTTGTATTATGTACCATGTATTTGGCGACTCGAGATGGGTGATGTATACTATTTTTGGGGCGTCACGGTTAGTATCAAAGCTTAGGGATATGATCCTGGTGAGATGTGAGACAAGAACTAGGAGGGAGGCGGGGAATTCCTTCGCTAGTATGACCTACCTAAGTTTATTTGGTATTTAATTGGTCGGTTAGAGTATAGGGATAATATATGATATGTTAATTAACCCTTGTTTTGTGGTGGTATTTGAAAATGACATCCGAGAATGTTGAGAATAGCAATGGAACACATGAGACCGTTGAGTCTGTGATCAATAATCGAGGATAATGTGCATGGGAAGATAATAATCCTCGGGTAAATAACAACACCGATCGGATGATGAGCGATGGGATGTTCGGAGGCTTTATGCAATTCATGCAACATTAGGTAAGAGAGACTCTCTGTTCAAAAAAATATAGGTGGAAATAATGGCAACTCTCGATCGGTCAACGCTAAGCGATTCAAGGGCTTGGGACCTTTGGAGTTTTTGGGAAATCTAGAACCACTTAAAGCGGAGGCGTGGATAAAGCGAGATCACCAAAATATTTGATGTCTTGGAATGCTTAGAGAAAAAAGGTTCCATTCGCCACCTTTATGTTGCGTGAAGAAGCGAGATCATTGGTGGGAATCGTAAAAGCGTACTCGACTGGCCTTTTGAAGATGACTTGGGAGAAGTTCAAGAATTATTCAACGACAAGTACTTTTCCGAAAGTATTCGTCACATGAAAGAGGTAGAGTTCATCAAGTTGGAGCAAAACAACATGGTAGTGTGTTGATCACGAAGCCAAGTTTGCCGGAGTTGTCGGTTTGCGTCCCATTTGGTTGATAATGAGGAGAGAATTATGCGAATGTTTCTAAGAGGTTTAAAACCCGAGATACGTCAATATCTTATCTCTCATAAAATGTGTTTGTATTCAGATGTTGTTAATAGGGCTCAATTATTGGAGCGCGATAATGAGTCAACCTAACCAAAAGAGAGCAGCCGGCAAAATGATAATACCAGTGATAGCAGTCATCGAAGCGGTGATAATAAGCGTGGAGGGAATTAACATGCCAAGAATGGTAACCACTTTGGTGGTAATCATGGCCAAGATAATAGAAGTGGAAAATTCAAGAAGAGAAGATTTAACAATGATGGAAAGATAGCAGCACCAACACCCGTTTCCAAGGAAGGAGAACCACCACCAATTGTATGCTTCAAATGCAAAGGGGAGGGACATATCAGTCCAAACTGCGTGATGCAGTCCAAAGCATGTTACAATTATGGAAAAGAAGGTCACCTAGCCCGATTTTGTCGTGCACCAAAGTCAAGTCCAGCTGGGACGGTGGCACCAAAGATGGATACGGACAAAACAAAGTTGGTGGTTTCAGAAAGAGCATTTTTCGTGACTTCTCTAAAAGCGAGTGACCCGAACAAAGTTAGCACAAGTTAGTTAATTATAAATTCTTGCGAAGTCTATACCTTATTAGATACCGGTTCTACCCATTCTTTTATCTCTCTTGCTTGCGCTTAACATTTAAATTTGACTCCAGAGAAGTTAGACTTTGACTTATTGGTTGAAACTTCGTTAGTGAAAACCTTCGTTACCTCCTTTGTTTTATAAATCTTGTTTGATTCAAATCGACACTTTCACGTTACTGTCGATCTTATCTCTTTGAAAATACTTGCCTTTGATGTGATTTTAGGAATCGATTGGTTAAACACTCATCAAGCTTTTCATAAGGTTGGTATCCTTCATATTCCTAACCAACCTGTTATGCGAATTCAAGCAACCAAACCACTAAAGTCAATCATTATCATATCAAGCCATAAGTAAAGAGCCCCGAGAGCCTTTCATTTGGTGACTTCCAAGTCTTGGAATACACTAAAGCTAGAATATCGTATAGGGGGCGTCGTGAATGGCGGTGGCAAGTTGATAGATATCAATGTGACGTGTTATCAAGTCTTGGATGAGGGTCGCGATTTTGAATGATATTTCTATTGTTAATAAATTTCTGATGTATTCTTGAAGACTTCTAGCCTACCCTAGGCGTGAAATCGAATTTTGTATTGACCCCGATACAAAATCCATTTTTAAAACCTTAAATATTTCTTCAACCAAAAGCGAGCGTATAATGCGCGTCGAAGAGCGTTGGCTCGAAATTTGTTGAAGATTACGATCATTCAATATCATTGTGGAAGAGAGAACGTGGTAGCTGACGCGTTGAGTAGAAGATCGTATGCGTTTATGAGTGCGATGTTGTTAACACAAAAACCCATTTCGTATAACTTACAAATGATGAAGATAGAGTTAAAGACTCTAAGGACCCACATGAAGATAACAAATATATGATTAGAATCGACTTTAATCGATAAAGGTAAAGCCGCTCAAGCTACATACTCAGAGCTGATGAATACGAAGAAGAAGGTTCAAGAGGGCGTTATTTTAAAAGAAAGAGTTGCTGAAGAGAGAAAATCTCCACCCTCAATTTAATTGGCCCATTTGAAATCCTCGATCGAGTAGGAACTGTGGCTTATAGACTCGTTTTACCGCCAAGTATGTCGCGTGTTCATAACGTTTTTAACGTATCGATGTTACGTAAATATGTGGATGACGAACCACATTATTAAATTAGAACTAGGCGAGATAGCGGAAGATTTAGCGTATGAAGAGATACGTGTTAAAATCTTGGATAAAGGATATATATTTACGCTCCAAAAGGTTATATCTCAAGAGTTAGAATCGAAATGAAATGAAGTATCCTTATTTGTTTGGCATACCAGTACGTACGTAAATTTGAGAGGCAAAATTTCATAAGGAGGGAGATTGTAAAATCCCAAATTTTATGAATAAAGATTTAATTTTCTCGAAATATTTTTTTCAAAATTATGGTGTGGATTTGAGATAATGTTATAGTTGTGGGTAATATTTATAAATTTTGAAAAGTATTCAAGTTGTTTATATAATATTCGATTGGTGGGGAATATTCTTTTTGTGGGGAATATTAAATGCGATGGTACAATCATTGGTGGACCCACAGCGGAATTATTGTCGGATTGAGAAAACGATAAAATATCTTTTTATGAAAATAACGGTGGAAGTTTACAGATTAAGCTGTTGAAACACCGGTGTTAAAAGTATAGATGTCTGGCGTGGTTGCATAGTAGCACACGATATTGATTATTGATGCTTACGTGAGAAGTCACTCGGTTTTGTTCAATTATTGCTACGATAATTGTTGCATAATATCTCACGTTATTTGATTCAATTATTGTCGATATTTTATATATTATTAAATAAATAATTGAGAGAAAAAAAGTTATTAATATTATTATTTACAATATTAACGATGTCAGAAGTTACATCGAGGAGAGGTTTGGTCACCTAATTAATTGCGCTAATAGGAGAAATCCTTATTGGAAATCCCCCTCTTTCTGAAGGAGCGACACGAATGCCGATTAATAGTGTGAATTATAATAATGATGATGAATTTTTTTTTTATTATTATAAATGTAATAAAACATAAAGCTTTTTATATAAAGCAGAATACTTTTTATAAAGTTTTGTTTTATTTGATTATAAATAGAATATAATATATTTTATTATGCATAGTGTTTGTATATAGTGCTGCATAGTGTTTGTTTAGTAGTAAAATCTTTTATATAAAACAAAATACTTTTATAAAGTTATTTATTTTATTAGATTATAAATAGAATATATTATATTTTATTATGCATAGTGTTTGTATAATGCCTGCATAGTGTTTGTATAGTAAAATCTTTTTATATAAAACAAAATACTTTTATAAAGTTATTTGTTTTATTAGATTTTTTTAAATAAATATATATATATATATATATTTTAAATAGAATATATTATATTTTATTGCATAGTATCCTTTCCATTCTCCTATAAATAGGATGCTTAGTTAGAATTGAAAATCACACCAGAAGTTCAGAGAATTCTTCTTCTATAAACTTGAGCGTATTTCTTTAGAGTTTAAGAAAGTTTTGAGCGTAGAAAATAGTATAAGTTTTCTTCAAGAATATCCTCGTCCTACCAGTCGGAATACTCTTCTTTCTAAGGTAAGGGGTATTATTCTTTCGTATTCATGAAGAGAGTTATTTTCTTTCAATACTCGTAAGAGTTGTTATTCCATTCTTTATTATTATGTTGAATAATATGTATACATCTTCAAGTACCGCATATATGGTGAAATTCTTCTATTATTCCATTCTTTATTATTATGTTGGAATAACTTTCATCATCTGTGAATCTATCGTATGGTGAAAGGTTATTCTGTTGTTATTCTATTCTTTATTATTACATTGGAATATAATACATCATGTGTCATTTCATCTATCGCATGCTGGTGAAATCTCGTTGTTATTCCATTCTTTATTATTATGTTGGAATAAACACATGCATGCGATTATCGCATGCACAGTGAATTCTATTGTTATTCCATTCTTTATTATTACATTTGGAATATCTTATGCATGCGGATTCGCATGACTTGGTTCCATTCTTTATTATTATGTTGGAATATCACATGCATGCGGTTTATGCGTGACTTGGTTCCATTATTTATTATTCATTGGAATAACACGTATGCGTGCGGATTTACATGCGCTGGTGAATTCTTACATTATTCCATTCTTTATTATTACATTGGAATAACACATACATGTGGATTACCGCATGCATGGTGAATGATCCTTTCGTATTCATTCCTTATTAAATTGTGGGAATGATGCATCTACGTGGATTCCGCATGGCGGGCAAAAATCCATTTGCTTGGTTTCATATATTCTATTATACTCGGTTGGTTAAAGTTTTGGCTTCTATACTCCATGAAATTAGTAGAATATCCTGGATATTGGCGCTTCATCCAGTATCTTTTCATGGAAATATTCTTCTTAGCATTCTTAAATTTTACTCCACAAAGCAGTATCATGTTGACAATTTGGACATTATTGAGTTCAGGATAAATTAACTTATAAATCTTTAAAATTTATTCTTGAACTTGTTTTATTGAATTTTTATGTCAGTATCATCATCCTCATGCTTATATTGTGATGAAAGTCATCTTTGGCTTACGTGCATAGATGGACTTGGTAACATTATGACCAGGGATTATTCGGTATAATCATGACTGTAATGTTATAAATGATGTGGTAAAAGTCCTCGGTGGCTTTGTAGTGCATTGATGAGCAGTTTTTGGTATGATTATGACGAGGATTATTCGGTATAGTCATGACCATTGATGATTTAATGAATATCCTTGGCCGTAGTGCGGGGATGACTCGATGATGTGGTTTATTTATTATCTTTGAGTCTCGGTGATAAAAATTGATGAAAACATTTTAAATCATAGAAGATAGTAGATATCATGCTCTACTTGACTCTTCTAATGGATTGCTTATTCCTCTACAGTTAAACTTGATGGCTATTGTATTTTATCAGTTTAACATTGTTAAAGACTAATGATAATTTATTATGAATTATCTTAGTCATAATATTTCTTCTTGGGCTAGTTGAGCTCACCATTTTGCTTTCATTGTTTCTTCTTGAAATGAGAGCGTAAGGCGGGACTAGTCGGGGAGCGGAGTGATGGTCGAGAGATGGTGTATTAGTAGTCCTCACTATTACATAAAATAGTGTGACAATAAATGTAATGAGGACTCTATTTGATAGTGGATATTATCAGAAGGCAATAGTTTAAACTCTCAACTATGTTTTATCAATATATTACGGCGTTTGTATAATTAAATTTGTCTCATACCATATATTTTCAAGATGGGTGATGTATATATTACACAACACTCACTTTGTAGTAATTAAGCAATTGTATTTGTAATGAGGAAGGTGAGGATCTCATTTATAGAAGAATGTTACCTAGATAATTGATTACCTCTAAATCAAACCAAAGGATTTCAAGAATGTATAATGGTGAGAGATAGTTATTTGAGAGTTGGTGATTCACTTATTGGGACAAGAGAGAAAAAAAACTCAGCACTTGCACAAAATGTAATACCAAAACAACATTTGGTTTATACTATACACATAATATATACTTTGGTTATATAATATGTAGACACAATTCATTTCATATAACATAGGTTATAATGATTTAAAGAGCATACAATGTATTTCCTAATTACAAGGTATCAAGTAATGCACATACATATAATCCATGTACATTGCTTATTATTTATTACCATGATTTATTATTATCATAATAACTTAATGAAATCATTTATAATTTAACAATTGATCTTATTATATGTCGATAGGGTATACATGAATGCTTACCCACACACTTCATATCATATAACAATATTATTATGCAACTCACATGAATGCAAATAACTCTTACTATATAGTCTATATATATAATATATAGATATATTAATGTGGCACCTCGTCTTATAAAATATATAGTTAACTCCCATAACATAAAGGTTTAATTTATTGCATGCTTGCACAAATAAAATCATATTATATTTATTAATCTCTTACTTGATTAATTATTATTTATTCATAATAATTATTAATTAACATATTATCAATTAATTTTCCATAATTGTAATTAATCAATATGTTCACATCTTGCCACTATATTCAAATAAATTGAATATTTAATTATTAATAATCCAATCAATTCTTTGATATTAAAACCTTAGGGTTAGTCCACCAATTTAAATAACTATTAGTGACTCCCTCTAATCATTTCATAAATTCACATAATCACATAAGGTTTAAATAGACTCACAAAACTAACTCATTAAAATTAAATCACATATTTAATTAAATAAGAATTTTAAAATTCACGGTCATTACAGTAACAAATATAATACATGATTAGATTGAGAAGAAGGGTAAGATTCATTAGAAACCATGTATGTTTATATATGATCTAATGTGTTACGTTATGTGTTCATATATTGTAGAGACCTTAAAGACTTAACGAGAACGTGTAATAACAGTAGTAGACGTTGAAGGCAAGTGTTCTAACCCTTGTCTATGTTCAATCTGGACAAGCTTTATGATTCATGTATTCCTACGCATGAATTGATGTATGATAAAGTCAAAGCCAATTCTTTCGGCTAGACTTACGATATGTTGGATTTCTTATAATTTATTGAAGTATGGTCAATGGTTTACCAAACTATTTTGGTGTGGTTTTCAAATGAAGACTGAGTATGCCAAACAAATGTTTTATCGTCAAACGACAGGCACGTGAGGTTGCCACAACTTAAACATATATACGTTTAATGAATGTAGTGTTGATCAACATAGAGTACTATAGGCTGATCACCTAGACGTGCTCGTAAGTAATTCCGGACTTACGGACTTAATGTCGGGTTGTCCTTTTCAAAGAAAGTATGAAATGCTCAAGGTCTTGGACAAGAATTGATGTTTTACTGAATATTGTTCGTTGTAAAACGTTTTGAGAAAAGTGAAGTGCTATTTTGAATTATCGATAGTACTTCATAACTATTGTTTAGTTATTGAAGATATATGATTTGTATGTTTCAAGCATATCGTTTAAATGGAATTGTCATACTTGCTGAGCTAGTTATGCTCACTCTTGCTTGAACCATATGAATGCATCTAAGATCGAACGGACCGAAGGATCCGGCAAAGATAAAGGAAAGGATAAGGTGAACTTGTAGATTACCTATGTAATAGTATAGGTGAATGATATTAATATTTGATATTATGACAAAGACAAATGTAATGGTTATTAAGAACCTGGGATATAGTAATATTGTTTTGGAATATATAAGACATATTCATTCTTTTGAGGCATTTCAATTGAATGTATGTGTGAACTGTAGCACCGTGTAGCACCATATGTCGGGTTGGAAGATACCCGAATTTGGGGGCGTCACAGGTTGGTATCAAAGCATTAGGTTATTAAACTTAAGGGGGGAATTAAAACCTTAAGTCAGAACCTTAATAGAAGTCAAAGAAGTAAAAGATGAAATTAACCTTAAAAATGCATTATATATATGATATGTGTTTTTATTATTCTACTGATGTGTACTAATAAAACTTAATTGTTTTGTTGTAGATGTTAGGAGGAAATGGAATTTATAGAGATGTACAGGTAGAAAGTGAAGAATCGGTTAATCAGATAAAGATTATACCAAACCCTTTAGCCAAAGAGCCAGAAGTAGTAGTGATTAAGTCTAGAGACTCGGAGAACCATGACCTAATGTCAGTGTTCGATGACATATCAGAAGAAGAGGTAGAGGTAGTGTCCTTCAACCCGGTAGCACTTGCTGAAGAGACACCCCAGGGGGAGTCGATGATGCTGCTTTATTTATGTGATCTTTGGGATGAACCTCCATTCTTTGTCGAGGAGGTAAAAGAGCTAAAGGCAGAGCTCCATGCTGTCTTGTAGGATAGGACAGATGTGGAGTCGATGTGGGAGCAGGAACATGACGAGAGAGTTTTAGCCAAGGACAAGGTCCACAAGCTAAAATAAGAGGTCTTTGAGCTCAGGGAGGAGCTAAAGACTAAGAAACAGACGATAGGGAGAATGTCCTATATTCATAGGAGTTCTTATAAGGATTTCCAGCAACATGTAGGTGGGTATCGATGAAAGGTCAAGGCGGACTCGGCATCTTATCGGTAGTGATGTTATCATGGGGTCTTGCCAGCTGCAATTTTGATAATGCCTTACGGCAGATGTAATCTAGTAGTAGCTAGAGTAGATTTAGATATGTAAATATTGTGTATCTAGTAGTGATGTAAAACCCTCTTTTGTATAACAAAGGGTAGTCTTTTGTAAATCCCAATTTTCAGAAAGTAATTGCGGGATAGTAATGTAATCAGCTTAGGCTGTGTAATGTAAACGATGTAGTATTATACTACAAGAAGAAAATCAATATAAGCCTTTTTATGGAACATATTGAGTAATGAATGTTGAAGTTATTGTTTAATCTAAAATAATAACTAAGTAATAAGAAAAGAGTAATAATGATGTGTTGTTTATCTTAACAGCAAAATGCCGTTGAGAAGGAGACAACGTAATTAAGATGCTAACGTAAATCAACCGGAGGGAGGTCCGATAAATCCAATGCAGGAATTCGTTAACTTGTTAACGGCAACGTTTAATAGAAATGGGGCTAATATCTCTGTAAATCTCGGAGTAGTACGAGCAACTACTTTTAAGGATTTTAAGAGTATGGGTCCGCCGGAGTTTAAAGGAACTACGGACCCTATAGAAGCCCAAACGTGGGTAAAAGAAATCGAGAAGGCATTTGTTATTAAAAATGTCAACGAGGGTCAGAAGGTTACCTTTGCAACCTATATGATGAAGGGAAAAGCCATTTTTTGGTGGGAGGCTAACCAGGCTAGAGCTGGTATTGAGAATCTAACGTGGGTAAGGTTCAAGGAGATTTTCTTCGAGAACTACTTTCCCACGAGTATTCAGGGGAGGATGGAAATGCGGTTTCTTGATTTGAAACAAGGGGAAATGATGGTTCCCCAATACGCTGCCAAGTTTAATGAACTGACGAGGTTTGCTATATACCAGGTGGACACTGAAGTTAGGAAAGCTAGACGGTTCGAGCAGGGCTTGAAACCCTGGCTCTATAACCGGATATCTGTGTTCCAAAGTACTTCCTTTGGGACTATATTAGAGAAGGCAATAATCGTCGAAGGTGGGAATGAGGCTTTAAGCCAGTACCACAAGAACAAGAAGAATAAGGGAAAAGTCGATGGGGAATGAAGATTAAAGGAGCCAGCGGGAGTGGCGAAGGACAGAAAAGGAAAGGGTTTAACTCTGGGAATACTGGAGTGAAACAAGGAGATCCGAAGAGGAGAATGGAGGCCTGCAAAACCTATGGGAAGACTCATTTAGGAGTCTGTCTCAAGGGGAAGGCGATATTGAAGGGTTTTGGCACATAAAACGCAGCAGAAATTAACCAATATAAAGGCAATTTTGAAACCCTAAAATAGGATCCATGCGAAAAACAAATTAACTCAGTGGTTAGAAATTATACCGATTATGAAAATTGATGCGGTCGAATCTCCAACGCAATCCAAACAAATCGTGCCTCTGCAGTTTCTACATGAATGCCCCGCGAATCGTCGTACGATCTACTGTAAAAGGAACTACGGTACTAGCCACAAGGATGAGGATTTTTCCTTTTTGAAATTGTTTCTCTCTAGTCTCTCTCTAAGAGCGGCTAAGGTTTTGGTTATGATGATTATTTTAATATGGCTGCTACATATCATATATATAGCGGTTAAAAGGAATTAATCAAAACCCTAAAATAAAATCTGAATATATATATATATATATATATCTTAATTAAGTCTTACTTAATTAATATACCTATATATAAATTATCCTATTAATTTAAATTCGTAAATACTATCAATCATATTGACATATTTAAATCTTTACAATTTAAATTAATTCCTTTTAATTGCGTTCTATGTGTGTGACCCTATAGGTTATTATTACGTTGGCAATAATTTTAAAATCATATTATAAAATTATAAATAGTGAGCGACATCTAGTAATGCATCACTGCTACCCAAGTAATAATAAGATCGATGATTCGTTACAACCTTTTCGTGACCAATGTTTCAATGCAATTTAATCCTTTAACCTTAATATCCTAGATTAAACTTGAGTCATGGAATGTGTCATACTCTTCATGATTTAATATGTGTTTTCTTGATCAATGAGTAAACTATATGAAACAAATCACTATTTGAGCATGGCCATGCATTTCATAGTCCTACTCAATCAAGAGGCCTATGGATATCACCCCTAATACATAGGAGGTTAAATTTCATCTAGATCACTCATATTCCTCACACGATTCATGATGTACCCAATAATCACCTTTATAGTCCACCCTATTAAAGGTGACCTTTGATGATATCAAAGTACATAAATTCCCATGTAGTAATATAGTGATTTCAGGTTGGAGGATCATTACATCATTGTCACTATGAGAATCACTAATGACACTTCGCATAATGCTCCCCATAAAATTCTCATGGTGGGTCTGTCCAGTACATCGTTCTCTAACACGTACCTATGCATTGACTTAATATCTCATATATTTAAGACCAATGAGATTTGGTCATCAGTCAATCCACATACTAGTCTCAATGCATCAATATTGTCCCATCAACAATTATACTCGACTAGGGACATTTAAGAACAATAATACTAATTGTAATTATATAATCTCATGTTCAAGTCACTTACTTGAAACTAATAATTTGTATATCTATTCTAAGAAATTTTATTATGTTAACATTTATATAACGCAGTAAAAACCACAATAAAATCATTCATTTATTCAATCAAATATAATATCAAAATGTTAAGCAATTATATCAAATAATTGGCCTCTAGGGCATAAACTCTAACATATATGCTATAACTGTAGACAAGAAGGGCATATTTCGCCTAACTGTCCAAGTCCGAAAAAGAATCACGGATGCTTTGTATGTGGGTCAACTAACTACATAGCAAAGAACTGCCCGAAGAAGGGGACGGATGGGAATAAGGGTGCTAATAGCAGTAAGTTAGCTATTGGTGGTCCAGCACAGCCGGGTTGGCCGATGGCCCGCACCTTTAACATGACAGTCCAAGATGCAGTTGCATCAGGGGACATAGTTGCAGGTTTTTTTCTGATCAACGACATAAATTCTTACATGTTGTTTGGTTCGGGTGCTACTTGTTCGTTTATAGTATGTGATTTTGCTAGAAGATTAGGATTACTTCCCAAAAAGTTGCCTATACCTTTAAATATTAAGGTAGCAAACGAAGATATAGTTCCTGTTGAAGATATTCATAGGAGTTGTTGCATAGACATACGAGGGTGTAAATTATCTGTATATTTGATACCGATAAAGGAGCAAGTCTTACAAGAAGCTCATAGTTCGAGGTACTTGATTCATCCTGGTAGTACTAAGATGTGTCAAGACCTTCGACAGAGTTTTTAGTGGCCGAACATGAAGAGAGAGATAGCCGAGTATGTAAGTAGGTGTTTGACTTGTCAGAAAGTTAAAGCCGAACATCAACGACCAAGTGGCTTATTACAGTCATTGGAGATTCCGGAGTGGAAGTGGGAGCATATCACGATGGATTTTGTGGCGGAACTTCCAATTACAACAAAAGGGTATGATGCGATTTGGGTGATAGTGGATCGGTTGACGAAGTCGGCTCACTTTTTTCCAATAAGGGTTAAGTATAACTTAATTAGACCAGTTAGCTAAACTTTATGTTAAGGAAGTTATTTCCAGACATGGAGTACCAGTTTCGATTGTGTCAGATAGTGATCCACGATTCACATCAAACTTTTGGAGGAGTCTGCAAGAGAAGTTGGGGACGCAATTGAATTTGAGTACGGCTTATCATCCACAAACCGATGGACAGAGCGAGAGGACAATTCAGAAGTTAGAAGATATGTTAAGATCTTGTGTCATGGATTTTAAGGGTAGTTGGGATGATCATCTACCATTATTAGAGTTTGCATATAATAATAGTTATCATGCAAGCATTATAAAGCTTTATACGAAAGAAAGTGCAGGACACCATTGTGTTGGGACAAAGTGGGAGAACGTCGAATGCTAGGGCCAGAATTGGTGCAGCAAACAACGGATGTAGTGAAGTTAATACGAATGCGTCTCATAGCAGCTCAAGACAGATAGAAAAAGTATGTGGACTTGCATCGAGAAAATAGGGAGTTTGAAGTAGGTTCTTACGTGTTTCTAAAGGTGTCTCCCTGGAAAGGAAAGATACGCTTTGAAAAGAATGGAAATTTAAGTCCAAGGTTTATAGGACCTTTTGAAGTGTTAAAACGGGTAGGTGAGGTAGCTTATATGATAGCATTACCTCCAGACTTAGAATGAATACATAACGTGTTTCACGTATCTGTGTTACGTCCTTATAAGCCGAATTATAAGCACGTGATAGAGTATGAGCCTATTCATATCGAGAAGGACTTAACGTACGAAGAAATTCCGATTTAAATTATCGATATAAAAGAGCAAGTTCTGCGGAACAAAGTTATACCTTCTGTAAAGGTGTTATAGAAGAACCACAATGCCGAAGAAGCAACGTGGGAATTGGAAGAAAAGATGGGGAAGGATTACCCTCAGTTGTTTGCATAATGTAAGACGAGATTCTGGGGACAGAATCTTTATAAGGGGGAAGAATGTAACGACCGAGAAATTCGGATCAATTGTAAAATAATTTTATTTAATTAAATAATGAATAAAATTATATTATATGTTATTATTATGTGTTAGTAAGATGAATGTCGTTCTATAACCTAGAAACATCGAAAAGTCATAGTATTTTGACTACGTGAAGGAATTAAAGTGTTTGAATTTCCAAGACGAAAATAAAAGTTTTTCGAGAAATTTTCTAAAAAATACTATTCATTGATTTCTGCTCGGGAATTATTTTTGAACTTCCGAGAAATACGTAACGATATTATATCGAGGTGAGATGGATTATGTAATAATAATTCAAGTATGGAATGCGGACGTAATTTGAGAACGTTAGGAAAAGTAAAGTGTCAACTAATTAAAGCAATGATCGTATAATACGTAGGTATTGAACAAGGTAATGAATACGAGTATAATACGAAGTATTATACAAGTATGTATGAATGATAGTATGTCGTATATGTTGAATAAGTATACGAGTTAGAATACGAGATTAATACGTAGAGAATACGTACTAAGGCTTTAAGCTATATGAAATGAACTTGTATAATTGTGTAGGAAGTGTATAGTTTAATTGGGAATGTGTTAAGCCCAATGTAAACTATTGTTAAAGCCCAAGTGTTGATTAATGTAAAGTCCAAAGTAAATTAATGCAAGCCCAAAAGCTTAAGTTAAGCAAATTGAATTAAAGCCCAAATTAAGATCCAATAGGTGAATAAAGATCCATGGGGCAACCCATGTGGGCCCCATGATCACATGGTTGATCTTGGTGGCTAAGAAAAGAGTGTGATGGCCAAGCAAAGTAAGTGGTTATCAAGTTAACTTGATAACTAAGTAATGAATAGTAAGGAGGTGATTAAGGAAGTGGGATTGGCTATTGACTAAACTACCCTAACCTAGCAATTCCTATAAATAGAAAGCTTTGGATTTCATTTGTTGATTGTTCAAATACACCAACAACTTAAGTGCTTAATTGTTAGAGAGAATAAGTAAGAAAAAGTTAGACTTCCATTAGTAGAAAAGAAGAAGAAAAGCTTGATCATTAAAGGTAATGATCCTATATCATTAATCTTCTATCTCTATAATTGTAGGTTGATAAGAGAAGTGTTGATTGATAGACATGTATGCTAAGAAATGATAAGAATGAATAATCAAAGGACTTAAGTCTTAATAAGCCGTGAATAAGCACTTGGTTCATAGAGAAGTTATGAACTAAGGAAGAATTTATAAGAACTAGTAACATGTTTACATGAATGAAGTTTGTATGATAAGAAGATGTAAGGATGATGGTTAGAAGACTTCAACTATTATAAGTTATGTAAAATGAAATCATAAGTAGTTTATACTTTTATAAGTTATAAACTCATGAAGAACAAGTAATGACTTATCATGTAAATAAGTTGATGTAATATGTATGTTAAGATGTTAGTATGATGGATAGAATCCATTTGAAATGATGAACAAATCATAAGTACCGAAGTTATGCCGGAATTCACACGATTGGACAATAATCGTCGAATTCGTGAAATTCTCGGATTAGAAGTCGAACTTTGATATTGAGCTCAGAAATGTTGGTTTTCAATGGAGACAAGTCTTATTTGGCATTATAGAGTTGCAGACTCAAAAATGACCGAATTCCGATTTAAAACGAAGAAACGAGCGTTGAATGTTCACGAACGTTTATCGTTTTCGTTAAAAATGAACTAATAGGTGAATTTTGAGTTAACGAAGTCAAAAATGTAAAATTCTTGCATGGACATGTAGAGTATGCGATTTTTGAGCTAATGGCTTTTGAACTAGCCAATTCAGACTTATAACGAAGAATTTATGAGCCCGGGAAGTTCACCAAACAAAATAACTGTAAAAAAATTTTGGGGCTTAGAATTCATGCCACAAATTTCGTAGAGTTGTAATAATGCACAGTGCAGTTTGAGGTAGGAATATGACATACTGGGAAGTGGCAGCAGTACATGCTTGAGTCTTAGTATTAAGAATGAAGCGGCAGCATTAAGCTGAGATAGAATGAGACCTTTGGAAACCCGTATGCAGCAGCCGCCATCCTTAGGGTTTGCACAGTAAAGAAAGCTTATGAAGATAAAAAGAAAGTTAGTTGGTTAATGATGAAGTAACATTAATTAACTTAATGTAACATTGTTTAAAGTGTTTTAAACCTTAAGTATGATCACTAAAGGTAGAAGATAATCAATCGAATGTGAACGTAATGACGATGTAAACTATAACGGCAAGCCGGAACCAATAGTAACAAATCTAATACATGATTAGATTGAGAAGAAGGGTAAGATTCATTAGAACCATGTATGTTAATATATGATCTAATGTGTTACGTTATGTGATCATATATTGTAGAGACCTTAAAGACTTAAAGAGAACGTGTAATAACAGTAGCAGACGCTAAAGGCAAGTGTTCTAACCCTTGTCTATGTTCAATCTAGAGAAGCTTTGTGATTCATGTATTCCTACGCATAAATTGATGTATGATAAAGTCAAAGCCAATTCTTTTGGCTAAACTTACGATATGTTAGATTTCTTATAATCTATTGAAGTATGGTCAATGGTTTACCAAACTATTTTGGTGTGGTTTTCAAATGAAGACTGAGTATGCTAAACAAATGTTTTATCGTCAAGCAACAGACACGTGAGGTTGCCACAACTTAAACATACATACGTTTAATGAATAAAGTGTTGATCAACATAGAGTACTATAGGCTGATCACCTAGACGTGCTCGTAAGTAATGCCGAACTTACAGACTTAGTGTCGGGTTGTCCTTTTCAAAGAAAGTATGAAATGCTCAAGGTCTTAGACAGGAATTGATGTTTTACTGAATATTGTTCATTGTAAAATGTTTTGAGAAAAGAGAAGTGCTATTTTGAATTATCGATAGTACTTCATAACTATTGTTCAATTATTGAAGATATATGATTTTTATGTTTCAAGCATGTCATTTTAATGGAATTGTCATACTTGCTGAGCTAGTTATGCTCACTCTTGCTTGAACCATATGAATGCAGCTAAGATCGAACGGATCGAAGGATTCGGCAAAGATAAAGGAAACGCTAAGGCGAACCTGTAGATTACCTATGTAATAGTATAGGTGAATGATATTAATATTTGATATTATGACAAAGACAAATGTAATGGTTGTTAAGAAACTGGGATATGGTAATATTGTTTTGGAATATATATAAGACATATTCATTCTTTTGAGGCATTAAAATTGAATGTATGTGTGAACTGTAGCACCGCGTAACACCATATGTCGGGTTGGAAGATACCCAGATTTGGGGGCGTCACAAAAATAAAATTAGATTTTAAATTTTTTTACAAACCAATTACCCGGATTATCTTTTATACATATTATTAATTAAAATGAAGAACAAGAAGTTATGGAATCATACCCTTGTAGATACGAGCTTCCACACATACGAGTTCAATTTTTACTTCTTCGCGATCTCCTTGAATCTCCAGGTAGATTCCTTCCTTTGATCAATGTTAGCCACCCAAGTGTATGGCCTCTATGTGACACCCCTAAATCCAGGTACTCCATTCCCAGAGGATTTAGTGTTCACTATCCAAAACCATTATATCTAACTACCCATAACAAAGGATAAAGACATAATTTAAATAACTTAACAATAATCTTCCCATTAAAGGGTTACATCATTATAAAACAATCCCAAGTAATCTAACCTTAAATTATTACATCAGTTTGCAAAATACATCATAAAATAAAACAAGTCTCATAACATAAAACATTTAAATAAACTCTCATAAATCTTTAACACTTGGACATCTTGCCCTTTCCTTTGCTAGTAGATGGCTCATCGACTTTCTCAACTTTAGCTGCAGTGTTAAATGCAAGAGTGAGCAAACAATTGCTCACTGATATAGAGAGTAGTAATGATAGCAATATGAGAATGAACAACGAATGTTGATCAATAATGAACTTGTTCTACGATTCAAAAATAGAAAACAAGTTCGAACTTTAATATCCGAGGGTCTTAAGACCACGAACTATGTCCTGGGTACTTAGGTATTACTACCCAACCTTAACAGTCATTTAGACTATACGGACCCTTCTTAACGTACTTAGGGGGATCAGCCCTTTGTACCATGTATTGTGCACAAACATCTAAATGTTACACGTACAAAATCCCCTATGTTAGGGTTGTTCGTCTCAGTTTGGATTTAGAATTTCCGCACTAAAGAAAGTTTAACCCGGAACTAACTTATCAGTGGTTCTAGAATTTTAGAACACTATTCCATAATAGAATAGTTTAATCAATAAGATTTTGCTTACTACTTGAAGGCTTAATACAACAACATAGAATTGAACAACAACATTATATATTTGAATAAACATGGTATACGTACAAGGTACCATATAAGAATTAGAGCAACCTTAATTGAATCAATATATTAGAACAACATATGCTTTGAATAACAATAACAAGACATAGAATATGAAACTCGTTCAATGTAACGAATTAGGTTACAAGAGCTTATTTAACCATACATAAGTATAGAATCAATAAACTTGCTCAATAAGAGTTTAGGAAACTTGCATTCAATACGAAGAGAATGAAATTAGAAAACTTGCATAAGTATAACATAACAACGAAAGGTAAACCTTACTGAATAATAAAGTAGCATAGGTTAGGGAAACTTGCCTTGTATGTAAGCTAAACAAGTATAATAATGTTCGCCAATTACCCTACACATATCATTGGAATCACAATAATAATTAGTTGTATTAACATTAACTTTATGGGTTTAACCCATCATTTAGGTCATAACCTTAACTTAACATCTAACCATTTTGGTTAACACCTTTAACGAATCTGAAATCTCACAATGGTCTAACATAAACTTAATCATTCATTTCTAACTTTTGAAAACATCACATTTAGTTCATTACATAACTTATTCAAGTGATAACTATAATCTCCATATTTTGGTATTATATTATACTACAACTTGTTATGATGTGTTATGTTATGTTTTAACATCATTATCATGAATGCCAAGCCAAATTAGACCCTTATATAACAACCTACAAACAAACAGACTTCTTCGCTTTAGACTTAGGGAACTACGCATTGGCAAGTGCTATTTTACACTTTGTGGTAGCAGCTGCTGCTGCATAGATGCGTAAAATCAATAAGAAGTGACTACATATACAATGAATCACCAAAAATCAACCCAATACTACAGAAATTCACAATCTAAACATCTAAAACTTTGTAATAACATAGAAAAGCATGCTATACACCATTCCAATTATATAAACATTACATAAATTCAATTTTAAGGGATCAAAACCCCAATTTCTCCAATTTCATCATTTTTTACACTTTTAGCGAATTCGATCGCCACGACTTCGTTTCTTAATCAATTGACATGATTTAAATTACACCGCTTTCGTTTCTTAACATACTAACATAATCCAATATTAAATTATAGATTATAGCAAGTATTGATCATAAAATTTCGTATTTTCTAAGTCATTTTCTATAAACATAAACATTATTATTTGAAATCTTCTACTACAACCCAATTTCATGCATTTAATCATCAAATAGTACTCACACATGATTATTTACAGATTATAACACCGTATATACATGTATCAATCCAACGTGATTAAGTAATTTACAAAAGATGATCATAGAAACTCAAAACATAACATTAGAAGTAATATACCTTCAAACCCTAGTTGTATGCTAACAAGAGATAGTGAATCGCTCCTTCCTCTTGGCAAAATCACAGAGACTTAATCTCTCAATTCTTCACTGTGTTTTTTTTCTCTTCTTCCAAGCTCTCTCTTTACTATGCTCTTAAGCCTTAGAAGAATAAGACGCGTGAAACATAAACTGATATGGCCTCACCTCCCACGCATTTTTTTAGTTAAAAAAAACAAAAAGGCGTCAGTTGAATAAGCCAAAGGCCACAAGGCCTTTTTTGGCTAAACACATAACTCCCATACTAGTTTATTTTTATAATATTTATATTATATAGTTACTTTTGTCACACTTGTTTTAGTTAATTTAAATAACTTATATCAGTAATTATAATAATTATAATTTCATTATAATTATACTTTTTATTTGATAAATCATTATATATCTAATTTAATTTATACTTTAGACTTAAACATTGCTTTATTTAATTTACTTATTTTTCTTAAATATTAAACAATTTATTTAATTTAATTAATTCATTAAATTAAATCCTTAAATAATAAAATTACCATTCATTAATTTAGTTAACACACATACTCAACTAAATTATTACATCACAATTCATCAATTATTTATTTTTCTCAATAAATAAATTATTTAAAATATTTATTTAATTTAATAAATATTTAAATTAAATTACAAATTTCTCGATCGTTACACTCTACAGGTGATCCACCAAGGAAGAAGAATGGTGTATTGGCTCAAACCCTAGTTTTTCTTATCTCTATAGAAAAGGGGCGTACTCTCCAACTTTTGGAATCACGTATATCTGATATAAAACTCCTCTTATAAAGATATAAGATAACCCTATTTGAAAGTCCAATAATAATCTAGAAGGGGGGTTGAATAGATTATTACCAATTAAAAATTTATCTTAGGCCTTTTTGAATTTTTGGATAATTAATTTGCAGTGTTAGAAATTAATTTGCAAGTCATTAAAAAATTTAATCACACCATGCACAGAGATTTGTCTTGTTCACAACATACATCCCGGGTATGCTACTACGTCCAGTCTCAAGCTCCTCTCCAGGACTTGAGATCCTATTACTATCAGTAATAAATACTCCTTCAACAGGCGTAGAAACCTTTACAAAGTTTTATAGACAAACTTCCAACTATTTCCAACTAATCTATCTTGGACAGCAAGCTCCCCGCTCCCTCCTCAAGCTTAGTTGTACTTCTTTTGAGTTCAGTTCTATTCTATGATCTAGTCTTGAAACAACAACCTCTTCCTCACCTCACAAGTACACTAAGACCCAAATTCTCGCTGACCTCTCTAAGACTTTGGTCTTGGTCGAAGAATTACTCGTCTTTCTCACAGGTATATAGAATAAACTAACTCTGACCTTTTCTCTTTTTATAAATAAGTTTACAATAATGTGCTTCTCAAATAAGCAGATAAGAATTTAGTACAGATGGATGCTTCTTAAATAAACAGATATTAATTTAAGAACAAATGTATATATTTATAAAAGTTCAAAGACTTTTATATGCTTCTTTGAAAGCATGTAGAAATTTATGTTTAGATCATATGATGCTTTTGATTAAGCAAATATATAAAATATACTGCAGTTATAAAAGTTTAAATAACTTTTATATTTTGAGTGAAAAATACTTCTTGAATAATCAAATAAGTCAATTTTAGTTTTAGCTCAAAAATACTTCTATATAAGCAGATAAATAATTTTAATGCAATTTATAAAGAATTATTTACTTTTTATGGAATAAAAAAGTCACTTTAAGTTTAAATATAAAAGTTTAAATAACTTTTGTATTTAGAATGAAAATGCTTTTGAGTAAGCAAATAAATTATTTTAAGCTTTGAATCAAATATGCTTCTATTTAAGCAAATAAATTCACTTAAGTTTGTGAAATAAAAGTTTAAATAACTTGTATATTATGCAACAAGTATTTTATGAATAAATAAATTTATGAACAAATACTTGTGATGATAGATATCAAGTATAATAATTAAATCGCCATAATACTTGATATAACAAATATATTTGTTTAACTCAGATAATATATAACAATATTTTATCTATTATGTGAACTTTTATAAATAATGTTACTTAGTACTATAAGGAATCGTATGGTTTGAATTCCTCTTTGTAGAGGTGTATCTCCGTAGCCTTGCAACGTCTAAGTACGACAAAATTTATAATTTCACAATTGATATTTATATAAATATTTTCAATAGATCACTACGATTCTCAAATCCGGTTCGGATGATTCCTCTTTTTGGAGGAATATCTCAGTGTTATTTTGAGCTATCAAGTGTCGTATCTATTTTACGATATTTATATAAATAATATCAATAAAAGGTTACTAAAAACTATAAGGAATCATACGATTCGAATTCCTCTCCATAGAGGTGTATCTCCGTAGCCTTGTGGCGCCTAAGTATCCTTTTATTTGATAAATAGATGAAATAAAGATATATAAAATTGTGTATAACAATTTATATTCGTATCTCTATAAATATAAATAAGAAAGAGATAATTCAAATAAAATAAATCAAACAACTTAGCTCAATATGCTTAGACTAATTTTTCCTTCTCAAATAATCAGAATTTTTGTAAGAAGTGATAGAGAAAGCTTTTTAGAGAGAATGTAGGAGAGAAATAAGCTTTTCTTGAAAGTGAATTGGCAAATTGAAAATGAAGAAAAGCCTCCTGTTTATAGATTTTTGAGGTCAGGGGAAAAATGGTAATTTTGAAAATCGTATTTGAAATTAATGGTTGAGATTGCTTTAATTTAAAATCAATAGCTTGGATGAAAAAAAAAATCACGCGATAGAACTCAAATTTTTGCCCGGGCCAAATTCCCCCAACTTAGCATTTATTGTTCAATTTCAAATATTCCACCACTTCATTTATTTGGTCAAAAGCCAATTATGATTCATTTAATATGTATACACTCATGCATGTTATATATATATATATATAGTATATATATTTTTAACACACACACATTTAATATGTTATAAATGCATGTTTCTATATATATATATATATATATATATATATATATATATATATATATGGTATAAATGCATGTTTCAACATAGCATTTATTACTTATTTTGACCACATGTTGTACACAGTTTTTAAGCAAAATTTTGCCAGCATACACACGGTTTTGTCCCAAAATAAATGTCACATGGTTTAAAAAAAATTGTCAGAACATGTATATATATAATAAATGCATGCATGTTTCACACACACACACACACACACACACACACACACATATATATATATATATATATATATATATAGAGAGAGAGAGAGCAAGGATCAAGTGCATACTCCTTATCTTACTCACCCGTGCTCACCCCCCTTTAGCGACCGGACGTGACGATTTTTGGTCATACAATCGTAAATCATATACTTTTAGCGACGGACAACATATATAGCGTCGCTAAAAGTATGAACGACAGTTGATGACTCAATAATCGTCACGTGTCCGTCATGCTAAAAGGGGTGTGCACGGTGAGTAAGATAAGGGTATCTACTGATCCGACCAGATATATATATATATATATATATATATATATATATATATATATATATAGCAATAAAATAATTTTACCAAATTTTGAAATAACTTAAAATAATTTTTTGAAATCTTTAAATAATAAAATTAATTTGAGAATAAATAGAAAATGCCCATATGTCAAAAATGATTTGATCAAAATCTCCATCTTCTTTCCAAATTCGGTCAAACAAACATTTGGTGATCAACATATGATTTTTGTCCAAAAATGCATGACCCAATTCATTTCCAGCACATTAGCAAGCATTGTCCCAATATAAGTGACCCATTTGTTTTAACACTTTAAAAAAATCAAGATCAAGAAAATCAATTAAATAAGATTTAGAAAATATTTTTGGTCAAAGTAAATAAGATAAATAAAATAATTATAAAAAAAATCCTATGGAGAGTATTCTACCCTTTTAATTAATTTATTTACTAATTATTGTTATCATCAAAATAAATCTAAAAGTTAGAGAGCCAACACTATTTAATTAAAATAAGGTATTATTTATTTAATTAAACTCTTTTAATTAATTAGGCTCTCTAATCTTATTAGGGATAATTAATTAAACCCTTTAACTAATTTTGTCTCCTAATCCTATTAGGAATAAATGAGAGTACTTATATTAAATTAAGTCCTAAACTCTTTTAGAAATTAAAATAATAATAATAGTAATAATATTAATAAGACTCCTCTTATTAATTTATATTTAATATTTTAAAATATTAAATAATAAATATTAAACTATTTAATTTATTCTATCACCATAGATTAAATTAAATATACTTAACATATTATTACGATTATACAATTAACTTCTTAAATATTTATTCTTCCTTTTATGGTGTGACCCTTTAGGTTCTCCATATTAATCCGGTTGTGAATAAATCAATTAAAAAAATTCTAATCTTATTTAAATAAATAAATTAAACTATTAATTTATTTAAATAAATAATATTTATTCTACAATAGGGATAAGCCTCCCTAGTGATCAACGACTTTTCAGATAATATAGATTTCAACATTAATCATAAAAAAGCTTTTGAGTAAATAGTTACCATACAATTCAATCCTTCATACAATGTCCCAATTAAATATAAGACATGGAATTACTGTCAAGTTTTATTTTATTTAATTATATGTATTTTGATTCCTAAATGCACAACTCCTAATGAATGCAAATTAGAAACTACTTTCTAATTTCATTCCACCTTGGCCAAGGATTCTTCGGTTGTCATTTATCGAATCACATATGACATTTCTCTTCTTTTACTAGAAGTGGTAGATTCTTTATTAATCATTCATTATCTTTATATATAACTTATTATACCCAAGCATACCCTTTGATATACTCTAAAAGTCTTAAGGAATAAGTCAAAGTATAATTCATTATATATAAGATACTATGATGATCTCAAGTCTAAGGATCATTTGTACTACTATCACTACAGGAATTCCTATTGACAGGCAAGTAAAACTCCATTAGGTATTCCTTAGCGAGTCACGTTCAGTGAACTTATTCTCCAATAAGGACCTACATACTTTCTTTAGTGTCTCCACACAAATGATCATAAGATCAATAATTCTTATCTAATGAGCAAACAATGTATGTATCAATCTATCCGGATTCACTAATCCCCTTTTTAGTAATCTATTGATTAAGAATATTTTAGTTTTAAGCTATTTAAGAATCTAGATCTCATTAGCATCATCTCATCACGATTCTAAAAGCATTGCTTAAAACTAAGGGTTTATCACATATTATTAAAATAGCACCATGTAGATAATTAAATGCCTTTAATACATAATTATTTTATTAATAAATAAATAAGATTGATTACAAATTATATGCTTTATCATCATACATGATTGGCTTGTATGCATACTACTTTCAGAATTGACTTTAAATATACTTATTCAATAAAGGATTTTGGCTTTAATTTACATTGACTATTCAGCTTTAAGGAATTAACCTACACTGATTTCTGTTTGCAACTACTAACTGATTTATATTTGAGGGATAACTTATATTAAGAAGAAAATTATTCAAATTATCATTTTCCACGTATTAAAAATTCGTCTGTTACTATTAATAACATGCATGATTTTGTATTTTAAATCTTTACCTTTTTTTCATGATAATAAAAGTGTATGTCATTTTTTATTCTATAATAAATATTTGATAAGAATCATTATATATATATATATACAAAAAAAATTCTCTAGCGAACCGACTAAAGACGAATCGGCTATAACGACGATTCATTCATTGCTAAATCACAAAAAGATTGATTTTTTGAACTATAACGACAGTCTGAACTATTGTCATAACTATATTGTCAATTGTCTATTGGCTGATGAACCATTAAGTTGGAGATGCGTCCATATTTATATAAGCGCATACGGAAATATCCCCATACCAATATATATTCCTATTTATGAATAATATAATTTTTTTTATTATATTACCAATACGAACAATATTCCTTTGACGCATATATAAAATTTCAGACTCCAGCCCAGACTCTAGTAATAAATTAAGGGGTGTGTATTCAATTAAGATTTTTAAAATTTTTTTTAAGTGACAAATTTTTATAGAATTTATGGATTTTAATGACTTTTAAAGACTTTAAAGACTTTTTAAAATGACTTTTATAGACTATGAAATAAAGTAATGACTTTTTATAAATTTTTTATCAAGATTGTGATAGACTTTTGTATACTTCTAATATATAAAATAAAAAGATTATTAGATTTAAGATTAAAATTTTGCTACATAGTTAAATTATTTATTATATTTTTTAGTGCATATATTATAAATAATAATCCACACTGCGTATGATAACAACTTTCAAAAAAACATATTATACAAAAATTTCAAGTTCTAATAATATTATTTTATCTAAGCATTAGAATACATATATATTATATTATATTTATTACATGACTTCTGATCATTCAATTATTGGCTCCATGATTTTATTTTTTTTCCTTGCAGAAAACGAAATCCACACTCTTGTGTGAGTGTGTGATTCAATACCATATTGATTGTTTTACTACTATATATATATATATATATATAATCCCTCCTTTTACCAAATCATGCAGTGTAATTAATAATAAGACAAAAGCTTTAAATATATATACATACATAATCTTCACAATTGATATGAGAGTTTCATGATTTTATCTCACCTTTATGAAACAAATTTCTTTCGTCTTTGTATTGGAAGCTTTCGAACTGCCGCTTTCTCCCTTACCAATTTACTGTGCCTTTTTCCTCTTTCCTCGATCACACGTACCGCGAGACAGATTAGGTTTTTTAGTTATTTGTTTACTTATTAATATATCTTGTTAATTCTCTTAATTATAATATGATTTAATTTTATCCACATATAAATTAAAGGATTAATTACATATATTAGTACATTTTTAAAAATAATTACAATAATGATACATCTAAAAAATAATTACAAAAAATATTACATTTCAACATTTTTATTTACAATACTAATACAATTAAAAGTCCTTAATTTAAGGGATTAATATTAATGGGCTGACATGGCAAATTATTGTCCATCTTATAATCGGGTTGGTTTTTTTTTGAAATGCGTAATAACCGCCATCTATCATTTGTATGGAACTCTTTAGTTAGAAACCCTTATTCGCATGCTAAAACCCTTTTTTCTCTCTTCTGTCCATGTGTTATTCTTCTCTATTGATCGTTTCTGGTGATTTATTCTTTATTTTAGTGATCGTTACTCGTTATCATCTTCGTTTAGTTATTCGCCATCTTTGTTTAGTTATTCGTCATCGTCGTTGTTACTCGTTATCGCTGTTGCACAGTGGTTCAGTTGGTTTCTTCTTCTCCATTGATCGATTCTGGTGTTTATTATTATTTCAGGTGAGTAATTTCTAAATAGTTTAATGTATTATCTATTAAAGTAGTTTACTAACATAATGGAGTATTGATTGTTTGGGTTTATGTTGTTTTTATGTTTTGTATAGAATGGTTGATACAAGGAAGAAGGATGAAAAGAGGAAAAGAATCACGAAGGGTGATTCTGTTAAGGACTTGAAGAAGTTTGCTATGGAGAGGAAGGGGAAGGATGTAAGTCAGAAATCCAGTAAGAATGAGAATAGGTTGGTGATACATGGTGATATCAAGCATACTGAAGTGCAGTTGGATTTTGATTTTGATGTCCCTGTAGTTAAGACAGAAGCTCAAGTTCATAGCCAGAAGATATTTCCAACCCAAAAATTTTTAAAGGTGTCTTAATTTAAATTTTGTTATTGTTACTATCATATAACTGTTTGGTTACTTCTTTAGTATGTTTTTGGTTACTGTTAGCTTGTGATTTGGATACCATTTTTTCCCCTGATTTGGTATTTTGGTTACTTTTTTATGTTGTTATGGTTACCATGTATTTGCTTAGTATACATGGTTGACTAAACTGGTTTTGGTGTACATGTTGTTTATGTATTGGTTACCATTAAAACATGTTTTGGTTACTATCATATAAATGTTCGGTTGCTTCTTTAGTATGTTTTTGGTTACTGTTAGTTTCTGATTTGGATACCATTTTTGTTTCCTTGAGTTGGGATTTTGGTTACTATTTTTTGTTGTTCTAGTTACCATGTATTTTCTTAGTATATATGGGTTGACTAAATTGTGTTTGGTTTATATGTTGTTTATGTATTGGTTACCATTAAAATATGTTTTAGTTACTAACATATAACTGTTTGGTTACTTTTTTAGTATGTTTTTTTGTTACTGTTAGTTTATGATTTGGATACCATTCTTGTTCCCTCAATTTGGGATTTTGGTTACTTTTTTATGTTATTTTGGTTACCATGTATTTGCTTAGTATACATTGGTTGACTAAACTGGGTTTGGTCTACATGTTGTTTATGTGTTTTTTACCATTAAAACATTGATTGGTTACTATCATATAACTGTTCGGTTACTTCTTTAGTATGTTTTTGTCTACATATTTTTGTTTTGGTGATCTTTAAATTATGTTTTGGTTAATATTATATTTAACTATTTGGTTACTAAATAAATTGGTATGTACTACATGTTGTTTATATTTTGGTTACCATTAGATTATATAATATAACTGTTTAGTTACTGCTTTATTATGTTATAGTTACTGTTATATTATGATATGATAACTATTATTGTACAGTCAATGTGGGATGTTGGCTACTTTTTATAGTCTATTTTGGCTACTGTGTAATTGTTATATTATGTTTTGGTTAGTATAATATTATTTGTTGGTTACTATGTAACTGTTTATGGTATAAATATTGTTTATATTGGTTACTAATGATTGTGTAAATCTGATTTTGTTTATTTGTAGTTATGGGATCTTTATTATGAGGAATGCAACAGAAAATTCACTAGAAAAGTTATATATTGGTGTGACATGGAAGTCCCTAGCATTATTACCAAGAAATTGAACCCAAGTCAGTATGAGAAGTTTAAGGCATTATGTTTTGGGAATTTTCTGGAGTTTGGTGAGCACCAAATGTATTCCCAGATTCTTCACCATGCTCTTGTAAGGGAGGTTCACCAGAGGGATGATGGTGAAATGTGGTTTTTGTTTGGGGAAAAAAGGGCCAGGTTTGGTTTGCCTGAGTTCTGTCTAATTTCTAGGTTGAGATGGCAAGGTGAGGATGACGTAACTGCATATAAAGTTATGGAGAATCTGCTTATTGAAAAGTTTTTTGGGGACGAAGCTATGACGCGTAGTAGTATAGGTAGGGTATATCGGAAGGCAGTTTTTGATGACAATGATGAGGCTGTTAAGATGTCAATGATTTTGTTGGTGTTTAATTTCATTCTATCCACAGTTTTTGAAAATTATGTGGATGGGGCAATGGTTAATTTTTTATGTTATGGTGATGTTAGTAGTTTTCCTTGGGGGAAAGTCGTGTTTGAGATGACAAAGTACTCTTTGTCCAATACTTTCAAGGGGCGTTTAAAGAAAGGAAGGAATGGTGGTTCAATATATAATTTCTATAAGGATCATTATACCAAATTGTAGAAGTTAAACGGGTTTCCTTATGTATTCCAAGTGTTTATGTTTAATGCTCGGGGTATATGTAATGACGAGCATCCGTCGGATGTTCGTTTAATGTAATTGGTGACCTTTTGTTATACAATTGGTTACTGATTATATTTTGTGAAGTTTACTATTAATAATGTAGTTAGTTACCTTTATATACGCATTTGGTTACTGATTATATTATATGCATGTTAATAATAACAATGTAGTTAGTTACCTGAATATACGCATTTGGTTACTGATTATATTACATGCAGGTTACTAATAACAATGTTGTTGGTTACCTGAATACACACATTTGGTTACCTTTACACATGTATTTGATTACTGATTACTATACATTTGGTTACCTGTACACATGTATTTGGTTACTGATTATATTTTATGATTCTTTATTTACTGATTTTTTTATTTTAATTGTACAATGTTTGTTAGATGCTATACTAAAGTGTAGTTAATGTTTTTCAGTTGAGGATAAAAAGTTTGATTCCCACGGCCGAGGAGAATGATCGGCTTGATTTGGGTGGGATTCACTTTTTTAATGGGAAGGATGCTGATAAGAAGGTTGAAAAAAAGTGAAGGTTGACAACATTGGATTTGATATATCTAACGTTAAAAATGCAATTGATGCACGGTTTAGGCCGTTGGAGAGGAAATTATCTGAAATTAAGAAAGACATTGGAAAATTGCGGGCTGATATTAAAGATGAGATGCAGATTTTACACATTCAGATTTGCAGGGACTTTAGGTTCATTATTAGAGATGAGTTACACGGGATCAAAGACATTGGGGACAAACAAGTTGATGGTGATTCTAATGATGATTCTGATTCTGATTCAAATGATGCTGGTGATGATGATGAAGCTGATGATGTTGCTGATGAGGATGCTGATGTTTTTAAAGGAAATTATAATGATGATGATGAGGATGGTGATGATGGGTTGAAAGCTGATGAGAAGAATGATGAGTTTAAAACTGAAGTTGTTAAAGAGTGTGAACATGATGTTATGGCGGAAGAGCCACATGTTGATGAGGATGTTGATGATGGTTCAAAACTGAATAAGAATAATGATGGTGATGATGTGTCGAATTTCGTTGAGAAGAAGGATGGGAATGAAATTGAGATTGGTAATGAAGTTGAACGTGATGTTATGGTTAAAGAACATCATGAAATAAAAAATAATGATGATGAAGAAAATGTCAAGGTTAGATATATTTGTTTGTTTTGTTATGTGTTATATGTATTTTGTTGTAATGATTAATTGGTTATTTTTTATTTTGCACTGATTGGAAAGAATAATGACATGCCATATGTCAAGCCAATGCACTGGAAAAAAGATTGTTGTGTATGTTGCAGCTGAGGTTAGTGTTATAACGACATGCCATCTTTTTTTTTGCATGCTCTCTAGGTTTTGGTCACTGTTATATTGTGATTTGGTCACTATTATATATATTATGGTTACTATTATATTGTGGGTTGGTTACTATTACAATGTGTGTTGGTTACTATTATATTATGTTTTGGTTACTAATTTATTTTGTTTTGGTTACTATTATAATATGTTCATTTTAGTCTATTGGTTATTGTTCAGTCAGTTTGTTATTGCATATATTAGTTAACTGCATGTGTTTATGTTGAATATCTAATCTTATCTATAACCTTTCCTGTCAATTGAAAAAGGGGGATAAATGTGAGGCAGAAAGCAAGTCTTCACTTGATCAGATGGTTCTGACCACACAGGACATAGTTCAATGTGACGAGTTGGAGAAAAGCATCCATAAAGCCGGTGGTAGACCTGTCCGTGAAAATATCAACCACCTCACCCATAATAAGACTCCTCTTATTTATAGATGTAGACAACCCTCTAACAATTAAGGAATTGGGTTTTATTTAATTAATTAAATTCTTTTAATTAAGTAAGCTTCCTAATCTTATTAGGGATAATTAATTAAACTCTTTTAATTAATTTGCCTCCTAATTCTATTAGGATATTTGAGAGTACTTTTATTAATTAATTCTCAAACTCCTTTAGGAATTAAATAATAATAATAGTAATAATAATAAGACTCCTCTTATTAGTTTATATTTAATATTTCCAAAATATTAAATGTAAGACCCTTTTATAAATAAAGATGAATTATCTATAAATATTATTTTTGAATATTATGGAATAATTTGATATAATGTTATAGTTGTGGGTAATATTTATAAATTTTGCAAAGTATGCAAGTGGTTATATTATATTCGATTGGTGGGGAATATTCGGTTTAGCGGGAATATTCGCATAACTACTCAATCATTGGTGGACCCTAATAATGTAATTATTGGCCGGATCGAGAAAAGCGACAAAAATATTTTATTGAAATAACGGCGGAAGTTTTACCGTTGATCTTTGTTGAACTACTCGGTAGAGTAAAAGTACGATGAATACATGTGGTTGTATAAGTAGCACTACGGTATTGATTATTGATGCTTATGTGAGAAGTCACTCGGTTTGATTCCATTATCACATGAATTATTATAGCGATAATGACTTTTTGTTTTATTAGATTATTAATTAGCGTAATAAAAGCGAAACATCTTTTTTATATAAAATGTAATACTTTATTAAAGTTATTTTATAAATAAAATATATTATATTTTATTATGCATAGTATAGTGCACGTAGTGTTTTGCATAGTGTTTGCATAGTAAAATGTTTTTATATAAATAGAATATATTATATTTTATTTAAAAGATTTTGCTTTTAAATATGGACCGCCGATTAAAAGTAAATCAATCTGGACCGTTTCATGGATTAGTTACTATGCATTCCATTTTCCTATAAATAGAAGCTCATTCCTTCATTATTTTCTTACGAATTCATTGAAACTACTAGAGAGAGAAATTATGAGAGAAGCTATAGAGAGAAAGTTATAGAAAGAAAAGAGTATTCTTTACTTCACTACTACTTATATTAGGTTCTTTTTACTAGTAAGGGGTGTTATTCTTTCTTTTGAAGAGAACTTACATTATTCCATTCACTATTATTCATTTGAATAACTCGTAAAGTGGCATACCCTATACATAACTTTGTATACGGCAGATACCCTATACTTGGTGAAATCCTTATGTTATTCCATTGCTTATTATTCTTGGAATAACTTCAGTATACGCTGATTTTACCTATACTTGGTGACATTCTTCTATTATTACGTTGGAACATCACATCTCGTGTGTTTTACATTGGACTGGTTCGCCTTCTTTATTATTATTCATTTGGAACATCACATGCATGTGTTTTACACGGACTGGTTAAAATCTTTATCATTCATTGGAATATCCTATCGTGTGTTTTACACCCGGATGCGGTTCCATCTTTATTATTCGTTGGAACATCACCGTCGATTGTGAATTTCACCGACCTGGTTCCGTTATTATTATTCTGTTGGAATAACCTATCCATGCGAAGTACCGCATGTATGGTGATTTCTTTTGTTATTCCATTCTTTATTATACCCAGTTGGTTAAAACTTTGACTTCTATACTCCATGAAATTAGTAGAATATCCTTGATATTTGCGTTTCATCCAAGATATCTTTTCATGGAAATATTCTTCCGATCATTCTTGAATTTTACTCTACAAAGCAAAGATCATGTTGACAATTTGGACGTTAATAAATCTCGGATAAAATAATTCTTGAACTTGTTTTATTGAATTCTTATATCATTGTCATCATCCTCATGTTTATATTTTTTTTAAAGTCATCTGTGGCCTGTAGAGCATGGATGGACTTGGTATGATTATGACCAGGGATTATTCGGTGTAATCATGACCGTAATGTTACAAATAATGTGGTAAAAATCCTCAAATTAGTCAGAGTGCATTGATGGATGCTTGTTGGCATGATCATGACCATTAATGAATACACAACTATTCTTGGCCCGTAGTGCAGGAATAATTGTGGTCGTGATACTAAAGAATATCCTTGGCCGTAGTGCAGGGGTGATTCGATGATGTGGATTATTTATTAAAGTCGAGTCTCAATTATATAAAGATGATGAAAACCTTTTAAATCATAAAAGATAGTAGATTTTATTTTCTACTTGACTCTTTTAATGGATTGAATTTTTCCACCGCAGATTAAACCGGTTGTCTATTGTATTTTATCGGTTTAACATTGTTGAAGACTATTGATAATTTATTCGCATTATCTTAGTCATAATATTTCTTCTTGGGCTAGTTGAGCTCACCCTTTCTTTTCTTTGTTCTCTTGAAATGAGAATATAGCCGGGACGAAGCCTGTGGGAAAGCAGTGATGGTCACGAAGATAGCATTAGTAGTCCTCACTATTCGTGAAATAGTGTGATAATAATTGTAATGAGGACTTTTTGTTTGAGTTTGTATAATATGTAGTAGACGATATTTGTATTTAAACTCACGGTTTATGTCGTATTATACAAAACGATTATGTTAATAAGTTGTATTTAAATTACATACCATGTAAGTGGCGACCCAAGATGGGTGATGTATACCTAATTTTGGGGGCGTCAGATTTAGTATCGAGCTAAGGGATATGATCCTCGGCTAAGATGTGAGAAAAGTACTAGGAGGGAGAGCGGAGAATACCTTTCGCTAGTATGACCTACCTAAGTTTATGTGCTATTTTATTATGATCACGAATATATAAAGATAATTGTTACATGTCAATTAATCTTTTGTTTTGTGGCGATGTCTGAAAATGACATCCGAGAATGTTGAGAATAGCAATGGAGCACACGTGCGATCGTTGATTCACCACATATCAATAATCGGGATAATGTGCATCATCGAAGGCGATGATAATCCTCATGCAAACAACAACACCGACCAAATGATGAATGATCAAATGTTCGGAGGCTTTATACGTAATTTATGCAACAACAAAGAAGAGAGCGACTCTGTCCAAAACGTAGGTGGAAACACGGAAAACTCTCGGCGGTCACCGCTAAACAATTCAAGGAGCTGGGACCACCGGAGTTTAAGGGAGAGCTAAAACCACCACAGGCGGAAGCATGGATAAAGCAGATTACCAAGATATTTGATGTCTGGGATGCTCGAGGAGCAAAAGGTTCTTTTGCCGCATTTATGTTGCTTGCGGAGAGGGTTTTGGTGGGAATGGGGTCCAGAAACGTACTCAACCTTCTTGTCTTGAAGATATCTTGGGAGAAGTTCCAGGAGGCTGTTCAACGATAAATACTTTCCGAAAGTATTCGCCACATGAAGGAGGTAGAGTTTATCAAGTTGGAACAAAACAATATGGACCGTGTCGCAATACGAGGCAAAATTTATGAGTTATCACGGTTTGCGTCCCCACTTGGTGGATAATGAAGAGAGAATGGCGCCGAATGTTTTTAAGAGTTTGAAGTCGAGATATCGCCAACATCTTATTTCTCATAAACCGTGTTTGTATTCAGATGTTGTAAATAGGCTCTCGATTAGTGGAGCGATAATGAGTCAACGCAACTAAAAAAGAAGCGGTACGCAGAAAGTTATAATACCAAATGAGAGTAGTCATCAAGCGGTGACAACAAGCGTGGAGGGAATCAAGCAGGCCGATATGGTAACCACTTCGGTGGTAATCGGGGCCAAAACAATAAGAATGGACATTTCAAGAAAGCGGAGATTCAACAATGATGGAAAGACGTCAAGACCAAAGACCCGTTGTTAAGGAAGGAGAAAGACCACCTATCATATGCTTCAAATGCGGAGAAGAGGGACACATCATCCGAATCGTGCCTATGCCGTCAAAAAGCATGTTATAATTGTGGAAGAGAAGGTCACTTAGCTCGATTTTGTCATTTCAGAAGATAAATTCAACTAGGATGGAGGCACCAAAGGCCGTCCCGAGAAAAGTCAAACCTAGTGAGTCTGAGGGAGAAGCGTTTGTTGTGACCTCCAGAGAGCAAGGAACCCGAATGAGGTCATCACGGGTAAGCTTATCATAAACTCTAATGAAGTCTACACTTTATTTGATACCGGTTCTACCCATTCTTTTATTTCTCCTACTTGCGCTCATCAATTAAATTTGACTCAGGAGAAATTAGACTTTGACTTATCATGGAAACTCCGTTGGGAGAAACCTTCATTACATCCAATTGCTTATAAGTCTTGTTTGGTTCAAATCGGTACCCTCATTTACCGTCGATCTTATTTCATTAAAAATACTTGTATTTGACGTGATTCTAGGGGATTGCTTGGTTAACTACTTATCATGCAAAATTGATTGTTTTCGTAAGTTGTTGTTAGCTTTTCATATTCCTAATCAACCTATTATGCTAATTCAAACGACCAAACCATTAAAATTAATCACGGTCATCTCAAGCCATAAAGCTATTCGTTTATTGAAAAATGGATGTCAAGCTTTCTTAGCTCATGTCACGATTTAAACAAAATACGCCGAGTTTTGAGCGATATTTCTATTGTTAATAAATTTCTGACGTATTCTCGAAGAACTTCCCGCCTACCCCAGAGCGTGAAATTGAATTTTGTATCGACCCTTGAACCCGGTACAAAACCTATTTCCAAAGCCCCATATCGAATGGCTCCTATTGAACTTCGTGAGTTAAAGACCCAAATGCGCAGGAATTGTTAGACATTGGCTTTATTCGTCCTGAAGTACTTCTCCTTCGGGGTGCTCTCTGCTCTATTCGTGAAGAAGAAAGATGGGAGTATGCGACTTTGTATTGATTATCGAGAGTGAATCATGTCACCATCAAAATAGGTATCCATTGCCACGTATTGATGACCTGTTTGACCAACGATTGCAAGAGCCAAATTCTTTTCAAAGATTGATCTTCGTTAGGATATCACCAATTGAAGATTAGAACCACGACATTCCAAAAGGCGACTCGCCGTAACTCGATGCGGGCATTATGAATTCCTAGTAATGTCCTTTGGATTGACTAATGCTCCGCCGCCTTCATGGATATGATGAACCGAGTATTCAAGGAATATTTAGATCACTTTGTGGTCGTCTTTATTGATGACATCCTTATTTATTCCAAAAGCCGTGAAGATCATGAGCAACACTTGAGGTCGACACTCCAAAAGCTTCGTGAATATAAGCTTTATGCCAAGTTAAAGAAATGCGAGTTCGGCTTGAAGAAGTAGCATTCCTTGGGCACGTGGTATCAAGTCATGGAATATCTCATTGACCCAAAGAAAGATTGAAGCTATTCAAAGTTGGGAACAACCTAAATCAAATGGATCAAGCGTAGCTTTTCGGTTTAATTTGGTTATTATCGGAGAGTCGTGGAAGGATTTTCTCGAATCGCTACTCCATCGACTTTCGGTGACTCGAAAAGATACAAAGTTCGGTTGGAGCGAAGAATGTGAGAAGAGTTTTCAAGAACTCAAGAGGAGACTTATTTCAAGACTGTTACGACAATACCATCCGGCTCGGAGGGATTTGTCATCTGATGATGCTTGAGCAAAGGTTGGGATGTGTTCTTATGCAACATGGAAAAGTTATAGCCTATGCCTCGCGACATTTCAAAGAATATGAGAGGAATTATCCTACTCATGATTTGGAGTTAGCGGTATTGTCTTTGCACTTAAAATTTGGAGGCATTACTTGTATGGGGAGAAAGTGGAGATCTTTACTGGATCATAAAAGCCTCAAATATTTCTTCACTCAAAAGGAACTCAACATGCGACAACGACGTTGGCTTGAATCATTGAAAGATTATGATCATACCATCCAATACCATCTAAAAGCGAACGTGGTAGCCGATGCATTAAGTAGAAGATCGTATGCAAGTACGAGGCGTTATTGTCAACACAAAGGCCCATTTTGTGTGACTTGCAAAGGATGGAGATAGAGTTAAAGACTCAGGACGACATGTGATGATAGCGAATATCTGAGTAGAACCGACTTTAATCGATAAAGTTAAAGCCGCCAAGCTACTGGACTGGAGCCGATGCGTATGAGGAAGAAAGTGCAAGAGGGTGCTATGCTAGGAAGCAAGAATCGATGAAGAAGGAATACTTGAAGTCAACTCCAGACTTTTGTGTTCCTAACGACCACGATTTAAAGTATAATATCACGATGGATGGGCGCATAACACACCATTTGCAATCCATCTCGGGAGTACCAAAATGTATCACGATATTCGTCATACATTTTGGTGGAGCAATATGAAGAGAGAGATAGCGGCTGTTTATCTCAAGGTGTCTAACTTGTCAACGAAGTTAAAGCGAGCATCAAGTACCAAAAGGTCCATTGCAACCACTTGAAATTCCGGAATGGAAGTGGGAGCACATTACCATGGATTTCGTTCTGGGGCCTTCCTAAGGTTTCTCAAGGCATTGATGCGATTTGGGTCATTGTTGATAGATTGACCAAGTCCGCTCATTTCTTACCGATACGAGAAACTTATACACTTGAACGTCTTGCTTTCGTATGTACATAAACGAGATTGTAAGATCGCATGGTATGCTGGGTATCCATTGTTTTCGATCGAGACCCAAGATTCACTTCACGATTTTGGGTTAGTTTGCAAAAAGCTATGGGCACGGACTTACGATTTAGCTTCGGCGATATCATCCTCGGACGGACGGACGATCGGAGAGGACTATTCAAACTCTTGAAGATCTATTAAGACTGTGTTCTTGATTTCAAGGGGAGTTGGGACAAGTTCTTACCATTGGTGGAGTTTTCCCTACAACAACAGTTATCAAGCAAGTATTGGCATGGCTCCATTGAGCGTTGTATGGAAGAAAGTGTCGTTCTCAATATCTTTGGGATGAGGTGGGTGAAGCAACGTTGTTGGGGACCGGAGTTGAAGTACGTATGACTACGGAAAAAGATTCAAACGATCCGACAACGTATAAAAACCTCACAAAATCGACAAAAAGAGTTATGATGATCTTCATCGAAAGGACGTGGAATTTGATATAGAGATCATGTGTTGTTAAGAGTTGCTCCATGGAAAGGAGTTACAAGATTTGGAAAGAGAAGAAAACTTAATCCTCGATTCATCGGCCCATTTTAATCCTCGATCGAGTAGGAACTGTGGCCTATAGACTCGCTTCTCGCCAAATATGTCTCGTGTTCATAACGTTTTTCACATATCCATGTTACGTAAATATGTGAAAGACCGAACCATATTATTGAGTTAGAACCGAGACGAAATAGCGGAAGATTTGGACGTATGAAGAGGTTCTGTTCAAATTTTGGATAAGAAGGAACATATTCTACGCCCAAGGTTATACCTCAAGTCAAAGTTTTGTGGAGGAACCACGATGTTGAGGAAATAACTTGGGAGTTAGAATCGAAATGAAATCAAGGTATCCTTACCTCTTCAACATACCTGTATCGTACCCCTAATTTCGAGGGCTAAATTTCATAAGAAGGGAGGTTGTAAGACCCGACTTTTATAAATAAAGATGAATTATCTATAAATATTATTTTTGAATATTATGGAATAATTTGATATAATGTTATAGTTGTGGGTAATATTTATAAATTTTTGCAAAGTATGCAAGTGGTTATATTATATTCGATTGGTCGGGGAATATTCGGTTTAGCAGGAATATTCGCAGACAACTACTCAATCATTGGTGGACCCCTAATGTAAATTATTCATCGGATCGAGAAAAACGACAAAAATATTTTATTGAAATAACGGCGGAAGTTTTACCGTTGATCTTTGTTGAACTACTCGGTAGTAAAAGTACGAATACATGTGGTTCAGATAAGTATACTGCGGTATTGATTATTGATGCTTATGTGAGAAGTCACTCGGTTTGATTCCATTATTGTCATGAATTATTATAGCGATAATGACTTTTTGTTTTATTCGTATTATTAACGTAATAAAATGTAAACATCTTTTATATAAAATGTAATACTTTATTAAAGTTATTTTATAAATAAAATATATTATATTTTATTACGCATATAGTGTTGCATAGTGTTTTGCATAGTGTTTGCATAGTAAAATGTTTTTATATAAATAGAATATATTATATTTTATTTAAAAGATTTTGCTTTAAATATGGACCGTCCGATTAAAGTAAATCAATCTGGACCGTTCATGGATTAGTTACTATGCATTCCATTTTCCTATAAATAGAAGCTCATTCCTTCATTATTTTCTTTAATTCATTGAAACTCTCAGAGAGAAATTATAGAGAGAAGCTATAGAGAAAGTTATAAAAAGAAAAAAAGAGTATTCTGCTACTTCACTACTTCTATATTCAGGTTCTTTTTACGGTAAGGGTGTTATTCTTTCTTCTTGAAGAGAACTTCATTATTCCATTCACTATTATTCATTTGAATAACTTTTTGTAAAAGTGGCATACCCTATACATAACTCAGATACGCCAGACACCCTATACTTGGTGAAATCCTTATGTTATTCCATTGCTTATTATTCATTGGAATAACTCAGATACGCTGTGGTTTACCCTATACTTGGTGACATTCTTCTATTATTCTGTTGGAACATCCTGCTCGTGTGTTTTACAGGACCTAGTAAAATCTTTATTATTATTCTGTTGGAACATCCTGCTCATGTGTTTTACACGGACTGGTTCCGCCTTTTATCATTCTCGTTGGAATATCCTATCATGTGTTTTACACCGGATCCGGTTCCATCTTTATTATTCATTGGAACATCCCGCGATTGTGAATTTCACCGACTCCGGGTTCCGTTATTATTATTCTGTTGAATAACTCGTCTATGCTAAGTACCGCATGCATGGTGATTTCTTTTGTTATTCCATTCTTTATTATACCCGGTTGGTTAAAACTTTGACTTCTATACTCCATGAAATTAGTAGAATATCCTCGATATTTGCGTTTCATCCAAAGATCTTTTCATGGAAATATTCTTCCGATCATTCTTGAATTTTACTCTACAAAGCGAAGATCATGTTGACAATTTGGGACGTTAATAAATCCTGGATAAAATAATTCTTGAACTTGTTTTATTGAATTCTTATATCATTGTCATCATCCTCATGTTTATATTTTTTTTAAAGTCATCTGTGGCCTGTAGAGCATGGATGGACTTGGTATGATTATGACCAGGGATTATTCGGTGTAATCATGACCGTAATGTTACAAATAATGTGGTAAAAATCCTCAGTGGCCGTAGTGCATTGATGGACAGTTGTTGGCATGATCATGACCATTAATGAATACACAACTATTCTTGGCCCGTGAAAAGGGGAATAATTGTGGTCGTGATACTAAAGAATATCCTTGGTCGTAGTGCAGGGGTGATTCGATGATGTGGATTATTTATTAAAGCTGAGTCTCAGCTATAACAGTGATGAAAAACCTTTTAAATCATAAAAGATAGTAGATTTTATTTTCTACTTGACTCTTTTAATGGATTGAATTTTCCGCTGCAGTTAAACTGGTTGTCTATTGTATTTTATCAGTTTAACATTGTTGAAGACTATTGATAATTTATTCTGCATTATCTTAGTCATAATATTTCTTACTGGGCTAGTTGAGCTCACCCTTTCTTTCACTATTCTCTTCAGGAAATGAGAATATAAGTGGGACGAGTCTGGGAAACAGTGATGGTCCTGAAGATAGCATTAGTAGTCCCTCACTATTACGTGAAATAGTGTGATAATAATTGTAATGAGGACTTTTGTTTGAGTTTGTATAATATGTAGTAGACGATATTTGTATTTAAACTCACAGTTTATGTCGTATTGTACAAGACAGTTATGTTAATAAGTTGTATTTAAATTCTGTACCATGTAAGTGGCGACCCAAGATGGGTGATGTATACCTAATTTTGGGGGCGTCACATTAAATAATAAATATTAAGCTATTTAATTTATTCTATCACCATAGATTAAATTAAATATACTTAATTTATTATTATGATTATGCCACTAACTTCTTAAATAATTATTCTTCCTTTTATGGTGTGACCCTTTAGGTTCTCAATATTAAACCGGTTGTGAATAAATCAATTAGAACAATTCTAATCTTATTTAAATAAATAAATTAAACTAATAATTTATTTAAATAAATAATATTTATTCTACAATATGGATAAGCCTCCCTAGCGATTAACGACTTTCTAGATAATATAGATTTCAACATTAATCATAAAAGAACCTTTGAGTAAATAGTTACCGTACAATTCAATCCTTCCACCATACAATATCCCAATTAAATATAAGACATGGAATTACTATCAAGTCTTATTTTATTTAATTATATGTATTTTGATCCTTAAATGAACAACTCCAAATAATGCAAATTAGAAACTCCCTTCTAATTTCATTCTGCCTTGGCCAAGGACTACTGAGTTGTCATTTATCGAATCACATAGGACATTTCTCTTCATTTACTAGAAGTGGTAGATTCTTTATTAATCATTCATTATCTCCATGTACGACTTATTATACCCAAGCATACCCTTTGATATACCCTAAGGGTCTTAAGGAATAAGTCAAAGTATAACTCATCATACACAAGATACTATGATGATCTCAAGTCCAAGGATCACTTGTATTACTATCACTCTGAAATTCCTATCGACAAAAAGTAAAACTCCATTAGGTATTCCTTAGCGAGCCCACGTTCAAATTGAACTTATTCTCTAATAAGCACCTACATACTTGCTTTAGTGTCTCCACACAAATGATCATGAGACCAATCATCCTCATCCAATGAGCAAGCAACGTATGTACCAATCTATCCGGATTCACTAATCCCCAATTTAGTAATCCAACGATTGGGAACTATTTTAGTTTTAAGCTTTCTAAGAATTTAGATCTCATTAGAGTGATCATCATCATTATTCTAAAAGCATTGCTTAAAACTATGGGTTTATCACATATTATAAAACAGCATCATGTAGATAATTAAAAGCCTTTAATAAATTAATACTTTTTATTAATAAATGAATAAGATTGTTCCAAAGTATATGTTTTATCATCAAACATGATTGGCTTGTGTGCATACTACTTTCAGTTGTTTAACAATGCTATAGTTTTTTATGAAACAAATAAATTTGCTTTCCTGTAGAAACATATGGTTAATATTAAATAAATGTTATGGTTACTATTATATTGTGTTCTGGTTACTACTTTATCATGTTATGGTTACTATTATATTATGATTTGGATACCATTTTTGTGCTCTCAAAATGGGATTTTGGTTACTATCATATTATATGTTGGTTACTATGTAATTATTAGGTATACACAGGTTGGTTAAATTGGTCTTGTTGACATTATATTTCTTTTTGATTTACTATCATATTATATCCTGGTTACTATCATATTAGGTTTTGGTTACTACAATAGTATATTTTTGTTACTATTATGTTATATTCGGTTTATGTTAATGCTCCATTGAAGTAAAGTGTTTGTTACTTTATATTATATTTGATTACTAGGTATTTGTTTAGTTCATTTAGGTTGCTTAAATTATGGTTGATTACATGATGTTTCTGTTTTGGTTACTATTAAATTATAGCCTGGTTATTATTATTTTATGTTTTGATTACTGTGTTGTTATCTATTGGTTACTATTTGATTATTGTTATTTTGTTAATATTTGTTGGTTATCAGGTAACTGTTTACAATTCAGTTGTTGATTAGTATGTTAATTATTGACTGTTCAATTCTGATTTTGGGTAGTGTGTATACTAATACGGTAATTATTAATGTTAGCGTGTATACTAATATGCTTTTATATTGAAGGACAGACAAATTCCCTGAAAAGAACGACAAAATTGAACCTGCTTTTGTATTTGGGTCTGTGTTAATATCATCAAAAATGTGGTTCTACAAATTAAAGACTCTTGGACAATGGTTAGACGACGATGTGAGTTCTTTTTTTTTAAATTATGTTTTTCTAGTTATGGTTACATTATTTAGTTGGTTTAGTAACTAGTGTTAACAGTGTTGGTTACATTCATTACATACTTACATTTTTCAGCAACAATTAATATCTTATGTTTTTTTTGGGTTCAGCACATCAATGTTGCATTATATTATTTCCGTAAATTGTCCAGACTTTTCGACAGTGTTCTTATAAGGGCAACGACTACAGACTGTTGGTTTCATGGAAAGATGACTACTCTTTTCGAGGAATATTCAAGCAAAAATGCAGATAAGAGTATTCTGTCTGGGGAGGGTGATGTTGCTAAATACATCCATGGGTTGTTTATGGATGTTAACACAGCATGGAGAAATGTTGATTACGTGTTGTTCCCCATTCATATGTCATCACCGGATCATTAGTTTTTGTTGACATTTGATGTGCATCGTAGACGTCTAAGAGTTTACAATTCTCTGCAACCAAATAGGAAAACCATGCAAATAAAAATTATGGATGTTTGTGAGCCATATATTTTCATTCTACCAACAATACTGCGCAAGAGTGGTTTTTGGAGGGGTGGGTCTGATAATGACTTTAGCAGTGAACCGTATCGCAACAAGGATGAAGATGATATAATTGAATTGGAATTTGCAGCGGCGGTTCCTGAACAAGTTAAGGGGTAAGGTTTACATTGTTTACATTTATTTAATTATTACATATATGTTGATTTTAGTTTTGATTTTGGTTACCTTTTGTCTGTTTGTACAGTGATTGTGGGATGTTCACGATTTGTTTCGCTAAGCATGTTATTTACCAAAAGTTTGATGAATTCCTATTCCATTCCTCATTGCACAGTATCGGAAGAAATTATGCACAAACCTCTACATGCATGCAAGGAACAAACAATTAGAGGGATATGAGACTGACAGAGAATTTCCAAGAAGATTTTTTCCAGATTTTGATTAGTTTGGTTCTCGTTGTCTTGTCCTTATGAATTGTGTTTTGAATTTTATTTTTTTGTTGGATATACACAACATTTTTTATGGTTTTTGAGTTTGTGATGTTTATTGGAGCTTATGTAGATGGGATTACATGTTTGATTATATTACCAGTAATGAAAGTGATATTGTTTGTTGGTTCGTATTTGTTTCTTTCTAAGTTGTGTTTGATACATTGTTTTGAAATGTGCAGTTGGTAACCAAACATGTAAAAAAAGGTAACCATTTTATTTTTTGATAGTAACCAGATAGCTAGAAGCTTGTATCGGGACATATATCAAGTGTTAAATGTACACGTGATAGTATACATGCGTTGCCTAAACTGGGTTGGATATCAAGGTTATTTATGTTTTGGTTACCATTAAAACCTATTCTGGTTACTTTTATGTAACTATTTGGTTACTTATGTATTATATTTTGTTTACTGTTATTTTATAGCTTTTGACTACTATTATTGTGCATTCAATGAGGGATTTTGGTTAATTTTATTTTTTATTCTGATTAATGTGTAATTGTTTATTATACATGCTTTCCTAAACTTGATTTCATTACATAATGTTTCTGTTTTGGTTACCATTAAGACTTGTTCTGCATATAGAGGTAACCATTTTATTTTTTATAAGTAAGCAAATTGACATAAAATTGGACAAAAATAGTATATATCAGTTATTTAAGTTGAAATGTTAGGTTGGTATCCAAACCTACATATATGGTAACCATTTTTGTTTTTGTTAGTAACCAAACAATTATAAGTTTGTATCAGGAATGTGATGCCCCCAAATTCGGGTATCTTCCAACCCGACAGATGGTGCTACACGGTACTACCATTCACACATACATTCAATTGAAATTTCTCAAAAGAGTGAATATGTCTTATAATATTCCAAAACAATATTCCCTTTCCCAGGTTCTTTATAACCATTACATGTGTTTCTTGTCATAATATCAAATAATTACAACATTAAACCTATACTATTACATAGACAGTTCAATGGTCTGCCTTAGCCTTTCCCTTATCCTTAGAGGATCCTTCGGGTCGTTCAATCTTGGCTGCATTCATATAGTTCAAGCAAGATTGAGCATAACTAGCTCAGTAAGTATAACAATTTCATTTAAACAACATGCTTGAAACATAGGAATCGTATATCTTCGATAACTGAACAATAGTTATGAAGTATTATCGATAATTCAAAATAACACTTCTTTTCCTTTAAAACATTTCACAATGAACCACATTCATTAAACATATATTTTGGTCCAAGACCTTGAGCATTCGTTCTTTCTTTGAAAAGAACAACCCCACACTAAGTCTGTAAGTCCGGTATTACTTACGAGCACGTCTAGGTGATCAGCCTATAGTACTCTATGTTGTACAACACTTCTTCTGTAAACGTATTTACGTTTAAGTTTTGGCAACCTCACGTGCCTGTCGTTTGATGACAAAACGTTTGTTTATTCATACTCAGTCTTCCTTTGAAATCCATACCAAAATAGTTTGGCAAAAGATAACAACTTTAATAACATTTCAATAGATTATAAGAAATTCAATAAATACATTAAGTCTAGTCGTAAGAACTAGCTTCGACCTCATCATACATTAATTCATGTGCAAGATACATGAATCGCAAAGCTTGTCCAGAATGAACATAAACAAGGGTTAGAACACTTGCCTTTAGTGTCTTCTACAAATTAAATACTTTTCCTTTTGAGTCTTTAAGATCTCTATAATACATAACCATGTAACATACCACATTAGGTCATAGTCAGACATGTATGGTATCTAACTTATCTTACCCTTCTTCTCAATCTAATCGTTCATTAGATTTGTTAGCATTGGTTACGGTTTATCGTATTGTTTTACATTCACGTTCAAGTAATCTTTCTTCAACCTTTAGTAATAATTCTCAACGTTATAATGATCATTGAGGATACTTACTTTAAGTTTATTAATGTATTACTTCATCATTAATCAACCAACTTCCTTCTTATCTTTATAACACTTCTTTACTATGCCTTGTCTAGTGTTGGCACAATGGTGCAAACTTCCTCAGATAAGTCTCAATGCCGCGCGTGTTGCAAAGAATTATTGGCGGACTGGCGTCATGCGGTGCCATCCTCAGTACAATTGGCCGTGTTGCGACACCACTATCCAGTAGGTATTGGGCACGGCTCAGCACACCGGTGCGCCACCTTTTAAGCCTTGGCTGGTGCTACGATGCCAGCTCTGTGCACCAGATAGTCTTGACAGTTTGTTTACTTAGCGAACTTCCCGGACTCATAATTTGCTCATTTTTAGTCCGAATTGGCTCATCCAAAAGCCATTAGCTCACAAATCACATGAACTAAGTGTTTATATAAGAATTTTACATTTTTGAATCCGTTAACACAGAATTCACCATTTAAGTCCGTTTTTATGAAAACGATAAACGTTCGTGAACGTTCATAGCTCGTTTCTTCGTTCTAAGTCAGAATTTGACCATTTTCAAGTCCGCAACTCTAAAATATAAACTTAGAATATTCTCCATCGAAAACCAACGTTTTTGAGTTCAATGTTAACTTTTGACTTCCATTCCGAGAATTTCACGATTTTGACGATTATCGTCTAATCTCGTAAATTCCGCCATAACTTCATTACTTAAGATTTTTACATCATTCCAAATGGATTCATTCTATTATCACAATATGTATTATCTAAGCCTACAAATGAAGGTTTTAAACTTGTCCATCAACAACAATATTACAATTTTTCAATGACTTTCAATGGTTTATAGCTTTTATACTTATGATTTCACTTTCACATGGTTTATTAAGGTTTCATCCATTAATAACCATCCTTATCACTCTATAACAAACATTCTCTACCACTACACACTTCTCTAACAAATGAAGAGAGGGAGAATCATGGTTTAGGATGCTTACCCTTAAAGTTCTTTAGCTTTCTTTCTTCTTCTTTCTTGAGTTAGGAAAATCTAGCTCTTACTTCTTTTCTCTCTCAATATAATGTGTTGGTGGAAATTAAACAAGCAAGAAATGAAACCAAGCTCTCATATTTATAGAAAATCCAAGGTTAAGACAATTTAGACATTAAACCATCCCACCTCCACAACTCCACCTCCTTACTATTCATCCTTGGTCACCAAGTAAAACCACTTTACTTGGTCACCAAGATGGTTGACATGTGATCCATGAGGCCCACATGGGTTTCCCCGTGGGTTTTTCTTACCCGTTTACCCATCGATTCGATCCACGGATTCGGTTCTTAATTTGGGCTTAAGTTTTAATAACTTTAACTTAAAATTTGGGCTTGCATTATCAAACATTGGGCTTTAACATTAATTCACTCGGGCTTGTACAACTTCTACACAAATCCTACAAGTCCAATACACTTAGCTTAAAGCTTATAATGTATTGTCTACATATTCCTCTTGTATGCTAACTCGTACACTTATTCATCATATACGACATACCATCATTCATACATACTCGTATAATATCTCGTATCATACTTGTATTCATAACCTCGTACAATACTTACGTATCATACGATCATCATTTACTCATTAACGCTTTACTTTCCCTAACGTTCTCGAATTTAGTACGCTGGTGAAAAACTGCGTTTGTCATACTTGAATTATTATTACATAATTCATCCTTCCTTGTTATTCTATCATTACGTATTTCTCAGAAGTTCAAAAATAATTCCCGAGCAGATATCGATGAATAGTGTTTTTTGAAAAATTTCTAGGAAAACTTTTATTTTCGTCTTGGAAATCAAACACTTTAATTCTACCACGTAGCCAAAATACTATGACATTCCAACATTATTAGGTTATAGAATGACATTCATCTTGCTTACTCATTATAAAATAATGTTATTCATTATTTTATCAAATAAAAGTATTTTACAAATAATCCAATTTTTCGGTCATTACAAGGAATGTTATAAAGTGTTAAATGTATGTGTTTTATTTATAACCTATCATCATGATGGAATAAGAAATTCCAATTAAGAGTTCCCATTCATATATATGATGGTCATTTATAATATCATATTAAAATAAAGATATTTTTGAGATGTGCAGTTGGTATTCAAACCTGCATATAAGGGTAGCCATTTTAGTTTCTGTCAGTAACCAAACAATTTACAACTTATATTGGAACAGTTATCAAGTGCTTAATGTACATGTGAGGGTTCTCATTTATCTACCTGATGGATACTTTTAAATTACATAGTTATAAAAGTTTTTTGGAAATTTTCCAGTTGGTAACTAAACTTGAATATATGGGTAACCATTTTATTTTAGATGGTAAACAAATTTACATAAAAATGTTTTTAAATAGTTACCAATTGTTCAATGTATATGTTTGCTTTATATTGACAACTCATGATGTAATCAGAAATCAAAATATTAATCAATAACAATTTTGGTTATTGTACACCATCAAAAATGTTACCAACCATGTGGTTAATGGTTACTCATAGTAAACAATTATATATTCTTGTATTTACACTCTTTATGTGTATGTACTATATCAGACCTTTTTTGGTCTTAAAATTGGTGGATTATTGCATGTTTTCCTGTTGTGCCCTTTTTCTTAGCACCTGTTGCATTTGTTTTGAATTTTGTTTCCAGATCCGTGTTTGTACCTCCCTATTTTTGGTCTTCCAGCTGGTCTTCTTGTGTTTGGTGGTTTTACACATATGTTTCATACTTCTTCTGGTGCAGACGCTCAAAATTTTCTACATACCTGTTACTAACATTACAGGAGGGCAGAATCGTCTTTCAAAGATAACCCTAGAGGACAACTCAGCTCATTCCCAAAAATAACATCGGGAGTTTCAATTTCAACCTCGGAGATAACCCCAAGGCATGCAGTTCCAATACCGAAAATCATACCAGAGAAGGCCGTTTCATCTCAGAGATAACCCCGGGATACTCAATCTCAGTCTTAGAAACAACACTGGGAAAGACAATGGCAACCTTGGAGATAACCTCAAGGAGTGCAGTTGCAGTTCCGGAGATAACCCCGGAGATGCTCTTTTCAACCTATGCAGTCAGCTTCAACCTCGGGACTCACACCGAGGCACTCAGCTCCAGACCCAGAGATAACCGCGGGAGGTCAGGAACACCTTAGAGACAACCCTGAGGACGTCCAGTATTTGCAGTAGCCCAATCTCAGAGATAACCCTGAGCAACAACTACTTTATTAGCCCAAACCGGAGATAACCCCGGTGAGGGGCAAAAACGTTATTTTGCCACCTCGATCCCACATTGCGTCATCTCAACAACATCTCAACATACATTCTACACAGCAATTTCCCACAAGAACCAAGGAGTTCCAATCCCGTGTGACTACTACGCAAGGCAGCACACCGGATAAAATTTGAAGCTTGAAGACCAAGGGCATGGTCCCATCTTCCTGACTTTTTACAACCTCTAATCCCATGTCATGGCGTATCTCTCGACAATAGCACTCCGTAAAAGGTCTTATACACCTCAATCGGAGGCTCGGATTGAAGTTTTATAAGTTCGACCGGACATCATATTGCACGTGTGTACACGTGATTTTGAGACTACAGGGGACCATGAGCCCGGGACACCAGGTTCAATAAGTGTACTGTGGCTCCCCCCTCTATAAATAGAGGTCTTGGGGTGGCCATATTTTAAGAGAAAACGATGAGGAAGCCCTGTCCAATTTGCTCTGTACACACCCTAAACTAAGTGTTTTCTCATTTTAAACATTTGTGAGCTTATATTCAGTCATATTTTTATCGGCGGGAGCTGAGTGTTCATCTATTTAAAGCTATAGAAGTCTTCTTTGGCAGTCCACTGTAAGCCTTCTTACACATTTTAAAGCCTTTCTCTTTATCTTTGCACACAACGTTCTTCACATTGATAGTCGTGTTGCGTGTGTATGCCTGGACTTTGGTCCGTGGCTTTTATTTTCTTTGTATATATATATATATATATATATATATATATATATATATATATATGAATTGTTGTCGAACTCGTTTGATGAGCCTAGATTTTACATCCAGAGCATTTATTGCTTATATATATATATATATATATATATATATATATATATATATATATATACTTATATATAAACATTTTTTAGGACTACTGCTCAATGAGCCCGGATTTTACATCCAGGTTAGTTTATCGCTTTTATATATATATATATATATATATATATATATATATATATATATATATATATATATATAGCGACAAATCACTAAAATAATAAACCAATAGGGATCGATATATATCCCATGCATTTATATATATATATATATATATATATATATATATATATATATATATATTTACATTTCACATCGGTGCTCGGAGTTTACTGTGGCCTTTTTACGCTTTATTTACATTTAGTCCCGTCTGGAGTTTACTTTGTGGCGGTTGATAGTTTTTACTGCTTTATTTACATTTAGTCCCGCCTGGAGTTTACTTCATGGTGGTTGATCGTATTTATTGCTTTATTTACATTTCTGATCCCCCATGGAGTTGTTTCTTGGCGGTTGATCATGTCTATATATATATATATATATATATTTACCGCTTTTATATATTTATATTTCTGATCCCCCATGGAGGTGCTTCGTGGTGGTTGATCATGTCTGTATATATATATTTACAGCTTTTATATATATAACTGCTTACTGCTTTCATATAAATTGCAACATCATGTGAGCCTAGGAATCACGTGATTACAGATCCAGTCTACTGAATCTAGATTTAGTTCCCGTGATGGACATTTTCAGCTGTAAGCAGCTTGTAAATTATTCATAGTAGTTGAATTTCCTTAGATGGCTTTCATGCCCATGAGGAGTTCGGTACTGCTTTATATATTATTTTCTCGAAGATGTTTCGTATCTCGAAAATAAAAGCAATCAAGCCGAACATTTAATAAAATGGAAGTATCAAAGGCCTCAATTACTATTGAGCACAGGGTTTGAAAAAACCTCTTTTACAAAACCTCTTTGTTATCTCTTGTTTAAAACTGAATTTTTATACAAATTCAAACCCTGTGTATATAAGTGAGAACGAGGTATAGTACTACTTCTAAATAACTGCACATTGACCCACACACACACACACACATTCATATAACAGTTTAATTGAAAAGTGGTGGTAACCATGGTAACACGGATGTCGGGGGGTGCCTAACACCTTACATCCACATAAGCAAGTCCCCGGACCCTAATGAATCTCGGTTTCACAGACTCGTTTAGCAGCGTCACATCATTGGGTCAATGTGCAAACCTTTTCTCGGTTGTGTTGGTACAACCATTTAAAAAACCAACTGGCGACTCTTATAGTAAAATCATCGACATATAAATGTCGGACCTTTTCATAACTTGTTTTTTCAAACAAATCTCACCTAACATGAGAACACCAAAAAATAAGAACATAAGAGGGACAATAAAAATCCCGACGTCGACAGGCGACGACTCTGTTGGGGATGCCAGTAAGAGGACTTAAGCCGCTACTACAAGCTTTTCAAAACTGTTATATGCTTGTGTGTGGATGTTGCATTTACATTTTTGATGAATGTGTATGAATGCATTTCACTTACTGCACTGCAATATATCTATCTGTGATATTAGTGCTTCGCACATATCATCATTCCCATAACGGTGAGACGCGTTGCATGTGAATGTATGTTGTGTGGTTCGTCCACCAGGAGGCTATCATATCGGTGTTTGATTACTGGACTCGTAGGGAGACTAATTCTAACAAGGCTCAGGAAAGGCACCACCCATATTCGCTCTAGTTGAAAGACCGGATTAACTTCCCGTCAAGTAAATTGTGATGATCTGGGAATCTTCATGCCAAAAAGCCGCGTGAGTAACCTAAGATAGGTCAGCCTCTGATAAACCAAATGCGGAGGAAAGTCTCTTCATGCTCTCCATTTTCAATTATTTGTAAAGATAATTACTTATAATTTAATTCCATGTCAATCTCTATGTAATGGAAAATATGAAGAATATGTGTACATGCATATTAAGGCTTGATATGCTATCAAATAACTAGATCTGGCAAACATGGCCCAAGCCCACGGGCCGGGCTGGCCCGCCCACCACGGGCTGGGCTGTGGGCTGCAGTTTTTTAGCCCAGGAAAATGCGGGCCATTTTGGCCCGGCCCGCGGGTGGTCCGTGACTTCTTTTCTTTTTAAAATAAAATATTGCTACTTGTGGGTTATGAGGCTTGAACACAAGAATTGTAAGTAAATAAATAAGAGTTCAAACCAACTGAACTATAACAACTATTTATTTTTAATGCAATCTTCAATATATTGTTTCTTTACTTTTGTTCAAATTTTACTATTCTTAAAAAGTAAAACCCAACTCCCAACCTAATTTAACTTGTCTGTCCCACAGTCTATAAATCCATTTTATGTAACCACCATTCATTGTATCTTCAAAGTTACGTCATGATCACAGGTTTACGAAAAAGAAATAAGCTACACTGTAAAACTAATTAGGGGAGCAATGTCATCAAACGAGATCAATGGTGAGCCAAAGACTGCCCCGCCAACTATCTCTTGTATATGAAAATATTCAAGTAAAACGAATATTAGTGTCACAGAAAACTATAATATTGGACACTTCTAAACAACATCGAATGTTTATTTTTCAATATTTATTATATACTTTGAAAGTAATTTATAATACTATTAAAATTTTAATTGATTGAGATATTTAGTTAATGTAGGTAATTAGAATTATTGTTTATTATAAATTATTTTATTATTTTTAATATTTATTATTATTACTATTTTTAGTGTAGCAAGATTTTGTAAATAAATAAATAAAGGAAGGAAGAAGCTCATGGTGGTAAGGCCAAGTAAACTGACACGACCCACAGGCCTCACATTATCGACCCACCAAAACTTGGGCCATTTGGCTTCATTACTACCGCTTTGTTTGCAGTCTACAAATAATACCCATTTTACAGGATAGTATTCCTAAAATGGACACATTATGATAGTATATAAATATTTATACATTCCCAAAGACTAAACTACATAAGTTTTTGTAGGGAAACAATTGGGCCTATTACCCGTTCAAAATCCAAAAAGACCACGAGCCTACAGCCAATCATGTCTTCATCTGACCAGTCTAATACTGCTCCTGTCTCTCGAGAAGAGTTCGACGGTTTAAGCAAGCAAATTACAGATTTGGCTATTCTGCTTAAAGAACTACACCAATCTACTCAGGGTTCGCGAATACCCGTACATACAGAATCCTCTGCACAAGGAGGAACATAAGGTTCGGATAAAATAATTCCAGAATTTCTGTTGGATACAACCAAAAAAATTCCTGAAAACACCCATCTGAAAAAAGATCCAAACACCGGTGATATTAGGAAAAAAGTCCTTCAAATGGAAGAGACTATTCGGTCTATAAAAGGGATTGGTGCACACGGGAGTGTTTCCTATGCTGATCTTTGTATATTCCCTGGTGTTCATTATCCAGAGAAGTTCAAGACTCCTGACTTTGAAAAGTATGATGGGTTAGGAGATCCTTACACACATTTGAAGGTATTCATAGGAGAACTCGGATCTTATGCCGAGGATGAAAATCTCAGAATGCAGCTGTTTCAAAAAAGTCTAACTAGATAAGCCCGATCATGGTATACCAGATTAGACAATTCTAAAATATATAGTTGGGAAGAGTTAGCTCATGCCTTCCTCACTCAATAAAGCTTTCAGTCTCAAATGGCTCCTGACCAGGTACCAAATTACCTAGGTCAAGAAACAGTCTAATGAGTCATTTAGAGAATATGCTCAAAGGTGGAGGCACCTTGCTACTCAAGTTATTCCTGCTATGACAGAGTCAGAAATGGTTATGACTTTCATAGACATACAAGAAGCTCCTTTCTATGAGAGAGTCATAGCTGGCATTGGTAAGCCATTTTCTAAAATAATTAAACATGGAGAGATGGCTGAGATGGGATTGAAGTCAGGATAAATTCAAGACCCAGCTAGCTTCGAAAGTCATTCTTTGAGCACATCCAAATCCCAAACTTATAGAAACAACCCCCAGATGGTCCATAAAAAGAAAGAGGATGACGTTTCCTTGATACTACAAGGTCAGAAAGGCAGTCAGAACATGCCTATCCAAAGGAGAAACTACTCCCCTTTTCCAGCACAGTCTTCTAACCCTACATTGCCAAAGGGTGGAGAAGTCTAACGCAATCGAGTGTTCACACCCCTAGGGGATTCACTCAAAAATGTTCTCAATCTTCTGACTACTCAGAAGAAAATTACACATCTTTTTCCACCAGCCAACTCGAATGGGAAGGGTTAAAATACTACACGGAAGTGTGTTTATCATGTCAGGGCACCGAGACATGACACTCAAGATTGTTGGGCCTTGAAACACAAGATCCAGGATTTAATCAACAATAGGGATGACGGCACTTTGTTACTACTCCTATTCTTGCGGTCACAGGAAAGAAGAATGTTGGGCACTCCGCCACCTCATTCTGAATTTAATTGACAGCGGTGTCCTGCAAATGGCAGATGACGGCACTTTGTTACTCGAGAGTGGGAACACATGTCCTACAAAATGGAAGGACGACGTAGCAGTTATATCCGTTGAGGATGACTTGGATGTTAGACCACTCACAATACAAGTAATTCAACTCAAAGATGCTGACAATCCTTTGAAAGTGACTACACCAAAGCCAATTCTCCTGCCATCTAGGCCACAGTATCCTGTTGTCAGCTTTAAAAAAGTCTCATAGAATTATGGGCAGGCTGAAGAATCTACCTCAAATACAAATGTTGCAGTGGCGAAGGAGAATCCACTGTATCTTCCCCATCGGGTGATGAAGCCTACCATCAAATCAAATGGGAAAGTTCCCATGGAGAAGGTTGAAGAGTTCCTTCGTACCATGGGCCATAACAAAGCCAAGGTGGTTTTAAGCTTAAGAGAAGCTCCATAACAAATTTCCATACTGGACTTGGTTTTCTCTTCTAAAGCTCACAGGAAGATATTTTTAAAGGTCTTGGAAGAAGCCCACTTGCCGAAATCAGTGGATGTAGAAAAATTCCAACATCTGGTTGATCACATTTTTAACAACAATGTGATATCTTTCACTTATGACGACATACCCGCTGAAGGGATTGGTCATTGCAAGTCGTTGCATAAAGCGGTTTTGTCCTCCGGATATATGGTGGGAGGAGTCTTGATAAATGGAGGTTCATCTCTGAATATCTGTTCTTATGCTACCTTGGAGAAGATGAATATCAACCCCAAGAGGATCAAAAGCAGCCATACGGTTATCAAAGCTTTTGATGGGTCCCGATGAAATGCCGTTGGAGAGATTGAATTGCCAGTGGAGATTGGTCCACATACATTCAGTATATCCTTTCACGTGCTCAGGATAGCTACAGGATACAATCTGTTGTTGGGAAGATCGTGGATTCATATGGCTGGAGTCGTCCCTTCCACCCTTTATCAGCAACTCAAGTACATTATCAACAATAGCCTAGTCACTATTAATGCTGAGCCAGAATGTCCTGAACAAGGTGATATACCACTTATCAGCTTCAGTTCAGAAGTTGAGCCGGTCAGTTTCTATGCCCTGGAGATGAGCAACACTCATTACCATCCCATTGGGGCGCCACCTCTTACACCTAAGATTTCTGCCGAGGTAATGTCGGCCACTCAAGAGATGATATCATTGAGTCATCAACCTGGACAAGGGTTGGCAAAAATCATTAGGGTATCAAGCACCCAATTCAAGTTCCCAATCAAACAAGGAGAAATGGATTAGGCTATTCTTCTAGCTCCAGTCATAGGAATCCTCACAAGCACAAACAGATTCCTTCATCTTTAGCCATAAGGAGATTATCTCCACCTACCGATCCTGAGCCTATACAGTCTCCGGTAAAGGCTCCAGCCCACGTTATGGCTATGCTATTTCCCAAACCAATACCAGTTAAAGCAAAAGAGGTCCTGATTCCTGATCCCGAAGTGGAAAAAAGGGAACGGAGACGTAAACAAGACATCTCCAGGAGTTTGTCTCATCTACGCATCCTTTTTCATGAAGAGCACACAAATAGATACACTCCAGACGATGATTGTCCCAACATTATGGTCATCATTCAAGAAAAGGAGGACGATGATCGTCACTTCATTATTGAAGTCCACTAGGACTTCACCCTTGACAATTGGAGCAGCACTCCTTGCATTTTTCGCCGAGGTAAAAAGATGTAATCCTCCGCCAGTAGATAGCTTTAAGCGCTTACTTTTTTACATACAAAGTATTCGCAGTTGTTTTATCAGTACATGCTAACACTTTATATTATTGAACAGTTTTATATATTAAGTGAAAGCATATTTTGTTTTAGGACTCTGAATTTAGATGTGCCTGTACTTGCTGATGAGGTGCCTTTTCTCCACAAGGACTGGAATTTTGATGAAAAGTTGGACTCAGACTTGATGGAAATACAAGAGGACATTGAGATACCTCAGAAGATCAAGGAATGGATTGAAGACAAACCCAAACCAAATCTTGATCAAACCACCTTATTCAATCTCGGAACCTTAGAAAGCCCTAGGTTGATCCAGATTGGTACAGACCTCACTCCAAACCAAAGGAATGACATGGTTGCGCTATTAACCCAATTTCAGGATGTGTTTGCATGCTCTCACGAAGACATGGTGGATTTGTCCACAGACATCATCATCCATCGCCTTCCCATTAAAGAGGTATTCAAGCCAGTCAAACAGAAGCTCGGGCGATTAAAACCTGAGTGGAGTTTAAAGGTTAAAGAAGAAATTGTGAAATAATTTCAAGTTGGCATCATCATGGTGTCCACATATCCTAAATGGCTATCAAATATAGTCCTCGTGCCTAAATGATAAGTAGGTTTTATACATACTTATTCGGTATTTGTTACTTGAATTAGTTGCTTAAACTCATGTTTCTTAGTTACTTTTTATGCATTTTGTGTTCATTTTGTAGATCATATGCTTGGGAGTTGTGTGAGTGACTATTGGTATGAAACCGCAAGGAAAAGCAATCCGGACATAGTTTGGGCTTTCATGTTCTTGGCTTGGAACTTGGATTATGTTATAGAGCTTCTTCTTAGCTTTTCGGAACATCTTAAATCATTCCAATCGGAGTTCAGATACAAGAGTTATGACCTTTGTACCAACGAACGTTTAACGTCACTGTTTTGGGTGGCCACATGCATAGTTGTCACTTCCAACCCAATTTCAGTTTTCATTCGTCCATTATTTCTCAATTCTCAAAGAATGAAAGTTGTAGAGTTTGTCGAGAGCTTCGATTTGATAGGTGGCAAGCCCCGTAACTCCTCCCGGATCAAACGCTATGGCTGTTTTACCAGAGGACACTGCAGCAGAAAACCAACGGCGCAGGCGCGCGAATTTATAGTGCAATTTGGGCGCGGCCGCGCCACTTTGGAAGTTGAATAGAGCTGAATTTTTTCACTAAACATTGCAATTGAAGCGTAACTTAGAGGGGGGGGTTCAATTAGGGCTTATATATTAGACGTATTTTATTATGTAAAGAGGATTCCACCCTTGGGGGATCATTTTTACATTACATATGCTCTTTTCTTTTCTTTAATTTCCTTATTAGATTAGAGTATATTAGAACCCTAGATTAGCTAAGATTTGGGGATTGAAGCAATTGAAGATCCTTGAAAGTTCAAAAGTGAAACAAGAGAAGAAACTCAGATTTGTTATTCTTAATCCCTAACTCTCTTTACTTCTATTTGTATCTTTCAATGTATATTCAATTGTGGATCATGGATTCTAATTCTACTATGAGTTAAACTCTATTTTGGGATTGCAATGGAATCTATTGCCTAGTTTATTCTGATATACTTCATTGTTAACCTTATTGATTGCTATGGGATTGTCTATTAAGATTCATACTTATTTGCTTAGTTGATTGGCCATCAATTACTGTGATAACCCATATAAACTTGAAAGACGAAGTATGGGTTTAGATTTGATCTTGATAGCTTGTGTTTGTATGTTCTACATGGTGATGGAATGTATGATTAGTGCTTAGGATAGACATATACCGAGGCATCGCTCGTAGTCAATTGAGAATTTGGGCTTAAACCCTAATTATTTGTAAATCACATAGACATATAGTGGTTTAGGTAATGTGGGTTTTCATGTGTATTCTATCAATTGTGGATTATACGTGATATGGGTAAGGTACATTGAGATATGGTGGTACTTTACTTTCGTGTTCTCGACTAGCAATCCAGTGCAAGTAATTTGGCTTAACAGGAAATGCGTTGATTTAATTGATTCAATAGATGAAATTGTAATCTCAAGTCTTCATTATCTAGTCTCATTCTAGGGGTAGTCAGTATTAGTTAATTTCATAGTTTTCATCACTATATTAAATCATTCGTTTAAATAAGACTGAAATGGTTATGGGCTAGTGCTTGGTGAGCTTTATTAGTTAATTCTCCGTGGGAACGATACTTTACTTACTCTTTATTACTTGTTGATCGTGTATACTTGCACGCATATATTGATCGGTAAACCGACCAACACTAAACCAGGAGGAAAGGTGCGAGTTTACGTGGATTACCGGGATCTGAATAAAGCTTACCTTAAGGATAGCTTTCCCGTGCCATTTATCCACATTCTCATTGACAATACTGCTCAATATGACATGTACTCATTTGCTGATTGCTTTGCGGGGTATCATCAAATCATGGTTGCTAAGGAATACCGTGAGAAAACTGCATTCATCACGCCTTGGGGAACCTTTTGCTATAGACGATTGTCATTCGGCCTCATTAATGCCAGAGCAACTTACCAGCGAGCTATGATGGCTCTTTTTCATGACTTAATGCATAAAGAGATAGAGATCTACGTGGATGACATCATTAAAAAATCCCGAAGGGAAGAAGACCACTTAGACCATCTCAGAAAGCTTTTCAACAGGTTACGTAAGTACAACTTGAAGTTGAATCCAGCCAAGTGTGCCTTTAGCATTAAATCAGGCAAGTTGCTAGGTTTCCTAGTCAACCATAAAGGGATTGAGCTGGATCCCACCAAAATCTAGGCCACCAAGGAAATGCCCATTCCTCAGACAAAGAAGGAAATCCGGGGATTTTTTGGAAGAATCAACTTCATTAGCAGGTTCATTTTTCAACTCACAGCAACCTATGAGCCTATCTTCAAATTGTTAAGGAAGAACTCCTCCATGAAATGGAACGATGAGTGTCAAAAAGCCTTCCTTACAATCAAAGAGCAGCTAGTTAATGCTCCTATTTTGGCACCACCCAGGGATGATGTTCCCCTTTTCATGTACCTGTCCATTAATGACAATGTCATGGGCTGCATGCTGGGACAAAAAGATGATAGAGGCTAAGAGGGAGCTATCTACTACCTCAACAAAAGATTCAGCAGCACTGAACACAAGTACACTTTGATTGAGAAGACTTGTTGTGCTTTAGCATGGGCTTCCATGAGGTTACAGCATTACCTCCATGGTCACACAACCCATCTCATATCTCGTGTGGATCCTCTCAAGTACGTGTTCAGTAAACCCATGTTAAATTGTCGGTTGTCCAGATGGCAGTTGATCCTACAACAATTTGACATCGTCTACGTGACGCAAAAGTCCATTAAAGGTCAAGGAATTGCGGATCAACTAGCCGCCGCACCCACAGGGGATTTCAAACCCTTGGAAACATACTTCCCCGATAAAGGGGTAATGACAGTGCAGCAACACCATCAGTATGATACACACCAATCATGGAAAATGTATTTTGATGGAGTCATTAACATGGAAGGTTCTAGAGTTGAGCGATTCTAGTATCCTGCACGGGGAGCGATATCTAGATCGCCGCCATCAAATTATAGTTTGTCAACACCAACTACACAGCTGAGTATGAAGGTTGTATTGTGGGACTCAAACTTGCCCAATCAATGGGTATCAGGCGGTTAACTGTCTTTGGGATTCAGAATTGATAATCAGATAAACCACAGGAATCTATCACACCAAAGAGCTATATTTACTGCCTTACCATCGGTAAGTTTTACAGACGGCTTCATAGTTTGAAAAATCTCCTTCCTCCACATTCCTTGAAATAGGAATAATTTTGCGGATGCGCTAGCAAATTTGGCCTCCTTGATCACCTACATGACAAGGAAAACATGCCAAGCATCTCAGTTACCCTATAAAAGGCTCCAACCTATGGAAATTATATTAGAGAAGTATCGGATGAGACACCTCCCATCCAACACCCTTGGTATCAGCACATCAAGGAGTACTTACGAGATGGATCTACACCCACTGAGGCGAGCCCGACTGAAATAAGGCGGATCCATCGACTGGCTATGAAGTTCTACCTGAGCGGAGATGCACTCTACAAAAGAGATGCGGGAATAGGTCTCCTCAGATGTCTGGACAAGGATCGAGTTCAGAGGCTCATGGATGAAATCCATGGTAGAGTATGTGTGTGTGACCCCAGATTTTACGAATAAAGATTTAATTTTCTCGAAATATTTTTTTTCAAAATTATGGTGTGGATTTGATATAATGTTATAGTTGTGAGTAATATTTATAAATTTTGTAAAGTATGCAAGTTGTTATAAAATATTCGATTGGTCGGGGAATATTCTTTTTGTTCGGAGAATATTAAATGCGACCAAGCACAATCATTAGTGGACCCATGAACGAAATTATTGTCGGATTGAGAAAACGACAAAAATATTTTTATGAAAATAATGGCGGAAGTGTTACCGTTAAAATTGTTGAACTACCCAATAGTAAAAGTATAGTAATACGTGTGGTTGTATAGTAGCACGCGATATTGATTATTGATGCTTACATGAGAAGTCACTCAGTTATACTCAATTATTGCTACAGTAATTGTTGCATCATATCTCTCATATTATTGATTCAATTATTGTCACAGTATCATCTGCATTATATGTTATATTATTAAATCAATAATTGAGACGACAAAGTTATTCATATTATTAAATTGCAATATTTACAATGTCTAGAAGTTCTGTCAAGGAGAGGTTTGGTCACCTAATTGCGCGCCAATAGGGAGAAATCCTTATTGGAAAGCCCCCTCTTTCCTGGGAACAACCTGGTTGCTAAATATTGTGAGTTATAATATTAATGAAGAATAAGTTCGTGTTGATTAAAGATGAATTTGATAGTTACATTATGTTGGGATTATTTGTGTTAGTAGAAATCGACATCTATTCTGATGATAATTGATGTCTGGAGGTTATATTGTTCAATCGGGTATTCGGGAAACTTTTTGTGTCAGAGTTACTATTCATGAGTTACTATTCATGAGTTACTATTCACGAGTTACTATTCATGAGTTTTAATAGTAACTTGTCCTTTCGGTTTTCCAAGAGTTATTTGACCCTTCAGCTTTCCAAGAGTTATTTGCCTCTTCGGTGTTCCAAGAGTTAATTGCCCCTTCGCAAATAGTAGTTGTCTCTTCAATATTACCAAGAGTCATTTTGACTCTTCGTTAAGACCAAGAGCCACTCTCAGTTTTTCTATAAATAGAAGCTCATTCCTTCATTATTTCTTACGAATTCACTGAAACTCTAGATAGAGAAATTATAGAGAGAAAGAAGAAGAGTATTCTGCTACTTTACTACTTCTATATCCAGTTTCTTTTACGGTAAGGGGTGTATTTCTTTCTTATTCATGAAGAGAACTTCTGTTATTCCATTCTTTATTATTCTATTGGAATAACCTGTATATGTGGCATACCTTATACATAACCTATATACGCGGCATACCCTATACTTGGTGAAATCCTTATGTTATTCCATTCTTTATTATTCTATTGGAATAACCTGTATACGCGGCATACCCTATACATAACCTATATACGCGACATACCCTATACTTGGTGAAATCCTTATGTTATTCCATTCTTTATTATTCGGTTGGAATATCCTGTCTGTGTGTTTTACAACGGACCTGGTTCCGTCTTTATTATTTTGTTGGAATATCACGTCGTGTGTTTTACTGGGACACGGTTTAATTATTTATTATTCTATTGGAATATCTTGTCTATGCGAAGTACCGCATGCATGGTGATTTCTTTTATTATTCCATTCTTTATTATACTCAGTTGGTTAAAGTTTTGACTTCTATACTCCATGAAATTAGTGGAATATCCTTGATATTTGCACTTCATCCAGTATCTTTTCATGGAAATATTCTTCTAAGCATTCTTGAATTTTACTCTACAAAGAAGTATCATGTTGACAATTTGGACGTTATTAGTTTCTGGATAATTTAATTCGTGAACTTGTTTTATTGAATTCTTATTTCATTGTCATCATCCTCATATTTATATTTTTTTTAAAGTCATATGCAGTAGTAGTATAGATGGACGTGGTATGATTATGAATTGGATTATTCGGTATAATCATGACCGTAATGTTACAAATGATGTGGTAAAAGTCCTCATTGGCCCGTAGTGCATTGATGGACAGTTGTTGGCATGATCATGACCATTGATGAATACACAAATATTCTTGGCCCGTAGTGCATGGATAATTATGGTCGTGATACTAAAGAATATCCTTCGTCAGAAAAGTGTAGGGTGATTCGATGATGTGGTTTATTTATTAAAGCGAGTCTCAAAGAATAAAAGTGATGAAAAACCTTTTAAATCATAAAAGATAGTAGATTTTATTCTCTACTTGACTCTTTTAATGGATTGCTTATTCATCACTGCAGCTTAAACTTGTTGTCTATTGTATTTTATCGGTTTAACATTGTTGAAGGCTAATGATAATTTATTCGCATTATCTTAGTCATAATATTTCTTATCGGGCTAGTTGAGCTCACCCTTTCTTTCACCGTTTCTCTTGAAATGAGAACGTAGCGAGGGACTAGTTCTGGGACGAAGTGATGGTCCAGATGATAGCATTAGTAGTCCTCACTATTCTATGAAATAGTGTGATAATAATTGTAATGAGGACTTATTCTGAGAGTGGATATTGTCTTGAAGACAATATTTGTATTAAAACTCACAGCTTTTGTTGTATATTTAAGATTGTATTTGTATTCTATACCATGTATCTAGCGACCCAAGATGGGTGATGTATACCTATTTTGGGGGCGTCATAATGTGGCCCACACATGTGCATCCCCTTACTTGTCAAAAAGATCCTCAGAACGGGGCATTACTGGCTCTCACTTAAGGTTGACTGTGATGATCACGTCGAGAGGTGCTATCAATGCCAAATTCATGGGAATGTTATATATGCCCCTCCTAGGGAACTACACAATATGAGTTCACCTTGGCCCTTATTAATGTGTGGAATGGACGTGATCGGACCCATCGAGCCCAAAGCCAGTAATGGGCATTAGTTTATCTTCACCATGATTAACTACTTTACCAAATGGGTAGAAGCAGCCTCCTTCCCCAGGGTTACCAAAGAAGTCATCATTGCTTTCATTAGAAATAATGTCATTTGTCGATATGGACAACCAGAGGTAATTGTGTCAGACAATGCTAAGAACCTTAACAACAAAATGATGGAGGAGTTGTACAGTAAATTCCAAATCAAACACCTTAACTCCGTCATCTACTGTCCAAAGATGAATGGTGCTGTTGAAGTGGCGAATAAGAACATCAAGAAGATCATGCAGAAGATGTCTGCCAATCAAAAAGGATAGCCTGACCTCTTGCCTCTGACTCTATTAGCCTACTGAACTTCAATGCGTACTTCCACTAGGGCAACCCTCTACTCATTGACCTATGGGATGGAAGAAGTGCTCCCTATAGAAGTGGAAATGGAATCCCTAGAGTGTTGATTGACGCTCAGCTGGATGAAGACAAATGGTTACAAGACACATATCACCAATTGTCTCTAATAGACGAAAAGTGAAGTGATGCTATGTTCCATGGTCAGTTATACCAACAAAGGATCGCCAGATCCTACAACAAGAAAGTCCGGTTATGGCAATTTAAACAACATAACTTGGTTTTGAAGAAGATCATTGACAACCAAGATCAAGCAAAGGGAAAATTCGCTCCAAACTAGGAAGGCCCGTTTATTGTCAAGGAAGTATTAACAGGAGGTGTGAGACCCCAAATTTTATGAATAAAGATTTAAATTTCTCAAAATATTTTTTTTGAATATTATGGTGTGGATTTGATATAATGTTATAGTTGTGGGTAATATTTTCAAAGTAAGCAAGTGGTTTTATAATATTCGATTGGTTGGGGAATATTCGTTTTAACAGGGAATATTCGTACGACAGCACAATCATTGGTGGACCCCATAACGGAAGTATTGTCGTAGTTAGAAAATGACGGAATTTTTTTATAAACGACAAAAGTGTTACCGTTAAAACTGTTGAACTACCCAGTAGTAAAAGTACAGTAATATGTGTGGTTGTATAGTAGCACACGATATTGATTATTGATGCTTACGTAAGAAGTCACTCAGTTATACTCAATTATTGCTACAGTAATTGCTGATCATATCTCTCATTTTATTGATTCAATTATTGTCACAGTATCATCTGCATAATATGTTATATTATTAAATCAATAATTGAGACGGTAAAGTTATTCATATTATTATTTGCAATATTGACAAGGTCTAGAAGTTCTGTCAAGAAGAGGTTTGGTCACCTAATTGCGCGCCAATAAGGAGAAATCCTTATCGGAAAGCCCCCTCTTTCCTGGGAACGACCTGGTTGTTAAATATTGTGAGTTATAATATTAATGATGAATAAGTTTGTGTTGAATAAAGATGAAATTGATAGTTCCATTGTGTTAGAATTATTAGTGTTAGTGGAAATCGACATTTATTTCGATAATAATTGATGTCTGGAGGTTATATTGACTAATCGGGTAATTAACTGGATAAATGAGCAATTAATTGCTATTGATTCACATTATTATAACTATTTATTCACATATGTGTACTATTGATTCACATTTATTTACTATTAGGGCAGTTAGTGCAAGATTGATAATACTTGCATGACTAAGTTAAAAATAGAGGTATAGATGGAGGTACTATACTGTAATTCATATTTTCACATGTACAGAACTATTGATTCACATGATTTACTATTGATTCACATGATTTACTATTAGGGGAGGTGGTGCAAGTTTGATAATACTTGCGAGGACTAAATTAAAATGAAGAAAAAGAGGAAGGTATTATCTTGTAATATTTTGAGCCCCAAAAGCGTGCAATTATTAAAACTATATTTTCCTATAAATAGAAGCTCATTCTTCCTTCATTTCTCACCAATTCACTATAGCTATAGAGCAATTATTATAGAGAGAAATTATAGAGAAAGAAGAAGAGAAGTCTCGCTACCTCCTTTATTCCGATTATCCGCTTTTCTTCCGAGGTAAGGGGTATTATTTCTTTCGTATTCATGAAGAGAACTCATTATTCCATTCTTTATTATTATGTTAGAATAACCTTTATCTATGCGAAGTACCGCATACATGGTGAAATTCTTTCCATTATTCCATTCTTTATTATTCTGTTGGAATAACCGATTGCATGGCTTCTATCGCATGCACAGTGAATTCTCATTGTTATTCCACTCTTTATTATTACATTTGGAATATCCATGCATCTGCGGATTACGCATTTGACCTAGTTCCGCTTCTTTATTATTCTATTGGAATATCACATGCATGCGGATTACGTGATGACTGGTTCCATTCTTTATTATTACATTGGAATATCCTCATGCGTGCGTATTACGTATGACTAGTTCCATTATTTATTATTCAATTGGAATAACTTTCATGCATGCGCCTATCGCATACACGATGAATTCTTCTTTTATTCCATTCTTTTTATTATTCATTGGAATAACTTTGTACATGGATTCGCATGCATGGTGAATGACCTTTTGTATTCATTCTTTACTAAATTGTGGAAATGATGCATCGCTCACGTGGATTCTGCATGGCGATGTGAAAATCCATTTGCGATTTCAGTATATTATATTATACTCGTATGAGATATCATTTCTTTTTTACTCGTCATGGAATATTATTTTCTTTGGTATTTTCTTTTACGAGTTACTATTCACCCGGTTACTATTCACTCTAGTATTATTCACTCAATTATTTGGGGCACTTTTCGTGTCGGAGTACTATTCACGAGTTACTATTCACAAATTACTATTCACCTAATTACTATTCACTCTAGTATCATTCACTCGGGTATTTGGGACACTTTTCATGTCGGGGTACTATTCACGTGGTACTATTCTCGAATTACTATTTACGAGGTACTATTCACGACGAAAAATTAATTCTTTTCTGTCCAAATTATTTTTGGTACATGAATATTATTCTTGAATTTTACTCTATAAAGCAGAATCATGTTGATAATTTGAACGTTATTGATTTCTGGATAAATTAAATTATAAATCTTTAAAATTTATCCTTGAACTTGTTTTATTGAATTATTATGTAATTGTCATCATCCTCATGCTTATATTGTGATTAAAGTTATCTTTGGCTTACGTGCACAAATGGACATGGTATGATTATGACCAGGGATTATTCGGTATAATCATGACCGTAATGTGACGAATGATGTGGTAAAAGTCCTCAATGGCATGTAGTTCATTAATGGACAGTTGTTGGTATGATTATGAGCAGGGATTATTCGGTATAATCATGACCATTGATGATTACATGAATATCCTTGGCCGTGGTGCAGGGATGATGTGATTTATTTATTAAGTTGAGTCTCAGCGATAAAGTTGATGAAAAACTTTTTAAATCATAGAAGATAGTAGATTTTATGCTCTACTTGACTCTTCTAATGGATTGCTTATTCATTGCGCATTGTTGATCTAAAACTTGTTGTCTATTGTATTCTATCGGTTGTTATCTTTCGTTGAAGGCTAAGGATAATTTATTATGCATTATCTTAGTCATAATATTTCTTTGGGCTAGTTGAGCTCACTCTTTCTTTCATTGTTTCTCTTCAGGAAATGAGAATATCGCTGGGATGAGTCGGGGAATGGAGTGATGGTCCAGGATAAGTGGCTTTAGTAGTCCTCACTATTTTACGGAATAATGTGATAATAAATGTAATGAGGACTCTATTTGAGAGTGGATATTGTCTAGAAGGAAATATTCTTGTTTAAACTCTCACTATGTTTTGTCGTGATATTACCCTTACGGTTGTATAATTAAGTTTGTATTTGATTTATGTACCATGTATTAGGCGACCCAAGATGGGTGATGTATACCTATTTTGGGGGTGTCACAGTTGGTATCAAAGCTTAGGGATACGATCCCTGGCTGAGATGTGAGATAAGAACTAGGAGGGGAGAGACGAGGAATTCCTTCACTAGTATGACCTACCTAAGTTTATTTGATATTTAATTGGCTGGCACGGAATATAGGAATAATATGTGATATGTTAATTAACCCTTGTTTTGTGGCAGTGTTTGAAAATGGCAGCTGAAAATTTTAACAATGGAGTGAATGAGACCGTTGAGACACCTTTAATCACTAACCAGGTTAATGTGATGTCACACGAAGAAGAAATTAAAAATATCTACGTGGTGAGTGAAGAACTAATAGTTGCACCCGAGCTAGTTGCAGAGGTAGCAGCTGAGAGTGAGGAGGAAGCGGAAAAAGAGGAAGAAGAGGAACTTGAGGAGAATTTATTAGAAGAATTTTATGATCAAAATTTAGAATTACAAAATCGTATTCATGAGTTAGAAGAGCAGGCTGAAGAACGGCAGGCAGTCATGGAGCAAAGAGATGTAATAATTCAAAATTTTGTTACAGAATGCTGCGATGATTTGAGCAGAATCACTCTTTGGCAGAGTATAAGATATTAGAGCTAGAATCTGAGAATGCTATGATCAAAGTTTTTATGAAAGAAGAAACAACTGAACGAAGGAGAATAGATGATGCATGGGTAAAAGCTGCACGACGCGTAGATATTGTAGATAAAAACGTCTGATCCAATAAAGCCAAAATAGATGAAATGGATTTTTCTTTTTGGACAACAATTGGGAGAATCCAACATCGAATTCGGAATTACCCTGTGCAGAGCGGTCAACCCCAATTCGATATGGATCGGAGAGTAATGATCTGAATCATGGATTAGGAATGTGACGAAGCAATTAAGGGTGGAATGTACTCTATAGCAAAGTCAAAACCAGTAGTTTAAGTGAGGGCGTTTGTCGAGAAACCCAAACGAAGTTATTACAGGTAAGTTAATTATAAACTCTTGTGAAGTCTATACCTTATTCGATACCAGTTTTACCCACTCTTTTATTTCTCCTACTTGCGCTCAATTTTAAAATTTGACTCCGGAGAAATTATACTTTGATTTATCTGTTGATACTCCGTTGGGAGAAACCTTCGTTACCTCAACTATTTATAAATCTTGTTTGATTCAAATCAACACTTGCATTTGATCTTATCTGTCGATCTTATCTCTTTGAAAATACTTGCATTTGATGTGATTTTAGGAATCTATTGGTTAACTACTCATCATGCTTTTCGTAATGTTATTAGATTTCATACTCCTAACCAACCTGTTATGCGAATTCAAGTAACCAAACCACTAAAGTCAATCATTATCATATCAAGCCATAAATAAAGAGCCCCGAGCCTTTCGCTGGTGACTTCCAAGTCTTGGAATACACCGAAGCTAGAATATCCGTAGGGGACGTCGTGAATAACTGTGGTAAGTTGATAGGTATCAATGTGACGAACTATCCAAGTCTTGGATGAGAGTCACAGTTTTTAAATGATATTTCTATCGTTAATAAATTTCCTGACGTATTCTCGAAGAACTTATTAGCCTAACCCTAGAGCGTGAAATCAAATTTTGTATTGACCCCAGTACAAAACCCATTTCTAAAACCCTCAAGTATTTCTTCACCCAAAATGAACGTATAATGTGCAAAAGACGTTGGCTCGAGCTGTTGAAGATTACGACCATACCATTCAATATCATTGTAGAAGAGTGAACATGGTAGCTGACGCGTTGAGTAGAGGATCGTATGTATTTACGAGTGCGATGTTGTTAACACAAAAACCCATTTCTTATAACTTACAAATGATGAAGATAGAGTTAAAGACTCTAGGGATCCACGTGAAGATATCGAATATGTGACGCCCCCAAAATAGGTATACATCACCCATTCGAGTTGTCAATATACGGCATGTAAACAACTACAACTTTATTATTACAACAGTAAAACTGTGAGTTTGAATACAAATATTATCTTCTAGACAATATCTATACCCAAATAAATCCTCATCACATTTATTGATACATTATTTTACAAAAATGGTGAGGACTACTAAACAACTCTCTCTAGAACCTTCATTCCATACCCCGACTAGTACTCGCTACATTCTCGCCTCCTGAGAAGAAAAATGGAACAAAAAGGAAAAGGGTGAGCTCAACTAGCCCAAAGAAGAATATTATGACTAAGATAATATACAACAAATTATCGTTAGTCTCCAACGAGGAAAATCTAATAGAATACAATAGACAACCGCTTTTAAATCAATCTTCGCAAGAAAAATAATAATTCATTAGAAGAGTTAAGTAGAGAATGCAAACTACTATCTTCTATATATGAATTTAAAATCCATCGTCGATATTTTATCCTCGTAACATCAATCAATATATATCTCGAATCAAATATTCATCTTTGCACCATCTGCCAAAGATATTCACCAATGGGTCATGTTCATCTAAACACTGCTCATCTTTGCACTACGGGCCAAAGATATTAATCGATCCAATATGTTCATCTCAACACTGTTCATCTTTGCACTACGGGCCAAAGATATTGATCAAGAAATCATTCATCTTTGCACTACGTGCCAAAGATATTCAGAATATCATCATTTAGGACCGAGGATGATGAAAAATATTTTAAAGGAAACGAATCCAAAGGAAATGGAAGAACAATTATTAAGGATTCATATTTTAAACAATCCAAGTTCAAAAATACTTCATAAGTAATCGAGTGGAGTAAAATTCAAGAATGATCAAAACATGGATACAATCAAAGCTAGTATCCATAGTAGATATTACAGACTAAAAGAAGAAATTTCATTTTTCTATGAATAGTGCCAGATTCGTGAATGAATAGTCAGTATATCGTGAATAAGTATCGTATCGTGAATAGTAACTCAAACACCAAAAGATAGAAATTTCACAAAAAACATCTTCACGCTTCGTGAATAGTACTCGTGAATAAGAACTCATAAATAGTAACTCGTGAATAGTAACTCATGAATAGTAACTCATGAATAGTAACCCCGACACAAAAAAATTTCAAATTTGATAAAATTTCCAACCAATATTTCTAAGCATAATGATATTAAAGAAATAATATCATTTTCGAATAAAATAACATCCCTTACCTCGAAAGAATAAGTACTTTAGTTGAAAACAGGATATAGGCTATGACTTGAACTTGCACCAGTATAGCAATACTCAAAGTATAATCAAAATACTCATAAGAATACGCTCGATAATATAGAGAGAGAAAACTTCAGTTTCTTGTGTGATTTTCAATTCTAACCTAAGCACCCTATTTATAGGAAAACGCTTTAGAACACCAAAGCGTAAAATTTAATATAATAATATATTTATAAAAAATTTGTCTACGCCAACCTTTGAGAATCTGAAATCAGCAACCTAACACATGTAAAATGAGGCTCATACATCTAAAAAACGTTTTTGTTAATTAAAACAATTAAAACTTCTAAAAATCAATTATTTCGGAACTTTAGAACTTCAATAATTCATAATAAATAGCTCTTTTATCAAAAAAATTCGAAACTCGCGACTTTCCATAGGAAATTCCATTATCTACAACTTTGCAGAAGGAAGTTTTTCCAAATTCTAAACAGAAATTAACCGAAATCAACAAAATGGGCGATTTTACAAGCTATAATCAAATTTCGGTCAATAATTGTGTCCACCAACACACAAAATATGTGTTAAACATTTAATGCCACAAAAATACTCTTCATCCTCATATACTCATATATCCCACATTCATTATAAAAATATCACCGTTAATATATTATTAAAATAATATATTTAAATGAATTATTTTATCAGAAAAAGATAAAATATTAATTTTCAACAATTGTTACATTAAAAATTTTCTCCATCTATATCCACATAAAATTAATATTTTCCTCATCATATAAATCAATAATTAATTATTCACAAATAATATTACAGAATCACAAGATCGCAACCAAAGCCGCTCTCTCGGAAGAGGGGCTTTCCAATAAGAATTTCTCCTTACTGGCGCGCAATTAGGTGACCAAACCTCTCCTTAGATAGAACTTTCTAGACATTGCCAATAATGTTATCTAATAATATTATTCAGATAATATGAATTATTGCTCCGATAATGGAAAATATTGTGTAATGACAATTTATTGAAACAAAGCAGTAATATAAAATATCAATGCAAAGAATTATTGAATCAATAAAATAAAATACTAAATGATAATTATCGTAACAATTATTGAGTAGTGCCTTCTTACGTAAGAATCAATAATTGGTGCAATGTCTAATATAATAGCTACTTGTTCAACAACGCCAGATTAGTGTGTTTTAACCGTGGGTATTCCACAAAGATAATTCTTGAATAACAACTACATAGTTATTTATAAACAACTTATATTTATCGTTCTTCATCCAATCGCTTTCCGTTATGGGGCCCACAAAAGACTTCGCCGTCGTACGAATATTCCTCGACAGTACGAATATTCCACGACCAAACGAATATTCCCCGAAAATAATGAATATTTTATAACCACTTGCTTATTCGAAATATTTGCGTATTTTACCCATAACTATCCACATTAATCAAATCAACCCTTACTATTTCAAAATAATAAATAAAGAAAAATAAATTTCATTTATTAATAATTTGGGGTCTTACAGAATATACGATTTGAACCGACTTTAAATCGATAAATATAAAGCCGCTAAAGCTACATACCCGGAGCTGATGAATACGAAGAAGAAGGTTCAAGAGGGCGTTATTCTAGAAGCAAGAGTCGATGAAAAGAGGAAATATCAACTCTCAATTTAATTGGCCTATTTTAAATCCTCGATCGAGTAGGAACTGTGGCATATAGACTCGCCTTATCGCTAAGTATGTCGCATGTTCATAACATTTTTCACGTATCGATGTTACGTAAATATGTGGACGACCTGAACCACCTTATTAAATTAGAACTAGATGAGATAGTAGAAGATTTAACGTATGAGGAGATACGTATTAAAATCTTGGATAAGAAGGATCGTATTTGTGAGACCCCAAATTTTATGAATAAATATTTAAATTTCTCAAAAAAAAATTTGAATATTATGGTGTGGATTTGATATAATGTTATAGTTGTGGGTAATATTTATAAATTTTGCAAAGTACGCAAGTTGTTATATAATATTCGATTAGTTGGGGAATATTCATTTTAACAGGAATATTCGTACAACAAGCACAATCATTGGTGGACCCCACAATGTAAATTATTGTCGATTGAGAAAATGACAAAATATATTTTATGAAAATAACGGGCGGAAGTTTTACCGTTAGCCGTTGAAACATCCGGTGTTAAAAGTACAAATGAATGGCGTGGTTGCATAGTAGCACACAGTATTGATTATTGATGCTTACATGAGAAGTCGGTTTTGTTCAATTATTGCTACGATGAATTCTTTGCGATAGTATCTCACGTTATTTGATTCAATTATTGTCGATAGAGATGATAGAGTTATTAATATTATTATTTACAATATTAACGATGTCTAGAAGTTACGCCAAGGAGAGGTTTGGTCACCTAATTGTGCTAATGATAGGGAGAAATCCTTATTGGAAAGCCCTCTTTCACGGGAACGAATTCGGTCGATTAATATTGTGAATTATAATAATGATAATAAATGTTGTTAAATATATTGAGGTGTCTTTTTATGAAGTTACGGAAGTTTATATATATATATATATATATATATATATATTATATAAATTTTGTTTTATTAGTATTATTAATGTAATAAAAGCGAGAAAAACTTTTTATATAAAATGTAATACTTTTATAAAGTTATTTGTTTTATTAGACAATAATTAGAATATATTATATTTTATTATGCATAGTGTTTGTATAGTACAGCATAGTGCTTTGCATAGTAAAATCTTTTTATATAAAAATGAATACTTTTATAAAGTTATTTGTTTTATTAGGCTATAAATAGAATATATTATATTTTATTTAAAAGATTTTGTTTTATTAGAATATTTTATTAATATTGCATAGTAAATCAATATGGACCATCCGTTTAAAAGTAAATCAATATGGACTGTTCATGAATTAGTTACTCTTGGTCCATTCTCCTATAAATAGAAGTTCATTCCTTCATTATTTCTTACTTAATTCTTTGAAACTACAGAGAGAGAAACTATAGAGAGAAAGAAGAAAAGTATTTTGCTACTTCACTACTCCTATATCTAGTTTCTTCTAAGGTAAGGGATATTATTTGTTGTACCCGTAAGGGGTATTATTTCTTTTGTATTCATAAAGAGAACTTCTGTTATTCCATTCTTTATTATTCTGTTGGAATAACCTGTATACGCGGATTACCCTATACTTGGTGAAATTTTTCTGTTATTCTATTCTTTATTATTATGTTAGAATAACTTTGTACATCAAGCAACCGTATATACGGTGGTAAAATTCTTCTGTTATTCCATTCTTTATTATTATGTTGGAATAACCTGTCTATGCGAAGTACCGTATACATGGTGAAATTCTGTTGTTATTCCATTCTTTATTATTCTACTAGAATAACCTATCTATGAGAAGTACCGCATTTATGGTGATTTTTATTGTTATTCTATTCTTTATTATTCTGTTAGAATATCGCGCTTGCGGTTAATTTACTTCCGACCGGTTCCGATTCTTTATTATTCGCCGGAATATCACGTCTGCGTGCGTTTACGCGTGACACCGTTCCATTCTTTATTATTACATTGAGAATAACTCGTCTACGCGATCTATTATCGCATGCATGGTGAATCCTTCATTATTCCATTCTTTATTATTCGTTGGAATAACACGTCATGTGGATTACCACATGCATGGTGAATGATTCTTTGTATTCATTCCTTATTAAATTATGGAAATGATCTCAGATACGTGGAGTTACTGTATGGCGGCGAAAATCCAATTGCATAGTTTCATATATTCTATTATACTCAGTTGGTTAAAGTTTTGACTTCTATACTCCATGAAATTAGTGGAATATCCTTGATATTTGCACTTCATCCAGTATCTTTTCATGGAAATATTCTTCTGAGCATTCTTGAATTTTACTCTACAAAGCAGTATCATGTTGACAATTTGGACGTTATTGAATTCTGGATAAATTAATTCTTGAACTTGTTTTATTGGATTCTTATATCATTGTCATCATCCTCATGCTTATATTATATTGAAAGTCATCTGTGGCCTGTTGTGCATAGATGGACTTGGTATGATTATGACCAGGGATTATTCGGTATAATCATGACCGTAATATTACAAATGATGTGGTAAAAGTCCTCATTGGCCCGTAGTGCATTGATAGACAGTTGTTGGCATGATCATGACCATTGATGAATACACGAATATCTTTGGCCTGTAGTGCATAGATAATTTGTGTTTGTGATACTAATTAATATCCTTGGCCGTAGTGCAGGGATGATGTGGATTATTTATTAAGCCGAGTCTCAGCGATAAAAGTGATGAAAAACCTTTTTGAAATCATAAAAGATAGTAGATTTTATTCTCTACTTGACTCTTTTAATGGATTGCTTGTTCCGCTGCAGTTAAACTTGATGTCTTTTATATTTTATCAGTTTAACATTGTTGAAGGCTAATGATAATTTATTCTGCATTATCTTAGTCATAATATTTCTTACTGGGCTAGTTGAGTTCACCCTTTCTTTCACTGTTCTCTTCAGGAAATGAGAACGTAGCAGGGACTAGTCGGGAAACGGAGTAACGGTCCAAATGATAGCATTAGTAGTCCTCACTATTCTATTAAATAGTGTGACAATAAATGTAATGAGGACTCCATTGAGTGTGGATATTGTCTAGATGGCAATATTCTTATTAAAACTCTTTGATTATGTTATGTCATATTTTATACGACTGTTGTATAAATAAGTTGTATTTGTATTTTGTACCATGTATTTGGCGACTCAAAATAGGTGATGTATACCTATTTTGGGGGCGTCACAATTGGTATCAAAGCTTAGGGATATGATCCCTGGCTGAGATGTGAGACAAGAACTAGGAGGGGAGAGACGGGAATTCCTTCGTTAGTATGACCTACCTAAGTTTATTTGGTATTTAATTGGTCGGTCAGAATATAGGGATAATATGTGATATGTCACTTAACCCTTGTTTTGTGGCAGTGTTTGAAAATGGCAGCTGAAAATGTTAAAAATGGAGCGAATGACGTGAATGTTTCTAAGAGGTTTGAAACCTGAGATACGTCAATACCTCATTTCTCACAAACTTTGTTTATATTCAGATGTTGTGAATATGGCTCAATTATTGGAGCGCGATAATGAGTTAGCACAACCAAAAGCTAACGACTAACAACACGATAATAATCGTACCGGTAGTAACGGCCATCGGAACAATGATGACCATCGTGGGGGAAATTATCATGCCAAGAATTGTAACCACTTCGGTGGTAATAATGGCCAAGATAATAGAAGTGGAAAATTCAAGAAGGGAAGATTTAACGATGATGGGAAGACGTCAGCACTAGCACCTGTTGTTAAGGAAGGAGAACGACCGCCGATCGTATGTTACAAATGCGTAGGGGAGGGACACATCAGTCCAAACTATACGTAACAATCCAAAGCGTGTTTCAATTGCGGAAGAGAAGGTCACCTAGCTCAATTTTGTCGTGTAGTGAAGTCAAGTCCAGCTGGGATAATGATGTCAAAGGATGTCTCAGACAAGTCAAAGCCGGTAGTTTAAGTGAGAGCATTTGTCAAGGAACCCTAACAGGGAATATTCGTACGACGGCACAATCATTGGTGGCCCCCACAACGGAAGTATTGTCGTAGTTAGAAAACGACGGAATTTTTTTATAAGCAACGAAAGTGTTACCGTTAAAAGCGTTGAACTACCCGGTAGTAAAAGTACAAAGAATCTGCCGCGGTTGTATAGTAGCACTACGGTATTGATTATTGATGCTTACGTAAGAAGTCACTCAGTTATACTCAATTATTACTACGATGAATTGTCGCATCATATCTCTCATATTATTGATTCAATTATTGTCACAGTATCATTTGCATAATATGTTATATTATTAAATCAATAATTGAGACGACAAAGTTATTCATATTATTATTTACAATATTGACAATGTCTAAGTTACGTAATAAGAGGTTTGGTCACCTAATCGGCGCATAATAAGGAGAAATCCTTATCGAAAGCCCTCTCTTTCACGGAATGTATTTTGGTTGTTAAATATTGTGAGTTATAATATTAATGATGAATAAGTTCATGTTGATTAAAGATAAAATTGATAGTTCCATTGTGTTGGAATTACTAGTGTTAGTGGAAATCGACATTTATTTCGATAATAATTAATTTCTAGAGGTTATATTGACCAATCGGGTAATTAATCGGATAAATGAGAAATTAATTGCTATTGATTCACATGATTATAACTATTTGTTCACATGTGTGTACTATTGATTCACAATCATTTATTATTAGGGGAGTTGGTGCAAGATTGATAATACTTGCATGACTAAGTTAAAAATGGAGGTATAGATGGAGGTAATATACTGTAATTCGTATTTTTACATGTCTAGAACTATTGATTCACATGATTTACTATTGATTCACATGATTTACTATTTGAGGAGGTGGTGCAAGTTGGATAATACTTGCAGAACTAAATTAAAAATGAAAAAAAAAAGAGGAAGGTATTATACTGTAATATTTTGAGCCCCAAAACGTGCAATTATTGAAACTATATTTTTCTATAAATAGAAGCTCATTCTTCCTTCATTTCTCACCAATTCACTAAAGTTATAGAGCAATTATAATAGAGAGAAATTATAGAGAGAAAGAAGAAGAGATGTCTTTCACCCTCACTATTCCAAAGTATCGATTTTTTCTTACGAGATAAGGGTATTATTTCTTTTCGTATTCATGAAGAGAACTTACATTATTTCATTCTTTATTATTATGTTGGAATAACTCAGTATATGCGAAGTACCACATACATGGTGAAATTCTTACATTATTCCATTCTTTATTATTCGTTGGAATAACACATCGTGCGATTCTATCGTCGCGTACAGTGAATTCATTGTTAAACCATTCTTTATTATTACATTTGAATATCCTGTTGATTACGCATGACCTAGTTCTAGTTCCTTTTTATTATTCATTGGAATATCCTATGCGTGTGGATTACGCATGACTGGTTCCATTCTTTATTATTACATTTGGAATATTACATGCATGACATTACGCAATTGACACAGTTCCATTATTTATTATTCTATTGGAATAACTCGATTGCTTGGTCTATTGCATGCACGGTGAATTCTTCGTTATTCCATTCTTTATTATTTCGTTGGAATAACACATACATGTGGATTACCGCATGCATGGTGAATGACCTTTCGTATTCATTCTTTATTAAATTGTGGAAATGATCTGTCTACGTGGATTACCGCATGGCGGGTGAAAATCTATTTGCAATTTTGTATATTATATTATACTCGTATGAGATAACATTTCTTTTGTACTCGTCATGGAATATCATTTTCTTTGGTATTTTCTTTTACGAGTTACTATTCACCCGATTACTATTCACTCTAGTATTATTCACTCGGGTATTCGGGGCACTTTTCGTGCCGGAGTACTATTCACGAGTTACTATTCATGGATTACTATTCACCTAATTACTATTCACTCTAGTATCATTCACTCGGGTATTTGGGACACTTTTCATGTAGGGATACTATTCACGAGGTACTATTCTCGAAGTACTATTAACAAGGTACTATTCACGACAAAAAATTGATTCTTTTCTGTCCAAATTATTTTTGGTACATGAATATTATTCTTGAATTTTACTCTATAAAGCAGAATCATGTTGACAATTTGGACGTTATTGATTTCTGGATAAATTAAATTATAAATCTTTAAAATTTATCCTTGAACTTGTTTTATTGAATTATTATGTAATTGTCATCATCCTCATGCTTATATTGTGATTAAAGTCATCTTTGGCTTACGTGCACAAATGGACTTGGTATGATTATGACCAGGGATTATTCGGTATAATCATGACCGTAATGTGACAAATGATGTGGTAAAAGTCCTCATTGGCATGTAGTTCATTGATGGACAGTTGTTGGTATGATTATGGCGAGGATTATTCGGTATAATCATGACCATTGATGATTACATGAATATCCTTCGCCGTAGATGCGGATGATGATGATGATTTATTTATTAAGTCGAGTCTCGGTGATAAAGTTGATGAAAAACTTTTTAAATCATAGAAGATAGTAGATTTTATGCTCTACTTGACTCTTCTAATGGATTGCTTATTCCGCTGCAGTTGTTGATCTAAAACTTGTTGTCTATTGTGTTCTATCAGTTGTTATACTGTTCAAGGCTAAGGATAATTTATTATGCATTATCTTAGTCATAATATTTCTTACTGGGCTAGTTGAGCTCACCCTTTCTTTCATTATTCTCTTCAGGAAATGAGAATATCGCTGGGATGAGTCGGGGAATGGAGTGATGGTCCAGGATAAGTGGCTTTAGTAGTCCTCACTATTTTACGAAATAATGTGATAATAAATGTAATGAGGACTCTATTTGAGAGTGGATATTGTCTGGAAGGAAATATTCTTGTTTAAACTCTCAGCTATGTTTTGTCGTATATTACCCGACAGTTGTATAATTAAGTTTGTATTTGATTTATGTACCATGTATTTGGCGACCCAAGATGGGTGATGTATACCTGTTTTGGGGGTGTCACAGTTGGTATCAAAGCTTAGGGATACGATCCCTGGCTGAGATGTGAGATAAGAACTAGGAGGGGAGAGACGGGGAATTCCTTCACTAGTATGACCTACCTAAGTTTATTTGGTATTTAATTGGTCGGTCAAAATATAGGGATAATATGTGATATGTTAATTAACCCTTGTTTTGTGGCAGTGTTTGAAAATGGCAGCTGAAAATTTTAACAATGGAGTGAATGAGACCGTTGAGACACCTTTAATCACTAACCAGGTTAATGTGATGTCACACGAAGAAGAAATTAAAAATATCTACGTGGTGAGTGAAGAACTAATAGTTGCACCTTTGAGCTAGTTGCAGAGGTAAAGCGAGAGAGAGTGAGGAGGAAGCGAGAAAAGAGGAAGAAGAGGAACTTGAGGAGAATTTATTAGAAGAATTTTATGATCAAAATTTAGAATTACAAAATTGTATTCATGAGTTAGAAGAGCACGCTGAAGAACGGCAGGCAGTCATGGAGCAAAGAGATGTAATAATTCAAAATTTTGTTACCCGATGTGCGATGCTTGAACAGAATCACTCTTTGGCAGAGTATAAGATATTAGAGCTAGAATCTGAGAATGCTATGATCAAAGTTTTTATGGAAGAAGAAACAACTGAACGAAGGAGAATAGATGATGCATGGGTAAAAGCTGCACGACACGTAGATATTGTAGATAAAGACGTCCGATCCAATAAAGCCAAAATAGATGAAATGGATTTTTCTTTTTGGACAACAATTGGGAGAATCCAACATCGAATTCGGAATTACCCTGTGCAGAGCGGTCAACCCCAATTCGATATGGATCGAAGAGTAATGATCCGAATCATGGATTAGGAATGTGACGAAGCAATTAAGGGTGGAATGTACTCTATAGCAAAGTCAAAACCGGTAGTTTAAGTGAGGGCGTTTGTCGAGAAACCCGAACGAAGTTATTACAGGTAAGTTAATTATAAACTCTTGCGAAGTCTATACCTTATTTGATACCAGTTTTACCCACTCTTTTATTTCTCCTACTTGCGCTCAATTTTAAAATTTGACTCCGGAGAAATTATACTTTGATTTATCTGTTGAAACTCCGTTGGGAGAAACCTTCATTACCTCAACTATTTATAAATTTTGTTTGATTCAAATCAACACTTTCACGTTACCTGTCGATCTTATCTCTTTGAAAATACTTGCATTTGATGTGATTTTAGGAATCTATTGGTTAACTACTCATCATGCTTTTCGTAAGGTTGTTAACTTTCATACTCCTAACCAACCTGTTATGCGAATTCAAGTAACCAAACCACTAAAGTCAATCATTGTCATATCAATCCATAAGTAAAGAGCCCCGAGCCTTTCGCTTGTGACTTCCAAGTCTTGGAATACACCAAAGCTAGAATATCCGTAGGGGACGTCATGAATAACGGTGGTAAGTTGATAGGTATCAATGTGACGTACTATCCAAGTCTTGGATGAGAGTCACAGTTTTTAAATGATATTTCTCTCGTTAATAAATTTCCTCACGTATTCTCGAAGAACTTATTAGCCTAACCCTAGAGCGTGAAATCAAATTTTGATTTGACCCCAGTACAAAACCCATTTCTAAAACCCTCAAGTATTTGTTCACCCAAAACAAACGTATAATGTGCCAAAGACGTTGGCTTGAGTTGTTGAAGATTATGATCATACCATTCAATATCATTGTAGAAGAGAGAATGTGGTAGCTGACGCATTGAGTAGAGGATCGTATGCATTTACGAGTGTGATGTTGTTAACACAAAAACCCATTTCGTATAACTTATAAATGATGAAGATAGAGTTAAAGACTCTAGGGATCCACGTGAAGATATCGAATATATGATTTAAACCGACTTTAAATCGATAAAGATAAAGCCGCTCAAGCTACACACCCGGAGCTGATGAATACGAAGAAGAAGTTCAAGAGGGCGTTATTCTAGAAGCAAGAGTCGATGAAGAGAGAAAATCTCAACTCTCAATTTAATTGACCTATTTGAAATCCTTGATCGAGTAGGAACTGTGGCCTATAGACTCGCCTTATCGCTAAGTATGTCGCGTGTTCATAACGTTTTTCACGTATCGATGTTACTTAAATATGTGGACGACCTGAACCACATTATTAAATTAGAACTAGACGAGATATCAGAAGATTTAACGTATGAGGAGATACGTGTTAAAATCTTTGATAAGAAAGATCATATTCAACGCTCAAAGATTATACCTCAAGAGTTAGAATCTGAAATGAAGTCAAGGTATCCTCACCTCTTCGGCATACCAGGTACGCACGTAAATTTCGAGGGCGAAATTTCGTAAGGAGGGGAGATTGTGAGACCCCAAATTTTATGAATAAAGATTTAAATTTCTCGAAATATTTTTTTTGAATATTATGGTGTGGATTTGATATAATGTTATAGTTGTGGGTAATATTTATAAATTTTGCAAAGTAAGCAAGTGGTTATATAATATTCGATTGGTCGGGAAATATTCATTTTAATAGGGAATATTCGTACGACGACACAATCACTGGTGGACCCCACAACGGAATTATTGTCGTAGTTAGAATACGACGGAATTTTTTTATAAACGGCGAAAGTGTTACCGTTAAAATTGTTGAACTACCAGGAAGTAAAAGTACAGTAATACGTGTGGTTGTATAGTAGCACACGGTATTGATTATTGATGCTTAAGTAAGAAGTCACTCAGTTATACTCAATTATTGCTACAGTAATTGATGCATCATATCTCTCATATTATTGATTCAATTATTGTCACAGTATCATCTGCATAATATATTATATTATTAAATCAATAATTGAGACAGAAAAGTTATTCATATTATTATTTACAATATTGACAATGTCTAAAAGTTCTGTCAATAAGAGGTTTGGTCACCTAATTGCGCGCCAATAAGGAGAAATCCTTATCGAAGCCCCCCTCTTTCACAGGAATGACTGGTTGTTAAATATTGTGAGTTATAATATTAATGATGAATAAGTTCGTGTTGATTAAAGATGAAATTGATAGTTCCATTGTGTTGGAATTATTAGTGTTAGTGGAAATCGACATTTATTTCGATAATAATTGATGTCTGGAGGTTATATTAACCAAATGGGTAATTAACCGGATAAATGAGCAATTAATTGTTATTGATTCACATGATTATAACTATTTATTCACATGTGTGTACTATTGATTCACATTCATTTACTACTTGCATGACTAAGTTAAAAATGGAGGTATAGATGGAGGTACTATACTGTAATTCGTATTTTCACATGTCTAGAACTATTAATTCACATGATTTACTATTGATTCACATGATTTACTATTAGGGGAGGTGGTGCAAGTTTGATAATACTTGCAGGACTAAATTAAAAATGAAGAAAAAGAGGAAGGTATTATAATGTAATATTTCGAGCTCCAAAACGTGCAATTATTAAAACTATATTTTCCTATAAATAGAAACTCATTCTTCCTTCATTTCTCACCAATTCACTAAAGCTATAGAGCAATTATTATAGAGAGAAATTATAGAGAGAAAGAAGAAGAGATGTTTGCTACCTCACTATTCTAGTATCCAGTTTTCTTCTGAGGTAAGGGGTATTATTTCTTTCGTATTCATGAAGAGAACTTCTGTTATTCCATTCTTTATTATTATGTTAGAATAACCTATCTATGCGAAGTACCACATACATGGTGAAATTCTTATGTTATTCCATTCTTTATTATTCTGTTGGAATAACCTGTCTGTGCGATCTATCGCATGCCTGGTGAATTCTGTTGTTATTCCATTCTTTATTATTTTGTTGGAGTATCCTGTTTGTGCAGATTACGCATGACCTGGTTCCTTTCTTTATTATTCTATTGGAATATCTTGTCTGTGCAGATTACGCATGACTTGGTTCTATTCTTTATTATTCTGTTGGAATATCCTGTATGTGCGTATTATGCATGACCTGGTACCATTATTTATTATTTTATTGGAATAACTTTATGCATGCGATTCTATCGCATGCACGATGAATTCTTACGTTATTCCATTCTTTATTATTCATTGGAATAACACCTATGTGGATTATCGCATGCACGGTGAATGACCTTTCGTATTCATTCTTTATTAAATTGTGGAAATGATGCATACGTGGATTCTGCATGGCGAGGTGAAAATCCATTACGATTTAGTATATTATATTATACTCGTATGAGATATCATTTCTTTTGTACTAAATCATGGAATATTATTTTCTTTGGTATTTTCTTTTTATGAGTTACTATTCACGATTCTTATTCACTCTAGTATTATTCACTCGGGTATTCGGGGCACTTTTCGTGCCGGAGTACTATTCACGAGTTACTATTCATGGCTTACTATTCACCTAATTACTATTCACTCTAGTATCATTCACTCGGGTATTTGGGACACTTTTCATGTCGGGGTACTATTCACGAGGTACTATTCCCAAAGTACTATTCACGACAAAAAATTGATTCTTTTCTGTCCAAATTATTTTTGGTACATGAATATTACTCTTGAATTTTACTCTACAAAGCAGAATCATGTTGACAATTTGGACGTTATTTATTTCTGGATAAATTAAATTATAAATCTTTAAAATTTATCCTTGAACTTGTTTTATTGAATTATTATGTAATTGTCATCATCCTCATGCTTATATTGTGATTAAAGTCATCTTTGGCTTACGTGCACAAATGGACTTGGTATGATTATGACCAGGGATTATTCGGTATAATCATGACCGTAATGTGACGAATGATGTGGTAAAAGTCCTCATTGGCATGTAGTTCATTGATGGACAGTTGTTGGTATGATTATGAGCAGGGATTATTCGGTATAATCATGACCATTGATGATTACATGAATATCCTTGGCCGTGGTGCAGGGATGATGTGATTTATTTATTGTTGAGTCTCTCGTGATAAAGTTGATGAAAAAATTTTAAATCATAGAAGATAGTAGATTTTATGCTCTACTTGACTCTTCTAATGGATTGCTTATTTTTGCTGCAGTTGTTGATCTAAAACTTGTTGTCTATTGTATTCTATCAGTTGTTATACTGTTGAAGGCTAAGGATAATTTATTTTGCATTATCTTAGTCATAATATTTCTTACTGGGCTAGTTGAGCTCACCCTTTCTTTCATTGTTCTCTTTAGGAAATGAGAATATCGCTGGGATGAGTCGGGGAATGGAGTGATGGTCCAGGATAAGTGGCTTTAGTAGTCCTCACTATTTTACGGAATAATGTGATAATAAATGTAATGAGGACTCTATTTGAGAGTGGATATTGTCTAGAAGGAAATATTCTTGTTTAAACTCTCAGCTATGTTTTGTCGTATATTACCCGATAGTTGTATAATTAAGTTTGTATTTGATTTATGTACCATGTATTTGGCGACCCAAGATGGGAGATGTATACCTGTTTTGGGGGCGTCACAAGAGGTGCTCTCAAATTATAGGAAATGGATGGCGACGAATTTTCACAGCTTATCAACTTAGACACCGTGAAACAGTACTATGTCTGAAGTTACCATCAAGCAAACATCCTGGTTTTGGATCACCAAATCACCAGTCATTTCAGGTTTTTTAACCCTTACTACACACAACCCTTTCTTCATACCCATCTGCCCCATCAGGGAAAAACACTCTTCAAGTCCAGCAGCCTAGTTTTCAGATCATCAGATCTTTAATTTTCACACTTCATACAATTTCGGTTATCCCACCAGGGATTGAACCCTTCCCCTGCAGTTTGTCCTGAACATGGGATCAAACTTTTTCACACTCGCAGTTTGTCCTGAACATGGGATCAAACTTTTCCCCATAGTTTGTCCTGAACATGGGATCAAACTTTTTTGGCTATAAATCATCCTGAACATGGGGCGAACTACGTCAACCTAATCTCCTTGATATCTGAGAGTACGTAGGCAACCATTTTATGTGGCCCGGTCGCAATAAAATAAAAACAACAAAAATATTTCTACCCTTTCTCTACAAAAACAAAAACAACAAAAACATTTCTACTCCTACACCATTCAGCGTTGAACCTCTTACCCCAGGTTCGAACTACGCAGACCTGATCTCCTCTTCAATAGGAGTACGTAGGTAGCCATTTATGGTTCGTTCTAATCCCCTACCAAAACACAAATACTTGTCACACGATACTGGGATCACACTTCAATCCACCACATTTCATTGGCTTTAGATCAAAGGGATGGAACTACCTGGCCTATCCATAAATGGGAGAGTTGGCGACCATCTAAGCTGCGGTTGATTCCTTAAAGAGCAACACCAATCCATAAGAGATGGAACTAACTGTGCTCCTCTTAAATAGGAGTACTAGCGACCATCTGTGGTGCGGTGAATCTCATAGAGGAAAAGTCACACTCCTCTACACATTTCCATACAAAAACCAGTCCCAAGACACCAAAGAGGGTAGGGATACACATAGATCAATGATCCATTCTGAAAGATCTTACGACGTCTCAATGTCCATACATCAAGGATGAGTTCAGAATACATCAAGATCACAAGTCCTGAAGAAACAGACAAATATCAAGCAAGTATCAAGGTACAACTGAAAGGGAAGTGAATCAAAATATATTTCCCTGCCATATATAATGCTATTTGATATATACACTATATGTTGTACATAAAAAAATGGTTAAACTAGTCTGTGCAGGAAAATACAAGTCTATCTACAGATCGGTATGTATGCGGACTATCAGATCTAACATAGCATCTCTCTCCGAAGAAGGGGGTAACGCTGCAAGCTCCTGCCCAAGGGTATCTACACGAGCTAGCAGATCCGAGGCCAACTGCATGGTGGCATGATGCTCATCAATATATGTACTCATATCGACAAGGATGTCAGTCGTAAGGGATCTCACTGAAGTACTATCTGTAACGGCCACATCCCAAGCAGATAGGGCAACATCCCGCTCTACAATCAATGCATCTCTGGCTGATCTAGCCTCATCTCTCTCCAATAGAGCGGTGTCTCTCCCATCAAGAGCTTTCAACATCAAGGCCCTAGCCTGATCTCTCTCAAAGGTCATCAGATGAAGACTCTGCTCTAGATACTATGCTGAATGTTGAATCACAGTGGCACTCGTACTGGGAGAATCCGTAAGAGCTGCTGGCAACCCAGTGAATGGATCCTCCTCCATGGGAATATCAATGTCCTCTATGGGCTCCCCATCATCAGAATCAATCCCTGGCAATGTGGATACTACCGCAGTCTATGTAGTCTCTGTCTCCATCCATGCGAAATATTCTACAGAACAGCCCGGATGGCAAACAGAAAATGCAGCTAGCTTACGCTGATCCCAACAGGCATACACCCTGGATCTGTCCTCTACTGATAAGTGGCGGAAAGCCAAACACTGACTCAATGCCCCCTCAAAAGAATAGAAATCTTGGAACTGGTCAAACTGACACATCACGACTAGTGGGTGGTAAGTAGTCATCCCTCAGTCCAGCCAGAGGAAGATAATCCATGCCCGGAGCATGAGTGATGAAGCTGTAGGGTGAACAAAGCCCTGTACACGGCAATACATCAAATGAATCTCCAATCCCTGCCAGGAAAATGGACCAAGATGCAAGATCTATACACTCCGTAGGCTGAAAGGAGCACGACATGGCTATCTCATTGGTAAAACAATACCTGTGTCATCGGAAAGTGCTAATCGGTCTCAAGTGTGACATGAACCACACGTACAACATGATCGAACTACCTGTGAATACCCCTGCAGGGTAAGTACTGCAATATGTGGTCGACCTCAGCGTCTCTGCTATAATCATCGGTACAATGGTGTGACCCTCCCTAAGAGCTCTCACTGCCATAATGACGCCAATGTCTAGCTCATCCATGTACCGTGGCATGTATACATATGACAATACGCACAGTAGCAATATATCTACTCTGGCCAAATTCCAATGATCCTCCGGCATGGTAAAATCCCCGGAGTGTTGTGTATAACTATCCTCTGAGCCAAATCTGTCCATCAGAAAATGTTGGGATACAACGTGGCCGGATGTGATCTCTGTGACACCCCCAAATCCAGGTTACCTGACCCCCAAATTTGGTGTTCACGATCCACAATATAATACCATCTAACTACCCATTTTAATATAAATAGGAATACATAACTCATTAACATAGATTGTTAATACATAAGTCCCAGGTTTACTAACCTTAACATTACAGACATACCCCTTTAGATATACAAAAAGGGTTTACAATACAATACAGCATAATAATAATATTGTTCATCATAACTAATTCATAACTATTCATTTTCCTTTGTTCTTCTTCGCAGCACCTTCTGCAACTTCGTCCCTAGCTGAAAAGTTTTATTTATAGCAAGGGTGAGCAATAAGTTTGCTCCGCAAGTTAAGAGATACAATAAAGATATAGAAATAAATATCAAACCTTCTCACATTCTACGCAACAATAATTCGATAATGAAAGAGTACAACACTTTTAAGGTTTTCTACGATATTCAAATGAATAATCAAGAATTAATTCTATGAAATAGCAAAGTGGAATATTTTCGATTTATCTTTGAAGCGGTCCATTGGATCTTGAACTTCTCTTCTCGAGTAACTATCAAAGTTAAACTTTGATATACCAGTGTGTCGAGATAACCATAAAGATTAAATCATACCCCTCTGCAAGTATATAAATTGATCAGCTTTAGTATACCCTATATTATGCATAATACTTAATCGCGCGCAAAGGCCGAGTATACGACCAATAAAATATTCCCTTTATATAAAAGGTTGTTCTTCTCAGTCTCAGAATCAAGATTTTGATTTAACAACGAAATACTATGATTTCAAATTCTATTTACTTCTCGATCTAGCCAAAATAATTGGCATCGATCTGTCGATAACAATTGAATTCTCTTCTCGAACCTATCAAGTTCTAACAAATATTCGTCTAACCAGAATAATTTGCTAAGACATTTCTCAACACAATTCGACAATAAACAGGAATTATTTGTACTGTCAATTCTAGCTTCTACGGATATGTATATCCAACAACAGTTATTCTACGAATGTATATATTTTGAATCAATAATTCATTTTGAATTATTAAACATGCACTAACTGCGAATAATCAACAATAAATCCCTAGACATGGTATAATTAGCAATAATTAACCACTATAATAATTGAATGAATATAACTTTCGAGGTTGAGTTAGGAACTTGCCTCTTGGCGATTCTGTTCTACACAATAAACTTATCTGCTTTCGAAAGACCTATAACCAATAATATCGGTCTAACAATTAGCACAATTATTTATGACATGCAACACTGTATTCTACAGTCAAACATCTCCTAGACACATTACCACATAGCCACATCAGTGTTTATAACCTATATAAACACATAACAAGTCTAACTATTTTGGTCTGGTTGGACTTCGGTCCATTCTCGGTGATCTGGTCACCCTATCCGACAATTACCACATCTATTGTCAATTAAACTCGGTTTCTAAGCTTCAATATTATTTTAGATAAGTCAAATATCATTAATAATATTTTTCAGAAGCCTTTACTAATTCATAAGTAATTGTTATAATTTATAATAATTTTTCAAACATCGGAATCATTTTTAAATGATTTAATTATCAAATAATCTTATTATCATTAATATTTAATAATATTAAAATATTAATGAGCGTAATTATCAAAATATTAAAGTTATTATCAATAACTTAAAAAATATTTTAAATCATCAATATTCTACTTAAATAATTTTTAAGGTAATTAAAATCATTTTAAATCATCACCATAATAATCAAATATTAATGAAATTATCATTAAAATATTAAAAGTCATTAATTATAACTTAAAATATTTTTAAATCATTTTCTCATTTTTAAATGATTTTTAAATCAATAAAATCATTTTTAATTCATTTATTTAATATAATAATTAAATAAATCTAATATCATTAATATTAAATTATTAATGAAAATTCTCTAAAAATATTAAAAGTTATATTTATAACTAAAATATTTTTAAATACATTATTCTTATTTAAAATGATTTTTCATAATATTAAATCATTTTCTCTAATTTATTTAATACACTAATTAAATACCTTTAATATTTAAATAATCATAAATATTAAAGAAAAATATTCCAAATAGTCAGAAATTATTTTTCATAATTTAAAATAATTTTTAAAACGATTTTTGGTAATTTTTAAAATTTATTTTCTATTTTTAATCATTTTTCGGAAAAATCAGAAAATAAAACTAATTAAACCGTCGCTATAGCCTATAGCGACACTTATCTGTCGTCTTAGGTGTTCTTGAGCTTCAAAAACACTGTCAGACAGTGTTTAAGGGTGCATGTTTGGCCATTCATAAAATCCAATATGATCATGTTATGTGTTATCTAAAACTTTGATATTGTAGTATTAATGTAACACTACAATATCCAACCAACACTTTGGTCAAACAACATCACAACAAGGAGATCAAAGCCTCCAAAGTTGCTGTCAGGACAAATCTGGGTTTTTCTGGGCCCAGACAGTTTCGAGTTAACACATTCAAGCTCCATTTAATCTATTTTCTGGTCTTGGTTCATGTGGTTTTATGGTTCAAATATGTAGTACTAGTGTCAAGTTACAGTTACATCACAACAGATCAGTTAAACAACATTCAAATCTCTAGATTCAACTTGGTCAAACGTTGTCAGAAAAGTTTCTTTAGTGTTTCTGGGTTTTTTTCCAGAAATGCAAAATAAGTTCGGGTGGTCTACTTTGACCACCTTTCACGATCGATCTATTGAGGTTATAAGAGATCTAAAGACCCAGATCTATAGTACACATCACCAGCTACAAGATGTACCAAACAACAACATAAAATCATTAACAACATGATAGATCCGGACCTTAGAACTTCTTCTCAGCCACGGTTTTGAACATTCTGGGTTTCCCCAGAATTCACCCGGTCAACATTGGTCAACGGCGTTTGACCAAGAATAAAACGAAATATAGACATCCAGCAACTGTGATTCCACTTCTAGATGAAAGACCATATACCAAACTATAGATCTAACACATAAAACATAAAAAATATTATGAGGACAGAGATCGAAGTAAAATCGACATTTGCATGTCGAGAGCACAAAATCTGTTCTTGGACGATTTTGGAAAAACACCATTTTAAAGCCATTTAATGTTATGGATCCACAATGGATCATCATAGATCAACTAAAAACACCATATAACACAAATATAAACACTTAAACATAATTATTTTCTTAGCATACAAGATCTAGGTTGAGTTTGGGTTTTACCTTCTCTTGTCCTATCTTTGATCCTTGTTCTCCAAACCTGATCTAGGTGTTCTGAGAGGTTAAAGAGTGACTGAATCACTTAAAAAAATTTGGAGCTTTGGATGAGAGAGAGAGTTGGTTCGTGCTAGATAGCCAATAAGCTTAATATGTGAACTTTCTCTCTCCTAGATCTCTTATATCATAGATGCAATGAATCCATACTTGCTAGGTGGCACTAATGGATAAGATTGGAGCTTATTTCTAGCACATGGGATAATCTTAAGTGATGACTCACTAGATCTTGCAAATCTTTTAACTTAATATCTAAGTAAAGGGGTATTTTGAACTTTGTACATGAAATTTTAATGGCATACATGGAATTTACCAAACCCTTATGTTTTAACCCTTAAGGTTTAACCCTAAGGCTCTAACCTTAAGGTTTTACAACATTAGCTTCTAGGATTTTCTAAATTAGGATCTTTAAAATAGAAAATTAAGATTTTCACAAATATAATTAGTGTTCCCTAATTATATTAAAGGTTACTAATCACATTAAAGTATACTAATCACTTTAGAGCTTACTAATTAGGATTAGGGTTTCCTAATTAGGGTTTCAAATCTTGAGATTAGAGTTTCCAATCCCTTATTAGGGTTTACCAATATTGTACCCTACCCGACCAATCATTGATTAATATTCTAAACAGTACAAACACGTACTCATCAGTATAATTATTTCAATTATATTTTCAATCGAATCCCTATCCGGACTTAGGGTTAGGGTTTCTATTCCCTGTTAAGCACAACTCTACTCTAATTTCTCAGTCAATACACAAATTGACTACTTCTCGATACTCGTATTACAGATACACAATACAATATTAACAGTCAATGTCAATATTTAATAAAAAAAATTATTCATGAAATTTAAATTATTCGGAATCCCGAGTTATCACAATCTCATCCTGCACTACTCTACGCCTTAGCCCGGTGAGGGTCATAAGTTGTCAGCTCATGTCGCCGATAGCCATTCGCGCACAAGGTCTGTCTAATGGAAACGTCGTCAATCATGTGTACTCCTCCAAGGTAGGAGTCAACTCATGGATACCAAACCGGAAAACATGCCTCTCCGGTATCCAATGCTCCAGCATATGCTCTAGAAAGCCTGTGGGAACCTAAAACATCAGGAGAGTCATAGTATCTTTGGAATAAGCGATCTCTGATCACCACATACGAAGGTGACATATTATCATACCACGATCTCAAATGGGATGCCACCAATACTGGTGGATTATGATCAATACAGCTAACTGTCGAAAAAAAATCTGTACGGGCCGTGTCATAAGACCATCCAGGGGTCAATGCTGAATATCTCTGGACATACATATATATGCATAATATAATACATGCATGATCAACAATATATGGCAATATGATGTAGGGAATAATAGTAAATACATTCTTAAGTACATCATCATCTAATACATCTCATCTGACTAAAAATAGGAGGAAATAGGGCGCAGGCGCCCATTTACTATGATGTCTAACAGAGATATAGCGAGAATGGGGCACAGCCACCCAGTGTCTAATAGAGGCCTAACAAAAGATATAACGAGAATATACATCAGAAGAAGACAATGGTGTCAATATCTATATCATCAATCCTGTCCACCTAATGTAACTCCTTTTGAGTCACTGGATCTCCATCAACGGGGATGTCAGGCCTATACAATGGAGGATCTGTACCAAAAAAAGCATATGGGTCATCTGAGGGGCCAGCTCCAGAGCTGGAAGGATCAAATATATCTGCCTCTATCGGATCTCTGCCCAAGTGCCGGATAAAAAATGTGCTTGATATAACTATTGGGTTAAACTGTCAATCTGTGTCAAGTGAGTAGGATCTCTAACACAGGCCATCAATCCGTCATCATCACGGATCCAGGAACCATATCCCCCATAAACTACATAGTGTGGGTGCAGGCTCCAGGTAGTGCGAGGTGACCACCAATCTTTGGAACATAGCTTTGGGTATATGGACCTCTCGGCGATGTAAAAGCGAAATCGACACCCATCGAGGGATATCAATGACGGGTGGTTATCACAAACAGGACAATAACGCCTGGCAGGAGGCAAGATTGGTATACGAATCTCTCCTGTGGTGCTCCTAATAGCACGCTCTCCTAAATAGAGCTCCCATCCTCTATCTGTAAAGATAGGAATCCTACGGGTGGAAATCACGTACTTGACACCATTCGGGTATCCATCCTCAAAACCAATGGCCAAGTGCTCCCCAGAATAGGGAATCCAAGTAATGGCATCAGCTGTCAATAACTCCAGTTGTAGGTGAAAATGAGTGAAACCCTCAGCTACATGGACCTCCGCCAGTATGGAATGATGTCATCGTCGTCCTTGTGGATAGGTCTCTAAGCCTAACATACTCACAGGACGCAAACATGGGAGCCTCTCGTAGGCCCAGAACTTCCAACACAAGAGCAAACATCTGCTATCAATCAACACTATTAACCTGTATATGGGAAATTATAAGAGAAATACTCACCAGCAGAAATGGGTAAAATCCTAGCCAAGCCTCCGTCAAGCCCTGCGAACGCATGTGCATTCCCCTAAGGAAATAGGCAAAGGTGTAGGAACCCTAATCATACTCTTCGATACGGTCCATATGTCATGTGGCGCTCACCAAAGCGAATGACACCGTAGAAGAGTTATCAGCTATGAAGCAGCCCCTAATGATTATCAGGAACAATCGCTGAAGAATGCGATCCCTGACTCTCACATCATCGGGTATGGGCTCACTCACCAGCCCGCTTATAGCATCCGTGCTCAATGGACCTATACGAATAGTCCTGCCCTTGAGCACCTCAGTTGGAACTCCTAGCAAGGATCAAACGGCAGTCGGGGTAATATCTGTCGTACATGGCACGGGATCCCCTCCAAACTCCATATCGGCGATAAATCGCCAATCTATCGGTGTCATCATCACCTCACAGTCCAACAAATGGAGAGACTGAATCTGGTGAAACCAGTGCTCAGACAATGCCCTGAGGTAACCTCGGGGACAATGACGGGGAAGGATGGAAAGGAAAGCTCCAAAGCCCCAGCCGTGCACAATCACTCTATAATCAGGATGCAAAGCCTGGTATGTGGAGTGAATGTTGAACTAGTTCCCTCTAAGCTGTGTAAATCCAGGAACCTACATCACAAAATAGATCAACATCAGAATCCTTTACTCCTCATCAATAGGAAAAAAGGGGAAGATCAAAATCTAGCTTTTACCTCATTTGCGTGCAAGTAAATCGAGGGATGTCTACTCAGATCACCCAGCAACTCTGGGATCATCACCTGGATACCTGGGAAATCCCTACGGGAAACATGTGCAGCAGGAGCAGGGTCCGCAATTTGAACGTCCTCCTCCTCCTCGTCCTCGGCGTCAAACACATCCACCTGCAGGCGTATCACCGCCTCATGCCAAACAGCGGTACATCTAATAGAACGGGGTCGAGGCACTTTAGAAGCCCTCCTTCGCACACCTAAAGTAGTCCTATGGGAACTACTCGGCTAATCCGGATCCATATATCTAGACAACAAGTCTCCAAATCACCTCATAAAGGGTATGGTAAATTCTAACCTGGAGCTTTTCAAAATGCAGTTTTATGACTACATGCATGCATGCATTATTTTAACATACATCTACAGTAGAGTTAAAAATGCATGACTACCCAATGTCTACATTTTGGAAAAATTTTGCCATAGTCCCCTTTGTAAATAGGACTATCCACATGCACACAGGCATGACTAGGTGGCCATTCAGTAGCACACCTGCCCACAGTTATAAACATCCTACATCCATTAATACATCACAGTAAAAAATCCATAAGGGTAGCCTAATTACCAAAATTATTTTGCTTTTTCACCTTAGCTCATTTGTCCTCAAATAGGATAAGTAATAGCAAAAAAAGGTGCCAATTTGACTATTTCAAAAGTTAAATTTTTTCACATCATTATGTTCAGCTTGGTTTAATACTAACATTTGCTGTGTTGAATATTTTTTATCACATCATATGAGCATGCATATTCACTACTATGTGTTTAGACGCATTTTATATCATAAGTCATTTTCCAACGGATAAAAACTGGAAAAGAAGACATGCATAAGTTACCAGGACAGTGTAGAACACTTGTACGGTGACAGAATTTGAAGAAAAACGCCTGAACTCAGCAAATTTGAAGAAGAGCTCTCGGATTTCCTTAGCAGTGCAACATGAAAATGACTTGTAAAAGCATATTTTTATCGGCGAGAGCCGAGTGTTTATCTGTTTAAAGCTATAGAAGTCTTCTTTGGCAGTCTACTGTAAGCCTTCTTACACACTTTAAAGCATTTCTCTTTATCTTTGCACACATCGTTCTTCATATTGAGTGTCGTGTTGCGTGTGTATGCCCGGACTTCAATCCGTGGCTATGAGATCCTAAATTTTATAAAATGAAAGTATTCAATTTTCTTATAATTATTATTTTATTTAGTAAATAGTTAAATTGACAAAGGGTTAAAGTTAAGGATGATATGTGAAAATTTTGCAAAGTAAGCAAGTTGATATAAAATATTCGTTGTGTCAGGGAATATTCAATTGGTCAAGAAATATTCATTTTAACATGAAATATTAAGACGACAAACATAATCATTAAGTGGACCCCTAGCGAAAGTTTTGTAAAGTAGTTAGAAAGCAGCGAAATATCTTTTCTAAAAATAAGCGAAAGTTTTACTGTTAAACCTGTTGAACTACCCGGTAGTAAAAGTACGATGAATACGTGTGGTTGTATAGTAGCACACGGTATTGATTATTGATGCTTACATGAAAAGTCACTTTCGGTTATACTCAATTATTGCTACAATAATTGCTGCATAATATCTCTCATATTATTGATTCAATTATTGTCACAGTATCATCTGCATAATATTTTATACTATTAAATCAATAATTGAGACGACAAAGTTATTCATATTATTATTTGCAATATTGACGATGTCTAAAAAGTTCTGTCGAGGAAAGGTTTGGTCACCTAATTGCGCGCCAATAGGTAAAAATCCTTATCGGAAAGCCCCCTCTTTCCTGGGAATGATCTGGTTGTTAAATATTGTGAGTTATAATATTAATGATGAATAAGTTTGTATTGATTAAAGATGAAATATATATTTCCATTCTGTTGGGATTATTAGTGTTAGTGGAAATCAACATCTATTTCAATAATAATGGATGTCTGGAGGTTATATTGACCAATCGGGTAATTAATCGGATAAATGAGCAATTAATTGTTATTAATTCACATGCTTATAACTATTTGTTCACATGTGTGTACTATTGATTCACATGCATGTACTATTAGGGGAGGTGGTGCAAGATTGATAATACTTGCATGACTAAATTAAAAATAGAGGTATAGATGAAGGTACTATACTGTAATTATTTTTTCACATGTATAGAACTATTGATTCTCACAATTATACTATTGATTCACATGATGTACTATTAGGGGAGGTGTTGCAAGTTTGATAATACTTGCAGGACTAAATTAAAAATGAAGGAAAAGATGAAGGTATTATACTATAATATTTCGAGCCCCAAAACGTGCAATTATTGAAACTATGTTTTCCTATAAATAGAAGCTCATTCTTCTTTCATTCTCACCAATTCACTAAGACTCACAAGAGCAATTATGAGAGAGAAACTATAAAGAGAAAGAAGAAGAGTATTTTACTACTTCACTATTCCAGTATCCAGTCTTCTTTTAAGGTAAGGGGTATTATTTTTTTCGTAATCATGAAGAGATTTATTTTCTTTGAATACTCGTAAGGGTTGTTATTCCATTTTTATTATTACATTGGAATAACACATCTCTGTGGACTCACCGCATGCATGGTGAAATTCTTCTGTTATTCCATTCTTTATTATTCTGTTGGAATAACCTGTCTACGCGGACTACTGCATGCATGGTGAAATTCTTCTGTTATTCCATTCTTTATTATTCTTGAAATTTAACTAGGAACACTTAGAAGGGGGGGGGGGGGTTGAATAAGTGTGAGAGCAATCTATGACCAATTTTTAAACTTTAAAACAAACTATTAGTTTCAGGCTACTAGATTGATGAATTTATCTTGCTGAATTAATATGGCCTACTTAATTGACTGATTATTTTTTAGAAAATTTCCTGCTGAATTTATAACTTAAATAAAATACTTGGTGTTAAAAAATTATCTTAATATAATGCAAATATTCAAATTTTAATTATTAAGATAATTAAATAGCTTATGTGATTTTAGAATTAAAGTAAAGCAAATAATAAAATCAACACTAAGATTTTTACGTGGTTCAAATTTATTACCTCTATAATAATAGCCTAGTCCACGTCCAATACCAACTAGTATTGGAGACTCACTTTATTTATTTCTTTATAAATAAATACTGACTACAAAACAGATTCTTATAAAAATTAATAATAATTAATTTCTCTTGAGCACTCTTGCTCCTTGTGCACCTATGCATTCTTCAAGCACCTTTACTTCCTTGAACCTGTTTGTAAGCCTTTTCTCTAATCTACTAGGATTAACACCTTTAGACTACACTTAGTCTAAACAGAAAATTGAATACAAATATAGAGGTCTATGATCAATGCAAGAATAATCAATTTAACAAATAAAGGCTCAACTATATGCAATGATCAATTAGCACAGAAAGATAAACAATTAAATCTTACCGAATACCAGCTAAAAGAATATCAGGAATATAATTACTTAGTTGTTCAACGTTTGCACCAATAAAATCAGGTTGCTCGATAATAACAGTAATTAGTTCAAAAGGTACTCTGTGAGTCGTACTAATTCCATACATGACTAACGGCTTTTATAACCCATTTGTTAAGGTTATCGTTAATCCCAGATATATATCTATTCCATTTCTCCAAAACAATCGGCTTAAGAATATCGTCAAATAATGTATCAAACCCACAACGGTAAGGAATATATACGTTTGAGATTTATCCAGTTAATATATCTTTGAAACAAATCAAACTCTTGTTATAATGTTTGAATAACTCACAAAGTCTCTTTAAAAGATATCCCATAAAATCTGTTGACTTTATATTTCTTATATCTTGAAATGGCGTGTACCAGCAAACAATCAATTCTTTCTTTATCTTCCCAACATTTAAGGTATTATAGTTCCAAAGCATTTATAATCACTATCCTTGAAAACCGCATATGCACTCATCATTTCATATCACAAAGATGTGTAGCTGGCATGTACACATGAAACACTAAATATATATATATATATATATATATATATATATATATATATATATATCCCAAGCAAGATTCAGAATATATATATAATAACGTTTTATAAAATAAAGCTTCTTGACATGCGCACTTAATCCACGTGTATGCACACAACTAAATTCAGAATATAACCCAAGGATATCCAATACCTATGCATGTGAAACATATATCAAGTAGTATACACATGTAACATATATCAAGTAGCTTTTTTATAAAATAATGCGTTTAAAAGTCTTTGTACTTGATAACATATATTTAATCTAATCTCAAGCATTTATTTTAATATTAGGAAAAACCTTTTTCAAAACTTTTCATTTAAGACATATAAAATTAAATGCCAATGATATGTCCTAGAGCCTTTGAATGAAAAACCAATTATTATGTAATTGATCTTACACTTATTTCCTAGTAAAGAAAAATCTTCTTCAACCACTTGAAAATCCCACCATGTTCTTTATCAACAAATACCTGAAATACCATAAAACAATTTAGTATATGAATAATTCATCATCAAAACTCAAGGATGGAATATGACTAAGTCAACATTCTCCCCCTTTTTGATGATAACAACCCAAAACTGTTTAATTCTTATTAGCTCCCCCTAAAACCATGCATACAATATAATTAGCTCCCCCTAAATCCATGCAATAATATTATTTCATGGATTCTGAAATTTTAAACACAACCTGCTACCTGCATTCATGTTAGTTCAACATACAACTGCTAACATATCAAAAATTTGTTAAAATCTAAATTAATAATAAGTCTTGTGAAGGCACCAAACCAAAAACCATCATAAGTCTTTTCAGTCTACCAAAACAAAAACAATAATCATAAATAACTTCTCCCCCTTTGTCATCAAACAAAAAGGGAAAATAGCCATCAATCGAGATCTACCACTGCTGCACGCTGAGTAGCCCTCTGTGTAAAGTAAGGACGATGATTTGCACGGTGAACCTTTTCAGCAGTGGTAAGATCAGCAGCAAATTATGGAGGACGGGGTATGAAAGTTCTGGGTGGTAATGGCACATCAATGAAATCACCAATATATTCGGCTAGCCAGTTACAATAAACCCATTCCGTAACCGTAGAGTGCTTACATTACATATGTAACTTAGAGCCTACGTCGTTGAAATGCACCGCCATGAACTCAACCAATTCGCCAACCTGATTGCTTACAAACTTAATCTCCTGATTCAATTGACAAGCATTTCAGTTGAGTCATCGTTGCATAACCTCTACCAAAGCAGTGGTTTGCAATTCAAACCCTGCTTGTAAGTCAATAAACTCATCCTCAATGTTATGATAAAGTTTATTAATCTCAGGAGCACCCAAAGGCAGTTTGCCTTTCTCCAACATAGTCATCCGACTGTTAAGACCAGACAACTCGGTTTGCATTTTTTCTTGATTGCCAAGCACAAGTTTCAACATTTTAATAATCTCAGAAGAAGATTGAGTGGGGGCTGAACAGGGGAAGATGGAATTGAGATGGGAGGAATAGGATTATCAGAAGTGATACGAACAAACTGACCATCAGTCAAAATAATACGAGACATTTTAAAAGAATTAACACTGATTGAATCAGTCACAGCAACAGAAATTTCATCGTCACAAGAAATTTTAAAATGATTAAAGAAAGTGGTGAGACTAGCACTATAGGGCAGACAAGTTTTTGTTTTTCGCAAACAACTCGTCATTTGATGGAGCAATATTTGAGACAGATTAAAAGACATACCTTTCAAAATCATGGCAATAATTATCAAATCCTGATAAGTAAAATCAGCACTACCACCTAAACGGGGCAAAAGATTAAACCTAACCAGATGATGAAGCACACATGCAAGAAGAGACACATCTACTGTTTTGGGAGTAAAAACATCATTTATCAAAGGATTATCCATAACAATCTGTATTTGTTCCAAAGGAGTGAAAGGAGAATGAACAACCCCTTTTCAAGTAAAATGACAGACACTAGTGAATGGAATATTTAAAAGGCTATCGAAATCCATGACAATGAAATACAGAGATTTTCCTTTAACAAAAGATGTGTAAAAATCTCTATGACACTTCAAATTAGTATAAAACTGTTGAACGAGTCTAGGATATGCAACTAAAGGAGGAAAAATCATGGAACACATACCACATAATTTAAACAAATTTTTTAAAGGAGACCCTTGATAACAGATTTGGTCAACAGATTTTTCATAAACAAATTATTTAGGAAAAATAACAGTTTTAAACCGTACCTCATAAGCATTACTTCAAAAAAAGTTTTCAGGAAGATCAGAGGAGAGGTTATGGGTTTACCGAGTCCGATGGTGGAGTAAACTCAGGCTTACAAGATGGAATCATGGACTTCCGTCATTAAGAGGGTCCTGGTGATTTCAGCAAGAATGGATTAAAGTTTGACTCGTCAGAAGATGAAGAGTCCAAAGACTCTGTTTCCACAGACACGGCCTTCTTCAGTTTCTTTTGTTTGAACGAAGGACCAGCAGACGATTGGGGAGGAATCGGCGTCTGATCGTCGTCAGAATCGATCATCGATCGCTTATGAGTCCGGGTTCTCATAGTTCTTGAGATTTGTTGGTGAGAATAGAGAAGATGAGAGTGAGAGAGATAAGGAATCAAAAAAATTTGAGATAGAGAGATAAAGATAGAAGGTTTAAATAAAATGGACAGATGCATGTACGAAGTACACTCATACATGCTTACGTCTCCCGAGAAACCTTTGACGTCCTGTCTTTTCAGTTTTCAAAAATAATCATTATGATAGACATTTTGGATATCGCGTCCATGAATTAACAAATTAAATGGGCTGCCGAAAAATCACACAATCAATTATCCTAAATTTTAGTAGTTAATAAAATAAGCATGCAGAATAGGATAACGATAATGCAGATTTAAAAAAAATTATGCGATACACATTCCAGGTTCTCTTCGCAGCATACAAATCTGTCTTCACTTAACGGTTTAGTAAAAATATCTGCAATTTGATTTTCAGTAGGAATAAAAATTAATTTAATTAAACCTTTTGACACACTATATCTTAAAAATGATGCCTTACTTCATGTGTTTTATGCGTGAGTGTAACACGAGATTTTTAGAGATATCTATAGCACTAGAATTATCACAATATATAGGCACACATTCACATAATATATCAAAATCACATAGGGTTTGCCTCATCCATAAAATCTGATAACAGCAACTTCCTGCAGCTAGGTATTCACCCTCAGTAGTTGAAAGAGCCACTGAGGTTTGCTTTTTACTATGCCATGATACAAGACTTTGTCCCAAAAAAGTACAAGCGCCACTTTTTTCTATCTATTTGACACCCTGCATAGTCAGCATCTGAATAGCCTATTAGTTCAAAATGATTGGAAATTGGATAAAATAACCTTAAGTTAATAGTACGACTTAAATATTTCAAAATTCTTTTAACAGCATTTAAGTGTGATTCTTTAGGTTTAGCCTGAAATCTTGCACACAGACAAACGTTATACATTATATCAGGTCTAGAAGCAGTTAAATATAGTAAGCATCTAATCATACCTCGATATTTTATTATATCTACAACAATACCTTTGTCATCAGTGGTGAGCTTTATTGATGTGCTCATGGGTGTACCTTTTGAGTTAGATCCTTCAAAACATAATCTCTTAAGTAATTCTTTTGTGTATTTGGTTTGATGTATATAAATTCCTTTCTTCGTTTGCTTAATTTGAAGTCCCAAAAGGTAGTTAAGCTCTCCCATTAAGCTCATATCAAATTCTTTATGCATGCACTTGGAAAATCACTCACAAAGATGATCATTAGTAGAACCAAATATTATATCATCTACATATATTTGAATAATAATGATATCTATATTTTTATGCTTAATAAATAATGCAGAATCTATTTTACCTCTAATAAGTCCGTTTGACAAGAGATACTTACTTAACATTTCATACCAAGCCCTTGGAGCTTGTTTCAAGCCATAAAGTGCTGTCTTTAATTTGTAAACATAATTAGGATACTTTTTGTGCTCAAATCCAGGAGGTTGTTTTATATATACCTCTTCATTGATGTATCCGTTGAGGAAAGCACTCTTTACGTCCATTTGATAAAGCGAAAAATTTTTGTAGCATGCAAAAGCCAACAAAATTCGGATTGATTCCAGCCTAGCAACTGGTGCATAGGTTTCTTCATTAGTCGATCCCCTCTTGTTGGTTAGAACCTTGAGCTACTAGCCTTGCTTTGTTACGAATGATTGTCACGTGCTCGTCAAGCTTGTTCTTGAATACCCATTTAGTACCAATGATGGAAGCATCTTTTGGAGGAGGCATAAGTTCCCACACTTGGCATCTCTCAAAATATTGAAGTTCTTCTTGCATTGCCAATAACCAGTTTTCATCAATGACTGCATCCTTTATATTCTTTGGCTCAACCTATGACAAAAATGCAAAAAATGCACAAAGATTTTGTAAACCTCTTCGTGTGGTTACACATTTGTTGATATCTCCAATTATATTCTCCGGAGGATGATTCTTGATATATCTAGTTATTCTTGGCATTTGGATATCATGTATAATTTCTCTTGATCATGAAATTCATCTTCAGCATCTTGTAAATTTTCAGGTTCACGCTCATTCTGGTCATCCATTTCAGGTTCCTGAAACTGTTCATTTGGTCTCCTATTTTGTTATTTTCGGTTTGCTGAATTCCTGACTATCTCCAGATATCCTGCATCATCTTCACTTTATTTTGGAAGATCATTGTTAGTTTCATTAAAAGTAACATGAACAAACTCTTCTACACATGATTTTCTAATATTGAAAATACGATAATCCTTACTATTTTGAGAATAACTAAGGAATATTCCTTCATATAATTTAGCATCAAACTTTCCCAAATTATCACTTGTATTTAATATGAAACATTTAGAACCAAATATTTTGAAATAGCTTATGTTTGGAATTTTATTATTTAAAAGTTCATAAGGTGTTTTCAAAATAATAGGACAAATGAGTACTCTATTTAAAACATAACATGATGTATTTACTGCTTTGGCCCAAAATTTCTTTGAAAGCTTACTTTCTTGCAGTAGAGTTCTTGTTGTCTCTTGAAGAGTCCTATTCTTCCTTTCTACCACCCTGTTTTGTTGAGGAGTCCTTGGGGCTGAAAATTCATGGCTAATACCTCTTCTATCATAAAAAGTTATGAAATCTTTTTAAAATTCAGTACCATGATCACTTCTAATTCTAATGAGTTTGTAGCTATACTTAGTTTCAAGATTCCTTATAATTTTTCAAACTCTTTAAATGCTTCATCCTTAGTTCTTAAAAATAATACCCATGTGTATCTTGAAAAGTCATTAACTATTACAAATGCATAAAGTATTACCATTAATACTTAAATGTCTTTCCGGTCCAAATAAATCAAGATGAAGCAGTTGCAAGGGAGAGGAGGTTGATACCATATTCTTTGCTGTAAAAGAAGTTCTTACTTGTTTTCCCAGTTGACAAGGAATACATATTCCTTTCTTTTTAAACATGATTCTTGGCAACCCTTTGACGAGATTCTTTGAGGATAATTTCTTGATTAAGTCCATGTGAACATGTCTCATCCTTTTAAGCCATAAGTTAGCCTCATCTTGTACGGATGTAAGACATAACTCTTCATCCTGTTGCTCAAAATCAAGAGTATATATATTTCCTTCTCTTTGTGCAACTAGAGTAGTATTGTTAGTATTATGAAATATTGTGTATTTATCTTTTTCAAAATTAACTTGATGGCCATTATCAATTAATTGACTAATACTAATTAAATTGAATTCAAGACCATTAACGAGGTGCACATTATTTATACATACCTTGCCATTACCAATTTTACCTTTTCCAATTATCTCGCAGGTTTTATTGTCTCCAAATATGACCGTTCCATTCTTCTTCTTAATATTTAGTTCTACGAATTTTGATTTATCACCTGTCATGTGCCGAGAACATCTGCTATCAAGAATCCATTTTTGAGATGGAACTCTTGCCTTTAAACATACCTGTTAAGAAAGAATAATTTATCCTTTTGGTACCCATATCTTTTTGGGTCCACTTAGGTTATTGGCAATTAAATCATTCTTTTTAATCCATACCTTTTTAACCTTATTTCGTTTCTTAAAACAATTTATATCTAAATGACCTTTAATACCACAATGTTTACAAGTTGTGAAAGGAGAGAAATAATTTAAACTAAAACGTGACTTTGATTTTAACATTTTCATATTACTCTTTTTATGCATAGAATTATAACCAATTCCTTGTTTTTCAAAACTAGGCCTTTGTTTACCTAATATGACATTTAAATTTTCTTCACCTTGAACAAATTTAGCAAGAGATAATTTTAGTGAGTCTATTTCTTTTTGAAGTTCATTATTAGGAAAGGTTTTAACATGAGATTTATCACTAAATGCATCAATACACACATCTCTCATTTTTAGCTCATTAGTCAATTTTTGGAATTCATTATTCAAGAAATTTACCTTATTGAAAATTATTTTGTTATAATTGTCTAAATAATCAATTTTAGCAATCAAAACCTTTTCTTCTTTACATGTAGATTCCTTTTAAATTTCTTTCTTTTCATCTATTAGTGAATCTACTTCACTCATTAAAATATTAACTAAACCTCTTAAGCATGCATTCTTTTCTTTTAACTTCTTATTTTCTTGTTCTAATGAGTTTAGTTCATTAAGAGATACCTGATTAGATTCACCTTCAATTCCCACGAAGCATACTTGTGTTATCTCATCTTTAGCATTGATCTCATTCCTCATCACTCCAAGTCACAAGGGCTTTGTTCTTTTTGTTGTCTTTGTAGTTTGTCTTCCCTTTATTCTTTAATTGAAAATAATCTTTCTTGAAGTGACCAAGACGTCCACATTTGAAGCACGTCTCTTCAGTTTGCCTACCTTTGAGTTTATTTGAATTGAAAGTGTTTCTTCTCTTATTCTTCCTTTGTAGTAGCCCCTTGAGTCTTCTTGACATCATGGCTATTTCTTCATCTGAGTCATCATCAAGCTCCTCCTCATCATCTTATCTCTTTAACTGATGTTCATATTCTTCTAATTCACCAAATAAAGTTAAAGTATCCATGGAAAAAATAGTGGCAGATTCTTGAAGAGTGGTGATTTTAGAAGCAAACTTTTTGGGCATAGCCCGGAGTAACTTACGGTTGATCTCACTTTGAGGAATAATCTTGTCAAGCAATTTCAAGGAGTTTATAAGGACTAGATATCTTGTTAGAGCTAGCTTAATGGTTTCATCTTTTTTAAGCTTGAACATTTCATAATCGTGCATAAGCATGCTTAACTTGACTTCTCGTACTTTGGATGTTCCTTCATGACTTACCACTAGAGTATCCCAAATTTTCTTAGCTATGTTGCATGAGGAAACTTTGTCAATCTTGGATTGTACCATACCGCTGAGAAGTGTATTCATTGCCTTTGAATCATATGAGACCATGTAGGTTTCAGTTGAATCCATTTCTAGCAGAGTCTTTGGTGTCCCATCATCTCTTCGTGGAGTAATTGGTCCGTTCTCCATAACCCACCATTCCCAAGGATCTCCTTTAAGATAGATCCTCATTCGAAATTTCCAAAAGTTGTAATTTTCTGTTCCAAATAGCAAAAGAGGTCTATTGGTAGATTGTCCTTATTGATTGTTGTTCCCGAGCTGCGCCATGTCAGAATCTTTCCCTACAAGTCACCTTTAAGACCAAGATAAGTAGAGCCAAGCTTTGATACCAAATGAAATTTAACAATGCACACTTAGAAGGGGGGTTGAATAAGTGTGGGAGCAATCTATGACCAATTTTTAAACTTTAAAACAAACTATTAGTTTCAGGCTACTAGATTGATGAATTTATCTTGCTGAAATAATATGGCCTACTGAATTGACTGATTTTTTTTTTTAGAAAATATCCTGCTGAATTTATAACTTAAATAAAATACTTGGTGTTAAAGAATTATCTTAATATAATGCAAATATTCAAATTTTAATTATTAAGATAATTAAATAGCTTATGTGATTTTAGAATTAAAGTAAAGCAAATAATAAAATCAACACCAAGATTTTTTACGTGGTTCAACAATTACCTTCTATAATAATAGCCTAGTCCACGTCCAATACCAATTAGTATTGGAGATTCACTTTATTTATTTCTTTATAAATAAACACTGATTACAAAACAGATTCTTATAAAAATTAATAATAATTAATTTCTCTTGAGCACTATTGCTCCTTGTGCACCTATGCACTCTTCAAGCACCTTTGCTTCTGTGAACCTGTTTGTAAGCCTTTTCTCTAATCCACTAGGATTAACACCTTTAGACTACACTTAGTCTAAACAGAAAATTGAATACAAATATAAAGGTCTATGATCAATGCAAGAATAATCAATTTAACAAATAAAGGCTCAACTATATGCAATGATCAATTAGCATAGAAAGATAAACAATTAAATCTTACCGAATACCAGCTAAAAGAATATCAGGAATATAATTGCTTAGCTATTCAACGTTTGCACCAATAAAATCAGGTTGCTCGATAATAACAGTAATTAGTTCAAAAGGTAACCTGTGAGTCGTACTAATTCCATACATGACTAATGGCTTTTATAACCCATTTGTTAAGGTTACAGTTAATCCCAGATATATATCTGTTCCATTTCTCCAAAATAACCGGCTTAAGAATATCATCAAATAATGTAACAAACCCACAATGGTAAGGAATATATACGTTTGACATTTATCCAGTTAATATATCTTTGAAACAAATCAAACTCTTGTTATAATGTTTGAATAACTCACAAAGTCTCTTTAAAAGATATCCCATAAAATCTGTTGACTTTATCTTTCTTATATCTTGAAATGGCGTGTACCAGCGAACAATCAGTTCTTCCTTTATCTTCCCAACATTCAAGGAATTATAGTTCCAAAGCATTTATAATCACTATCCTTGAAAACCGCATATGCACTCATCATTTCATATCACAAAGATGTGTAGCTGGCATGCACACGTGAAACACATATATATATATATATATATATATATATATATATATATATATATCCCAAGTAAGATTCAAAATATATATATATATAATAACGTTTTATAAAATAAAGCTTCTTTGAATGCACACTTAATCCACGTGTATGCACACGACTGAATTCAGAATATAACCCAAGGATATACAAATACCTATGCATGTGAAACATATATAAAGTAGTATACACATGTAACATATATCAAATAGCTTTCTTATAAAATAATGCATTTAAAAATCTTTGTACTTGATAACATATATTTAATCTAATCTCAAGTATTTATTTTAATATTAGGAAAAACCTTTTTCAAAACTTTTCATTTAAGACATATAAAATTAAATGCCAATGATATGTCCTAGAGCCTTTAAATGAAAAACCAATTATTATGCAATTGACCTTACACTTGTTTCCTAGTAAAGAAAAATCTTCTTCAACCACTTGAAAATCCCACCATGTTTTTTATCAACAAATACCTGAAATGCCATAAAATAATTTAGTATATGAACAATTCATCAATAAAACTCAAGGATGGAATATAACTAAGTCAACAATTCTGTTGGAATAACCTGTCTACGCGGACTACTGCATGCATGGTGAATGACCCTTTGTATTCATTCTTTATTAAATTATGGAAATGATCTGTCTACGTGGATTACCGCATGGCGGGTGAAAATCCATTTGCAGTTTCGTATATTCTATTATACTCGTATGAGATATCATTTCTTTTGTACTCGCCATGGAATATCATTTTCTTTTGTATTTTCCTTTTATAAGTACTATTTATGGGTACTATTCATGTATACGATAATATTTATGAATACGAGTTACTATTCACGAGTTACTATTCATGGGGTACTCTTCACGATAAAATTGGTTTCTTTTTCTGACCAAATTATTGTTGATTTATGAATCTTACTCTTGAAATTAAATCCATGTTTTGATCATATTATTTTTATTATCATATATAACATTTTTATAATCCTGATGATGAAATTTCTCTTTGACTTAAGTGTAAAGATGGGTAGATTATTGGTATGATCGTGACTATGGGTTCTCTTTGGCCAGTAGTGCAAAGATGAATTATTGACTGGTATGATCATGACCATTGAATTTATAATTGAATATCTTTAGCTTAAGTGCAAAGGTGAATTGATCAACATGGTTATAATTATTGTTTATATAAATTCTGAAATGATTATATATTTCTTTGAGATATTAATATCTTTAGCCTATAGTGCAAAAATGACCTGTTGTTGAATATCTTTGGCCCGTAGTTCAAAGACGAATTGTTGATGAATATCTTTGGCCCATAGTGCAAAGATGAATTTATTAGTATGATTATGAACAGAAACTGTGATTTGGTATAACCATGATCTTTGATGTTTCAGGTAAAGACAGGTGATGAAATTATCTCCGTCCTGGATGCGAAAAGGAATTTAGAACCACAATTATGATTATGAGTTATTCACATGATTGTGGGGATGAGGCTGATTGATTGATGTTACTGAGGATAAAACATTGTTCTTTGGACTTTTAACATGAAGAAGATACTAGACTTTTATGGTCTATTTGACTCTTCTAATGGATTGCTTCGTTAAATACAACTATGGTTGAAAAAGTTTTATCATCTACCATATGTTCTAAATCTCTGATTTATTACTGACGAAGGCTATTGATAATTTAATTATCTTTAGTCATGATATTCTTTACTGGGCTAGTTGTGCTCACTCTTTCGCTTCATAATTCCTTTCAGGTAATAAGAGTGTAGCTGGGTCGAGCGGGGGTAACAGGGCATTAGAACGGTGGTCTATAGCTGTTGAGGTTCTCCCTAAACAGTATGGAAATAATTTTATTGAGAACTTTAGATAAGTGTGTTGTATTTTATACGTCATTTAATAATTATATTTGGTGAATCAAATAGGGTGAGGCGAACCCAACTTTGGAAGGGTGTTTTGCCACTATGATACAAAATGTCTAATGACATACGACTTCATGTTATCATTAGACAGGGTTGTGCGCATCCACTTGCTGAGTATATCTATGAGCACTACCTATATAATCCTGGAGTTTGGTTGAAATATAATTCTCAATTGGAGACAATTGAGATAATTATATGTCAAGAGAAGACTCACCATTGGAAAGAACATCATAGTAATCTTCTCATTTTATTTTGGGGACTATTGGGTCAACCAAGGATAATTCTTGAGTCATATGATATCTATTATAACTTAGACGCATGGCCTCCCCATGTACGAAGGTTTCCTTGAGCATTTTCCAAAGATTTTAATTTCTAAAATAATTATTGACTGTACTTTTATGTACAGTACCATTGTAAGGTGTTGTGGTCGAGACACCATGAGAGTTACATATATTTGTATTAAAACTCACAGCTTATGTGTTGTCGTACTCTGCACGATAGTTCAACATTTGTATAAATAAAGTTTGTATTTGATTTCTATAGTGTGATATCTGGCGACCCAAGATGGGTGATGTATACCTGTTTTGGGGGCGTCACAATGGCTTTTATTTTCTTTTGTATATATATATATATATATATATATATATATATATATATATAGACTAACATTATCGAGTTATGCCTCGATTGAGCCTGCACTCAAGTCCGGAGCGTTTATTTACTTATATATAAATTGTTGTCGAACTCTGTTCGATCAGCCTGGATTTTACATCCAGAGCGTTTATTGCGTTTATATATATGTATATATATATATATATACACTTTTGTCAGGCCTGGAGTTTACTTCGTGGCCTTTTACTGCTTTATTTACATTTAGTCCCACCTGGAGTTTACTTCGTGGCGGTTGATCGTATTTATTGCTTTATTTACATTTCTGATCCCCCATGGAGGTGCTTCGTGGAGGTTGATCATGTCTATATATATATATATATTTATCGCTTTTATATATTTACATTTTCGATCCCCCGTGGAGGTGCTTCGTGGTGGTTGATCATGTCTGTATATATATATTTACAGCTTTTATATATATAACTGCTTACTGCTTTCATATAAATTGCGGCATCATGTGAGCCTAGGAATCATGTGATCACACATTCAGTCTACTGAATCTAGATTCGGTTCCCGAGATGGACATTTTTCAGCTGTAAGCAGCTTGTAAATTATTCATGGTGGTTGAATTTCCTTAGATGGCTTTCATGCCCATGAGGAGTTCGACACTACTTTATATATTATTTTCTTGGAGATGCTTCGCATCTCGAAAATAAAAGCAATCAAGCCGAATATTTAATAAAATAGAAGTATCAAAGGCCTCAATTACTATTCAGCACAGGGTTTGAAAAAACCTCTTTTACAAAACTTCATTGCTATATCTTGTTTAAAACTGAATTTTTATACAAATTCAAACCCTGTGTATATAGGTGTGAACGAGGTATAGCACTACTTCCAAATATCTGCACATTGACTCACACACACACACACATTCATATAACAGTTTAATTGAAAAGAGGTGGTAACCGTGGTAACACGGATATCGGGGGGTGCCTAACACCTTCCCTCCACATAAGCAAGTCCCCGGACCCTAATGAATCTTAGTTTCACAGACCCGTTTAGCAGTGTCACATCACTGGGTCAATGTGCAAACCTTTTCTTAATTGTGTTGGTACAACCATTTAAAAAACCAACTGGCGACTATTACAGTCAAATCGTCAACATATAAATGTCAGACCTTTTCACAACTTATTTTTTCAAACAAATCTCACCTAACATGAGAACACCAAAAAATAAGAACAAAAGAGGGACAATAAAAATCCCGACGTCGACATTTAGTACATACCAATTCTCTTTGTCATCTAACGGCAGGATGGAAGCTGAATATGTGTCGACCAAAGTTGTTTTAGAGTAATTTTTTGAGCAAAAATCATAACAGCTCAAATTTTACTTGCGATAATAAAGAAATGACAGTTGTCTGAGACAAAGGCATCTCATGGTAATTGAAATTTACTGGCGTGTGCATGTCTTTTGTTCGATGTCAAAAATATATTGTTTAGTGACATCGTAAACAGTGAAAATAACTAAGTTTGATGTCTCAACCTACAACACAAATTAAGTGTGTCGTTAGTATGCATAAATATTTAGTTTGTTTGCATCGAAATAATGGCAGTTATATTTAATGTTGTTAAAATTATCAGCATATACAGGTAACCAATAGTGAACAAATAGGTTTCCATAAAATGCAAATGCAACTTAGGATGTAATAATTTAAATTTTGTATTAATTACCTTAAGTTTCTTTGATTTAATGATATTAGATTGCAACCTCCCCTCAGCTGTTGTGGAAAGTGTTGTGAATGTTGATATTGTAGCTTGTTTGTTTGTGAAATACCATCTTTGAACCAGACAACGTAGGCATTCAATCATTGACGCAACTGGAAGATCCCTGATCAACTTGATTGCATTGTTAATAGATTCGGCGGTGTTTGAAGTCATTGTTGAGTATCTGCTTACAGTGCCATGGAGCCTAGTGCACTTCTCCAACTTGACCTCTTCCTCTAAATATGTCCTTATTCGAGGATCAATCGCATCAAGTTCAGCCATGTGTTTGTTGAATTATTTAATAGTGTAAGCTCTACAAGCCCCATTGTATGCCTGTTTGAGTTCTTCTCCTCTCTTTCTGAATCTTTTTTTATATTTTTCAGTACATGGTATGTACACGAACCATGCATGACATCCGAAAACACAAAATTCAGTCCCTATATAATGGCTTCATGTCTATCCGAAATAATGCATTGGCCTTCCCTAACTCCACAAGCAATTCTCAAATTTACGAAAAACCATCTACAAGGTAATTCATTTTCACTATCAACCACTGCAAAAGCAATCGGAACAATGTTTCTGTTTGCATCTTGTGTGCTTGCTATTAGTAGTGTCCCCCCGTAAGTTGATTGTATGTATGTGCCATCGATTACAATGATTGGAAAGCAATGGTGCCATGCTTGAATGGATGCTCCAATAACAAAGAATAAATACTTGAAACGACCATTTGTTTCTAACTCAAGGACTGTGATGGAACCTGATATGAAATATCAGCAATATCATTACAATTACAAGTAGCATACAGTATCCAAATCACTAGTATTTGGTAACCATTTGTATGGTTAATGGTATCCAACTAATTACCATACTAATGTTTCTAATACGGTGCATATGGTGTCTAAAATATCATTATTGTGTAATCTTTTGTGTAGATATTTATGATACACAAAATATTAATTTAACATAAGTTGATTGTACAGCTCAGTTAGTACTAAACTTGCATATTAAGGTAACCAAGTCAGTTGACTTGGGTAACCAATTAATTATGAAAAACCATTAAATTGTTTTAAAGTGTTACCTGGATTTGTTTTCTTTAGCATGTACAACCACGATGGGATCAGTGAGTAGTCGTGTGGATTTCCTCTCACCTTTTCCAAAGCTTTCTCCTTCGATCTCCATGCTTTTTGGTAAGAGATAGACATATTATATTCTGTCATCTGTCCTCCACAATATCGGTTGGTGTGTATATTTTCTTCAAATTTGTTAATTTATGCATTATACATTCACTGACCAACTCACTATTTGCGTGTCTGTGGTCTCCCAACAATACGTTGACTGAACATGTGTGGATGTCATTGAATTCTTTCACCTTGAACATACTGGTTTTTCTAAACCTTGATGCTCTCATCTTCCATCTGCAATTTTCATTATCTATGCACACTAGCACAAAGTCTCTACGACCTGTTTGTTCAACTTTGTGTTATCTGTTTTTCCTTATTGAATGCAACCTCATTGCTTGTGATAGGATTTTTTTGTCTTTGTAAGTTTGATGTAATTTTACTTCACGTTCATTTGGATCTATTATTACATCATCATATCGTTCTTCTATGTATGATTTGTCATGTTGTTTGTCTCGTTGTTGTTCAATAACTTCCATTGCAAGCTGATCAACATATTGCGTTCCAATTTGGCAATCTTATGTTGCTAGTGGTACTAGTGATGAATTCCTTTGTGTTGATCTGATTAGTGTTACATCGTGAATTATAGTTTCTTCTACATTTATCAAGTTCTGCAAGATTGTTGTGCTTCCCCTTCTGTGTTCATTATCTATAATCAGTGGGAATTTGCCTTGTTCATCAGATTTTCTACTGACTTCAATAAAGAATCTAAAGGTTGCTTCATCTGATATACTGATCGGTGGAATGTCGCTTCTAATCTAAAATTTGATTGACAATGTTGTTGTGTTTGTGTCTAGCCGTAATGCACTGCATATCAAGTTTTGCATTTCTCTGAACGAACTAGTTGATGGAACTAGTAGGCCGGTAACTTCAAATTTGTTGTATTGGTTACTATCAGTCCATGTTCCGTTGAAATAAAGTACAACTTGAATCATCTCCATTGTCTAACAATAGAATAAATATTGTAAAGTAACCAAATCAATGTTAGACAGTAACCAAACTACATAATGTTAGTAACCAGAACATAAAACACATTTGTACATTCATATTACAATGGAAACAATCAGTATAATGATATGTTACAAATTAAATTATAACAGTTGTATGAAGGTAACCAATGTAGCCAATAAGTAACCATCATTATAAAACAAACCAATATAAAACACCTTGATATTATACAGTAATCATAACAACATTATACAGTAACCAAATCCAAATTAGACAGTAACCAACACATATCTATTTAGTAACCATAAGATAAACACATTCTCCATTACATTTTATAGTAAAAAACAACTAGTATAATGTGTTTGTTACCAACTAAAGACTAACAGTTGTAAGAAGGTAACCAATGTAGCTAACAAGTAACCATGATTATAAAAAACATCAGTACAAGTGTATATTAATATTATTTAGCAACCAAATAAACATTATATAATAACCAATTAAATAGTACACAACAACCAATATATATAATTAGATTAACAGTTGCATGAAGGTAACCAATGTAGTCAATAAGTAACCACCAATAAAAAAGAAAAAATTATAAAACACAATAACATTATAATTTTATACAGTAACCAAGTCAGCATTAGTCAGTAACCATTATAATTTTACACAGTAACCAAGTCAGCATTAGTCAGTAACCAATTTAGCATTAGTCAGTAATATTATGCAGTAACCATTATAATTTTGCACAGTAATCAAGTCAGCATTAGTCAGTAACCAACATGATGCAGGAAGGTAACTAATGTATTTAATAAGTAACCATTAATATAAAAAATATCAGTAGAATGTACTTTAAAAGTATAAAACAAGTAAATAACAGCAACCAAATCAATAATAAACAGTAACCAATTTATATATATTTAGTAACCAGAATATAAAACATATTTTCAAATGCATTTTGAAATCAAAACATTTAGTATTATGACTTTGTGACCATTTAAAGAGCGAAAAACTTAAGAAAGGTAACCAATCTATGAATACGTAGTAAGCACGGGGTAACTATATGCATATAAACTTTAAACTCAAATACCTCAGTATAAAAATTTGTATCGAATCAATCAACGATCAACAATCAGTGCAATACGTAAGTTTTTGGTTACTGATCTTGAAGTTGCGTTGTTGATGTATTATGTTCTTCTCCGTTCTTAGAGTTGCGTCGCGACAAAAGATTTCATCTTCTCCGATAGATACGTCATTGATCTGTTTTTTCGATATCAAAGTTGCATGTTTTTTTTAGTTGCTTGAATTTAGGTGCGGTTAGTTGCAAATATGAAAGTCGATAACTGACGTGTAGGGAGTTAATGATGCGTAATTTTAGCAACGTGATATTATTTTGCGTTATTTTTGTAATTATTTTGTGGATGTTTCATTTTTGTAATTACTTTCTAATTGTTGTATATTAGTGTTAAGGACCCTAAATTAAATCCAATTAGTTTAAGGCCCAAATTTTACCAAATTAATTTATCCTTTACATATTAATACTTATTAGACCATATAAAATAAATAACTAGTTTGACCCAATAAAAGTTTGACCCAATAAAAGACAAAGTCTAATTAAATTATTTAAAATATAAATTTAAATATTATTTATTTATTTTATTTTATTTATTATTATTTTTTTCTGGGTATTACACCGCGAATTTATATTTACACCGCGAATTTCTGGGTTCCCTCTTTACTAGTGATCCGAATTTTTACCTTTGTGTTTAATATTTAGAAGTCTGTAGAAGTCTTTAAAGATGAGGTTCAGACTTTGAATATGGGTTGATAGTTAGAATTCTTCTTCTAAAGTCTGTCAAACTCTACTATTTGATAGAAATCTAAAAAAATTATGATTTTTTGAATACCAAAATACTTTTATAGACTTTGTAAAAATCTTAATTCAATACCACCTAACTTTTAAAGATATTAAAAAAGTTGTAATTGAATACCAACAAACTTTTATAAACTCTTTAACGCTCTGTTTCTGAGTTTTAAAATGGACATAAAAGAAAAGAAATGGACGAAAAATTTAAGTTTTCTTTCCAATCCTTATGTTTCTGAGTTTTTTAATAAACGAAAAAGAAAAGAAATAGATAAAAAACTTAGCCACTTTTCCTGCCAAAGTTTTTCGTCCAAAATTGGCCTGATTTAGACGGAAAAGAAATTGGAATAAGTAATATTTTTATAATTCCCATATTATCCTCAGCAGCTCTTTGATTTGATTTTTGATAGAGATTTTGAGCTGACACATAACTGGAAAAATGAAAGTGTATTCTTCTATGGATATAAAGCTAATAAATCTTATGATGAATATCCTTTTAAAGTTTTTGTAATGATTTGGCTTAATCAAATCAATTACAAAGCTCAATTTCAGCTCTAATCTTTGAAAACAGTGAGTTAGGAAGAAGATTCAGAAAATAGGGAGAGAGAATATTGGGAAAGAAGTAGAGAGATTCAGAGGAATATAGAGAGAGAACAACTCATTATCATTTCATCACCCAGTAATTACAATCTCTTCAGTATATAATACTGAGACATGACTCACTCCTATTAAAAGAAAAGTCTATATTAGCCTTATTACAATAAAGGAAAATACAACAATAACCTTGATCTCCAAACTAACTCTATCAGCATAACAGCATGAAGGTGTCCTTACAGTCCACCCTCCATAAGGACAACCTTGTCCTCAAGGTTGGAATTGAGGAAATTGCTTGTGGAACTTGTCCCAATCTTCCCAAGTAGCTTCAGATGGTAAAGTATTGGACCATTGGACTAAAACTTCAATTGATGCTGCCTTATTCTTCTTAACTATCTTCCTATCCAGTATAGCTAATGGCTCTACCAAAAATTGACCATGAACATCTAGTAAAGGGAGGTCTGCAGAGTTTGAACAATTAGAACCAATTTTCTTCTTAAGTAGTGACACATGGAAAACAGGATGGACTCGAGCATGGGAGGGTAACTGAAGTCGATAAGCCACAGTTCTAATCTTTTCTAATATAGGGAATGGGCCAAAATATTTTGGAGCTAATTTTCCAATAGTATTCTGAGATAAAGTAGACTGCTTGTAAGGCCTGATTTTCAGATGGATAAGATCCCCAACCACAAATGATCTTTTACTCCTTATTTTATCTGTATAATGCTTCATCCTAGATTGAGCAGCTACTAAATTGTGCTTAAGGAGTTGAAGTGTTTGAGTTCTATCTTTGCAAAAGGCCTTAATAGTAGGATCATGGACTTGGCCAAATTGATGGAAGTTGAGATGTGGAGGTTTATAACAATATAAAGCCTCAAAAGGAGTGGTTTTCAGTCCACTGTAGTAATGAGTGTTGTACCACCATTCAGCCAATGGAAGCCAATTAAGCCATTGTTTAGGTCTTTGAGAGACCATGCACCTCAAATAACATTCCAAGACCTGATTAAGCCTTTCAGTCTGTCCATCGGATTGGGGGTGGTATGCAGAACTCAATTGTAATTTGGTGCCAACTAGTTTGAAAAGTGACTGGCAGAACAAACTTACAAAAATCTTATCTCTATCAGAAATAATTGTAGATGGAAACCCATGGAGCTTATAGATATTATTGATGAAAATTTGGGCTAGATCTTGAGCAGTAAAAGGATGATGGAGAGGTATAAAATGACCATACTTAGTGAGCATATCTACCACCACCCATATAATTGTACATCCTTTAGATTGGGGTAGCCCTTCAATGAAATCCATGGAAATATCAATCCATGATCCTTCCAAAGATATAAGCGAAGAACGTAATGTGGCGCCCCCAAATTTAGGTATCGTCACCCATCTTGGGTCGCCACCTACATGGTACATAAATTCAAATCTGACTTATTAACCTAAGCGTCAGGTGTACAATACGACATAAAGCGTGAGTTTGCATACAAATATTGTCTACTAGATATTATACAAACTCGAAAGGAGTCCTCATTACAACTATTATCACACTATTTCACGAATAGTGAGGGACTACTAATGCTATCCTCTCGGACCATTACCCGTTCCCAGGCTTCGTCGGCTATGTTCTCATTTCACGAAGAAAACGGTGAAAGAAAAGGGTGAGCTCAACTAGCCCGATAAGAAATATTATGACTAAGATAATGCGAGAATAAATTATCATTAGCCTTCAATGATGTTAAAGCGATAAAATATAATAGACAACCGGTTTAAGCTGCGCCGGAATAAGCGATCCATTAAAAGAGTTGAGTAGAGAATAAAATCTACTATCTTTTAGGTTTTAAAAAGGTTTTCATCAATTTTTATCATTTGAGACTCGACAATAAATAAACCACCACATCTAATCATCCACGTACCACGATCGAGGATTTTCATCAAATTATCAATGGTCATGACTATACCGAATCACCCACAGTCATAATCATACCAAAAACTATCCATCATTTGTATTGTGCCATTGAGGACTTTAGTCACATCATTTATATCAAGTCGTGATTATCTTAGAATGATCCTCGGTCATAATCATACTAAGTTCATCTATGCAACGTAAGCAAAGATAACATAATATAACATGAGGATGATGACAATGACATAATAATTCAATAAAACAAGTTCAAGAATTATTTAATCCATGAATTATTAACGTCCAAATTGTCGACATGATCTTTGTTTTCGTGAGAGTAAAATTCAAGAATGATCGGAAGAATATTTCCATGAAAAAATCTTTGGATGAAAGCAAATATCAAGGATATTCTACTAATTTCATGGAGTATAGAAGTCAAAGTTTTAACTTATTTGGGTATAATAAAGAATGGAATAACAAAAGAAATCACCATGCATGCGGTACTTTGCATAGGCAGGTTATTCAACATAATAATAATAACGGAACCGGTCGGGTGAAATTCACAGCAAGCATGGATGTTCCAATGAGAATAATAGAAGAATGTCACCAAGTATAGGGTAAGCCAGCGATCTGAGTTATTCAATGAGAATAATAAGCAATGGAATAACATAAGGATTTCACCAAGTATAGGGTATCCAGCGTATCTACGAGGTTATGTATAGGGTATGCCACTTTTTACGAGTTATTCAATGGAATAATAGTGAATGGAATAATGAAGTTCTCTTCAAGAAGAAAGAATAACACCACTTCTAGTGAAAAGAAATGAATATAGAAGTAGTGAAGTAGCGAGAATACTCTTCTTCTTTCTATAATTTTCTCTCTATAGCTTCTCTCTATAATTTCTCTCTCTGAGTTTGATGAATTAAGTAAGAAAATAATGAAGGAATGAGCTTCTATTTATAGGAAAATGGAATGCGTAGTAACTAATCCATGAGCGGTCAGGATTGATTTACTTTAATCGGACGGTCCATATTTAAAGAAAAATCTTTTAAATAAAATATAATATATTCTATTTATATAAAAACATTTTACTATGCAAACAACTTTATGCAACACTATGCGTAATAAAATATAATATATTCTATTTATAGAATAACTTTAATAAAGTATTCTATTTTATATAAAAGATGTTTACATTTTATTACGTTAATAATACGAATAAAACAAAAGCGTCATTATCGCTATAATAATTCATATTATTAATCGTGCAATAATGGAATCAAACCGAGTGACTTCTCACATAAGCATCGATAATCAATCGCAGGTGTCTTACTATGCGACCACACGTATTCTTTGTACTTTTACTACTGAGAGTAGTTCAACGGTAACCACGGTAAAACTTCCGTAGTTATTTTGATAAAATATTTTTGTCGTTTTTTCGATCAACTGATAATAATTACATTGTGAGGTCCACCAATGATTGATTGGTAGTTATGCGAATATTCCTGCTAAACCAAGAATATTCCCACCAATCAATCGAATATAATATAACCACTTGCATACTTTGCAAAATTTATAAATACTACCCACAACTATAATATTATCTCAAATTCACACCATAATATTAAAAAATTATTTCGACCAAATTTAAATCTTTATTAATAAAATCGGGGTCTCACAATCTCCCCTCCTTATGGAATTTAGCCCTCGAAATTAGGGTATGCGATACTGATATGATAAAGAGGTGAGGATACCTTGAATACCTTTATCGTTGAAAACATTAAATTCATTTTTGCAATCCTACCGAAGATATTCATTAACAATTCATCTTTGCACTACTGAGCCAAAGATATACAATAAAACCAATAATCTTTGAGACTCGACAATAGTATCACAACCATGAATTATCCATTACCTTCTTGGCTAAGGATATTCGTGTTTTCAATTCTGATCGTGATTATACCAAGAATAATCCGTGGTCATAATCATACCAAGTCTATCAATGCACTACTGACTAAAAATGACTTTTACCACATCCATGAATTAATATTTCATTCTTTGAGACTCATTTCAATAATTAATCCATATCATCGAATCATCCTTACACTCTGTGCCGAGGATATTCATTAAATATCACGACCACGAATTATCCATGCACTACTGACCAAAGATAATCGTGTATTCATTAATATCACGACCACAAATTATCCATGCTACTGACCGAAGATAATTGTGTATTCATTAGTATCCACGACCACAAATTATCCATACACTACTACCAAAGATAATTATGTATTCATTAGTATCACGACCACAAATTATCCATACTTACGACGAAAGATAATTGTGTATTCATTAATATCACGACCACAAATTATCCATGCACTACTACCGAAAGATAATTGTGTATTCATTAATATCACGACCACAAATTATCCGTGCACTACTACCAAAGATAATTGTGTATTCATTAGTATCACGACCACAAATTATCCATGCACTACTACAAAAGATAATTGTGTATTCATTAATATCACGACCACAAATTATCCATGCACTACGGCCAAAGATAATTGTGTATTCATTAAGATATCACGACCACAAATTATCCATGCACTACGGCCAAAGATAATTGTGTATTCATTAATATCACGATTTAATTACAAATTATCCATGCACTACTACCAAAGATAATTGTGTATTCATTTACTGAGTTATGATTATACCGAACAATCCTCGGTCATAATCATACCAAGTCCATCTACGAGTATGAGATGACTTTCAACATAATATAAGCATGAGGATAATGATATAAAGAATCAATCAAATGAGATAAAGAATAAATATTAAACATTTATAATATAATTTATCCGGGATTCAAGAATATCCCCATGTTATCAATCACTTAATAATATCATAATCTAATAACACTAATATTATAACAATATTTTAATCACTTCTTAAATTTATAAGCAATTTATCTCAATTGTTTACGCTTTTTACCATATAATGCATTTAATCATTCAAAATGTCATACTCATAAGATATCATCACCAATTATCAAATCTCTCAAAAAAATATGCATATACTCTATATAGGATTCTTTAGCCATAAAATCCTATTTTCAACTTTGTTACTTCACATAACATATTTAACTCATATGTTAAGTAACTAAACTATTTTCATGAAAAATACCAAATCAGTCCTAAAAATATTTCTTTTCTGGGATTTAGCATAATATAGTCCCATAATAAAATATATTTTCTGGAATTTTTAAAATTCATTTACTATTTTTCAAAATCAATTTCTAATTAATTCCTTAAGAAATTAGCTACCTCAAGGTTAACTCCAAAAATTCCCAAATCTTGACAGGACCTTACACATGTTAACGTGAGCTTCCAGTTTAAATTTCATGGTCATCGGAGTTATAGAACTCCGGTTATAGCGTTTTTTGGAAAAACCTAAATATTAAAATAGTCATAACTTGCTCATTTTAAGTCAAAATGAGCTCATTTTCAGACAGGAGATACTTTATACCATATACTTTCATGTCCCAAAAGGCCAGAATTTTTCTCATAATTTAAGTAGCGAAACAGCCTCTCTAAAATCATGGCGGAAGCTTTTTTCGATTTTTGCAGCTTTGCACTCCTTTGCTAAAATCAGTCCACACAAAATCTACAACACCTTTTCCAGTAATTCCACTTGGATTAGTTAGGTAACTCATAGATCTAACTCTAGGACTTGACCACATTCAAAAATTCAAAATATAATAGGAGATATGGTCAATTGAATTTCATGTTACGTTTTTCACTAAAATCGATTTTCAACTCTTTGTGATTTCTATGAAACTTTCATGTTTTTACATACTAACCAACATAACTCATCATAAAACTTACTAATACTTCATATACCCATGATTTTTATTAGTTCTATACTTTTATTATGACTTTCATCATAATCCACGTAAATGATCCTTTTAGTTGAAGAAATATTTGAGGGTTTAAGAAATGGGTTTTGTCTTGGGAATTGATACAAAATTCGATTTCACGCTCTAGGGTAGGCTAGGAAATCTTCAAGAATCGTCAAGAAATTTATTAATGATAGAAATATCATTCAAAAGCATTACTCTCATCCAAGACTTGGATAGTCGTCACATTAATCTGACTGTGACTTATATCCCTTAACCTAGATATAGCACCTCACAATGATACCTATAAACTTGCCATCTTGGTCATGTGGCGTCAGCCTCTGAAATCCGGCCGCTTGCTTGCTTCCACAAGGAAGTCAACAACGAAAGGATCGGGCTCTTTACTTATGGCTTGATATAACAAAGTGATTAACTTTAGGATTTGGTTACTTTGAATTAGTATATGAGGTTGGTTAGGAATATGAAAGCTAACAACCTTACAAAAAGAATAATGAGTAGTTAATCAATCGTTTTCAAAAAATTACCTCAAAGGCAAGTATTTTCAAAGAGATAAGATAGGCGAAGTAACGTGAAAGTGTTTATTTGAAACAACAAGATTAATAAGCGGTGGAGGTAACGAAGGTTTCTCCCAACGAAGTTTGATAGATAAATCAAAGTCTAATTTCTCCGAGTCAAATTTAAGCGTTGAGCATAAGCAAGAGAGATAAAAGAATGGGTAGAGGCAGGTATCTAATAAGGTATAGACTTGCAAGAATTTATAATTAACTAACTTGGTGCTTAACCGTTCGGGTTACCCACTTTGAGAAGTCGCGAAAAACGCTCTTCACGAAAACCACCGATTTTGTTTTGTCAGTATCGCCTTTGGTGCCACTATCCCGGTGAACTTGACTTCACTATATCGACAAAATCGAGCTAAATGACCTTCTCTTCTTGAAATTTCCACTTCTATTATCTTTGCCATGATTACCAAGAAGTGGTTACCATTCTTAGCATGATAATTTCCCCACGATGGTTATCATTGTTACGATGGCCGTTGCCACCGATATATGATTATTATCGTGTTGTTGGTCGTTACCTTTTGTTTTAAGTGAATCAACACTCTCATGTGCTTCATTGCTTAACTCGGCATTTTCGGATGCTATTCTCAAACACCTTGTCACAAAACAATGGTTAATTGACGTGTAACAAATTATCCTATATTCGTGACCACCAATTAAATACCAAATAAATTTAGGTAGGTAAATACTAGCGAAGGAATTCCGTCTCTCTCCCTCCTAGTACTATTCTCACCTCTTGGCGAGGATCATATCCTAAGCTCGATATTAATGTGACTACGGACACCAACTTGTGTCGACACCTCACATTAGTACTATCGACACTTACCGGCCGAAAGGCCAGGCGTCCCCTACGGAGAGTGCGGCCGGTGCATTCCCCCATCAACGAAGTCACCGGCGAGAGGCTGGGGCTCTTCACACTTATGGCTCGATACCAAGCTGTGGCGCCCCCAAAAATTAGGTATCGTCACCCATCTTGGGTCGCCACCTACATGGTACGTAAATTCAAATACAACTTACTAACCTAAGCGTAGGTATGCAATACGATATAAGCTGTGAGTTTGCATACAAATATTGTCTACTAGATATTATACAAACTCAAAAGGAGTCCTCATTACAACTATTATCACACTATTTCATGAATAGTGAGGACTACTAATGCTATCCTGCGGACCATTACTTACGTTCCCGACTCGTCGGCTATGTTCTCATTTCTCGAAGAGAACGGTGAAAGAAAGGTGAGCTCAACTAGCCCAAGAAGAAATATTATGACTAAGATAATGCAGAATAAATTATCATTAGCCTTCAATGATGTTAAAGCGATAAAATATAATAAACAACCGGTTTAAGCTGCGGCGGAATAAGCAATCCATTAAAAGAGTCAGTAGAGAATAAAGTCTACTATCTTTTAGGTTTTAAAAGGTTTTCATCAATTTTTATCATTTGAGACTCGACAATAAATAAACCACCACATCTAATCATCCCTGTACACCACGGTCGAGGATTTTCATCAAATTATCAATGGTCGTGACTATCTTAAGAATCACCCCTGGTCATAATCATACCAAAAACTATCCATCATTGTATACAGAGCCTTTGAGGACTTTAGTCACATCATTTATATCAAGTCGTGATTATTATAGAATGATCCCTGGTCATAATCATACTAAGTTCATCTATGCACGTAAGCGAAGATAACATAATATAACATGAGGATGATGACAATGACATAATAATTCAATAAAACAAGTTCAAGAATTATTTAATCCATGAATTATTAACGTCAAATTGTCAACATAATCTTTATTTACGTAGAGTAAAATTCAAGAATGATCGGAAGAATATTTCCATGAAAGATCTTTGGATGAAACGCAAATATCGAGGATATTCTACTAATTTCATGGAGTATAGAAGTCAAAGTTTTAACTTATTTGGGTATAATAAAGAATGGAATAACAAAGAAATCACCATGCATGCGATTGCCATGCCAGGCAGAGTTATTCAACATAATAATAATAACGGAACGGTCAAAGGTGAAATTCACCCAAGCACGGGATGTTCCAATGAATAATAGAAGAATGTCACCAAGTATAGGGTAATGGCGTATATAAAGGTTATTCAAGCGAGAATAATAAGCGATGGAATAACATAAGGATTTTCACCAAGTATAGGGTATCTGGCGTGATACCGAGGTTATGTATAGGGTATGCCACTTTTTGAGTTATTCAAGCAGAATAATAGTGAATGGAATAATGAAGTTCTCTTCGAGAAGAAAGAATAACACCCTTACTTAGTAAAAAAGGCTGAATATAGAAGTAGTGAAGTAGCGAGAATACTCTTCTTCTTTCTATAATTTTTCTCTATAAGCTTCTCTCATAATTTCTCTCTAGAGTTTTGATGAATCGTAAGAAAATAATGAAGGAATGAGCTTATTTATAGGAAAATGGAATGCATAGTAACTAATCCATGAGCGGTCCAGATTGATTTACTTTAATCGTGACGGTCCATATTTAAAGAAAAATCTTTTAAATAAAATATAATATATTCTATTTATATAAAAACATTTTACTCTGCAAACACTATGCAACACTATGCATAATAAAATATAATATATTCTATTTATAGAATAACTTTAATAAAGTATTCTATTTTATATAAAAGATGTTTACATTTTATTACGTTAATAATCTGAATAAAACAAAACGTCATTATCATTATAATAATTCATATTATTAATCGTGATAATGGAATCAAAGCGGTGACTTCTCACATAAGCATCGATAATCAATCATTACGGTATTACTCTTATGCGACCACACGTATTCTTGTACTTTTACTACCAGAGTAGTTCAACGGTAACTTACGGTAAAACTTCCGCAATTATTTGAATAAAATATTTTTGTCGTTTTCTCAATCAAAGCCATAATAATTACATTGTGGGGTCCACCGATGATTGAGTAGTTGTTATGCGAATATTCCCTGCTAATAAGAATATTCCCCGACCGATCGAATATAATATAACCACTTGCATACTTTGCAAAATTTATAAATACTACCCACAACTATAATATTATCTCAAATTCACACCATAATATTAAAAAATTATTTCGACCAAATTTAAATCTTTATTAATAAAACTGGGGTCTCACATGTAACAACCTGTAAAGCCTTAGTTTCATGCTTATATTTTTGACAAATATCACACTCCTGAATAAATTTGACAACATCTGTCTTCATAGTAGTCCAGAAGAAGTAATTCCTCAATCTCTCATAAGTGCCTTTAATTCCAGAATGACCCCCATAGGAGAATCATGAAATTCGGTTAATGATTTGGTTCTCAAAGGGAATGGACCAATCACTAACTTTGTCTTGGAATTTGAGTCTTCCATGCTTGAAGGAATAACCAGGGAGTGATTGAGGATCAACTTGCAACTGGATAATAAGGTCTTTTAAGCCAGGGTCTGATTCCCAAGACTGGGCTATTTCAGTAATCCATTGAGGAAGGACTGTAGATATAGCAGCACAGTTAAAAGATGTTTCTCCATTCTCAGATTTTCTAGAGAGACAATCTGCAGCCACATTTTCTTTTCCTTTCTTGTATACTATTTCATAGTCTAATCCCATCAATTTAGTAATCCATTTCTGTTAGTTAGTAGTGGTCACTCTTTGGTCTAAGTGGTATTTTAAACTATGATGATCAGTTTTGATGAGTACCTTGTTGTCAAGCAAGTAGTGCCTCCATTTAGTAGTAGCAAAGATGACTGCCATTAACTCTTTTTCATAGGTAGACCGGCCGGATGTTTCATTGCTATAGCCTTTCATCGAGATAGGCTATTGGCACGCTTCTCAGATTAATATTGCCCCTAAACCAGTATGATAAGCATCAGTCTCTAAAACAAAGGGCATAGTGAAATCAGGCATAGCTAACACAAGAGCTTTGACCATAGCTTCTTTAAGACTCAGAAAAGATTGAGTGGCCCCTTCATGCCATTGGAATTTGTCCTTTTTTAATAGTTCAGTAAGAGGCTTACTAATCAGTCCATAATTGTGAATAAATTTCCTATAGTAACCAGTCAATCCCAAAAATCCTCTGAGGCTTTTAATGTTGGTAGGCAATGGCCACTTGGTCATACATTCTATTTTGTCAGAATTAGTAGATACTCCATGTTGATTAATGACATGTCCTAAATATTTGACCTGCTCAATTCCAAACTCACACTTATTTCTTTTGGCAAAAAGTAAATTATCCTTAAGGATTTGCAATGTTAGCTTCAAATGTACCAAATGTTCTTCATAGGTTTTACTGTAGACCAAAATGTCATCAAAGAAGACTAGAATAAACTTCCTGAGATATGGCTTGAATATTTGATTCATTAATGACTGGAAGGAAGTTGGTGCATTAGTGAGTCCAAAAGACATCACCAAAAATTCAAAATGACCTGTGTGTGTTCTAAATGCAGTCTTAGGAATGTCTGGGACATGCACCCTAATTTGGTGGTAACCAGATCTGAGATCTAGTTTGGAATACCATCTAGAGCCATGTATCTCATCCAACAATTCATCAATAATTTGGAATGGGAAATCATCCTTGATTGTCATATCATTTAAAGATCTATAATCCACACACATTCTCCAAGAACCATCATGTTTCTTGACCAATAACACTGGAAAAGCATAAGGACTATTACTTGGTTGTATCACCCCAGAAACCAGTATCTCACTAACTATTTTCTTAATTTCTTCCTTCTTTTTTTCAGCAATCTGCTCCCTAGTTAAGCCCCTAATAGGCATTGATTTCCCCACTTCCATGCACGAAACCCAGTGATCTGTGCATATATTAGAGAACCTCCATCAACAGCTTTTGGTGTTAGGCATAGGATCGGTCTTTTGATAACCTCCAATCATTGACTTGATTCCCATTCTACTCTTTTTTAACCAAGCCTCTAGTTTAGCTTCCTCCACTCTGGCTAATCTGATCAAATTCTTTAGAGTGGTAATTTTGAGCTCTTGAATACCTAACCTTATCTCTTCCTTTAAACTTCCCACAAAGCGATTTATAAAAAAGACTCATTCAACATGAATTTCTCAACAAAGGCTCAACTCTTTAGTTCCTCAAATTTTCTTCTATATTCATCCACAGTTCCCACTTGCTGTAGATTTTTTAACTCTCCAATAGGATTAATCTATACTTCAGGACTGAATCTAGCCGTAATTTCTTCCACAAAGCCTTTCCAGGTAAGCTCCTCTCCTTCATTCACAAATCCAGAGTATCATTCCTTTGCCTCACCTTCTAAGTTTATAGTAGCTAGATATAACTTTTGACTTTCAGCAACCATATGGTAAGCAAACAACTTATTACATTTCCTAATCCATGTTCTAAGGTTAAATCCATCGAATTTAGGAAATTCAAACTTAATAGTTCTGAAAATGTTGTTACTAGACTTTTCATTACCAATCACTCCTTCAAACGATCCCAAAACCCATTTAATCTCGAGCCTTGAGTATTGCCTGGTATATCTTTTGGTTGTGGTCCCCTCACAGCAAGAAGAGCTTCAATTCCTTTCATCGTCTGCTGCAATTTTTGTTCCATTTTCTGCTCGATTTTATCCTCCAATCTAACAATTAAATTGGAGTGCTCAGCCATTTGAGTTTCGAGATTCATCAATCGTTGATTGTTAGTTGCCATAGTTGGATCGAGTTGCTTTGATACCAATTGTAATGATTTGGCTTAATCAAATCAATTACAGAGCTCAAATTCAGTTCTAATATCTGAAAACAGTGAGTTAAGAAGAAGATTCAGAAAATAGGGAGAGAGAATATTGGGGAAGAAGTAGAGAGATTCAGATGAATATAGAAAGAGAGAACAACCCATTATCATTTCATCACCCAGCAATTACAATCTCTTCAGTATATAATACTGAGACATGACTCACTAAGGAAAAGGCTGTATTAGCCTTATTAAAATAAAGAAAAAAACAACAATAACCTTGATCTCCAAACTAACTCTGTTAGCATAACATCATGAAGGTGTCCTTACAGTTTTATGTGACATTCTCTTTATTTTCTTCCCTTCACCTTTGGGCGTCTTATGTTATGTCTAGGTTTTTCTCTGTTGTGGGAATTAGGTGTGCGAATAGTAATCTTGTGGTTGTTTTCTTCCTTGATTTCCTTGCTTTTCTTTATTTGTCCTTACAACTGGAAATGAGGATGAATCTGGTGAGTCGTCTTGTATGCATTTGTTTATCTGCAATCACGTTTTTAGTATCAGTGAACTTATATTTGCTTATATTTACCCAGAAACTGAGTCTGAGGGTGGATATCTCGCTTGTTGCTGGAAATAATGGTTTAATGGTTATAATTAATATAAGGGTAAATTTTTAAAAGTAATTTTTTTTTTTATTAGAACTCAAAAAGATAAGAAAAGAAAATTTTTAAGTTTTTTTATATTAAAAACTCAGAAACAGATAAATGTGTTTATTGAATACAATCAAACTTCTTTTAAAATGTTTAAAAGTTTTTAAAAATCTTAATACAACCCATTTAATTCCAATCGTGCGGTAGTGGAGTATTGCGCAGTCTTCATTTTCTGGAGCGGAGAAATGATAACCATGACAATGGAAGGAGCTGGTTTCAAGTTACCTTCCTCTTTCAGAATTCTAAACCCTAATAAATCCCACAATTTCACCTCCTCCTCATCTACCCGTTTCCGTGCTTATTCATCATCAGCTTCTTCTTCTTTAGCCGTCAACGAAAGAGACGTCGATCCGAAATTTGACTCCGTCTCTTCTTTAGGCCACGCCACCCGACCCGATTTTCCCATTCTCCACCAGGTACTCAATCTCTCTCTACCCTGTTTTTATGGTTACGGGAACATTTTGAATAAAACCCGAAGAAATGGAAACTCTTTAGTTTTCGGGAACCAAATTGTGAGTGGAGCATGGTTTGTATTAGGATTTAGAATAATCCCAAGTTCTATTCTGATGTTTGATAACAACCTATTTGAAACCCAAACTTTGTAATTGATTCTCATGTATAATTTTTTACATTTTTGCTCTTTATTTATGTAAAAATTTCAAAGCATTATTATTAGAGATTAGTGTTTAGAGGGTTTGATTAGAAAGGCCAGCCACATGATTAATTATAGCTTTTTTAAAATATTCCTACTAATGGACATCTACTATACCTTTTGCTGAAAAAAATAAGCCCGAAATAGCAAATCTTAAACTTACAATAAAAAAAAAAAAATGAGTTTTCTATCGTGTACTTTTGTTTAAAAACTTGAGGATATCTTTTGTTTTAGATTTTGAGGATTTGCTATTATTTTAGAACATATAGGTTTTTTTGATGTTTTAAGAACTGAGGATATAGTGATGTTTATTACAATAAAGTGTGTTTTGCCACCAAGGTCTCAAATGAGCTCTAGAAGCTGCTGGAAATTTTGATACAATGCGCTATGGAATGAATGAGCACTTTATTTAGTGCCCATTGCCCAATAGCTGTCTTCTAACTTTATTCTATCATTTGGACTCCAACATTAGAAACTTTATTCTTTGATCCATGAGAATATTTTACTTGAGTAGAGGTGACAGCCAGGAATGCAAATCAACCACACTCAGAGTCCTTTTGCTTTTACATTGTGGAGCATGTTATTTACACTTTTGGGGGATTACTTGGTGACTTTGAGGACACTGGTTGTAGGGCTAGAGGCTTATAGAGCGGTGAGAGAGATGAAGGTGTGCAGGCAGAGGTGGGTTTGGCTACACATTGTCTTTGATGAACCATTTCGAGTGAGAGGAACAACCAATATGTTGAAGACAAGGAGAGGTCCTTTGTTCAGATTCATTTTTTGCTAAAAAGTATGTTGTATTTACCAAAACGATGTATCTCTATTGAGGCTCCTTTGTTACTTTTGTGAATTTTCTTGTGGAGTTGTTGTTAGGAGCTTAATTTGTCTATCTTTCATTATCTCAATGTTTATAGAGAGGAGGGATTTGGCTTTAGGTTTTAGGTTATGTGGAGGCATAGGTGTTCTTTGTCATCCTTATTCTTTGACTTTAAAAAATTTGTTAATATGGTTGTATTCGGCTTTTGACGTTTAATATCAGTTGCATAGTGAAAGAAAAAATGAACACATAGATCTCTGTTATAATTTGTTCCTCCTTAACCATGTAATATTTTACGAAGCTCATAACTGAAAAAACATCTAACTGTGTAACAATTTTAAAAAACAACGGAAGACTCAACTCATGCAATGACTGATTTGGATGTTCCTTGAGGCTACTATCTTGAAATGGATGAGGTGGTGTGAAACCTGCATGATTAGCCGAGTTTGCTTAATGACAACTTTGGAATCAAAGGTCTTCGATTCAACTCTCCCTTGCTCGAGAGTGGGGTGGTAGCCAGCAAATACTGTCTGCCTCGCAGTGTATAAGCGGGGTTTGACTCTTGTCCCCCTCCCCTTGATAATATAAAATTAATGGTAGTACCAAGAAAAAAAAGCCTCTCCCAGGCTTTTCTCATACTTCATACATGTGTTTTTGTGTGCAACTATTGATTTGAGATATGCAGCAGACCCTGGGAGAATTCCAGAAAGTTAGAAATGAATGACCCTTATATTTCTTGTCTCTACCATCTTATCCACCATATCAGTTACCAGAAAAAAAGAAAAGAATGGAAAGCTAAAATCTAACCTAAAGTTGAAACATATGTACTTAATTCTCATAGCTCTATGATGAATTTATTCGGTTGATAGTTTTTAAAATATCATCTTTTGCTGTGTTTTACTTATAGTTGTCATGGCGTTGCCATGGCGTCGTCTAGGAGACGACTAGGCGTTTTGGCGTTGGAGAAGGGTAAGACAACGCCTTGGATGCCTAGCCGCCAAGGCTCACACATTGGTAGCGGGCCCAAGTTAAGTGATTTAAGTCATTTTTTACCATGACTCAATCCATGACCTTAACCTAATCCATGACCCTACAACTTTTAATGAGAGGAATGCTTGTGTGGGAGACGGAAATGACTTCATAGTTGATGACTTTGTTGAGTAGAGACTGTGTTAGTTATTATGTTTTGGGTTTTAGAGTATATAAAATTTTATTGTGTAATATACTTTTGAAATAAAACAAATAATGTATAAATTGCACATTGTTAACGACTTATTGCCATATGGACGCCATGACGGGCGCTTTATCGCCTAGGCGTCTTGATGGTCAACTACCGCCGCGTCTCGCCTTGGCGCCGTAACAACTATGGTTTTACTATATAATGTAGTATTCTGAGCCTCCAAGTTATTTACAGGAAGTAAATGGCTCAAAACTTGTCTACCTGGATAATGCTGCAACGTCTCAGAAGCCAACTGCTGTTTTGAATGCTTTACAGAACTATTATGAAGCATACAATTCAAATGTACATCGTGGTGTTCATTTCCTTAGGTAATTAATATTACTTGAATGTTTTTATAAAGATAACAAGTATCCCTATCATCAGTAGAATTATAATTAATATTTTTTTTTTTTTAGCCAATTTATATCACCATTCTCATCATTTATTTTGAGTGTAGTGCAAAGGCAACAGATGCGTATGAATTAGCAAGAAAAAAAGTGGCAACTTTTATCAATGCATCCGAGTCTAGAGAGATAGTTTTTACAAGAAACGCTACAGAAGCTATCAACCTAGTAGCTTACTCTTGGGGCCTCTCAAATTTAAAGCCAGATGATGAGGTTTGCTTTTGTTGTACTATCAGGTCATGTTTAGATGATATGTTGAAACTCTTTTCTGTATTGACATTACATTTGACCTACTCCCAGTTGTATGTAAAGTGAAATGTAAAAAATGTGTTATCGTAGATTAAGATTGCAAGTTGTACTCTAAAAAAGGAAAAATAGTAGATTACAAGTTGCAACCATGCTGTTTTACTGTTGCTTTTGCAGTGTGCCCCCCCCCCCCCCCTTCAATCATATGCATTAGCTTGTTGCAGTAAATTGTCTGCAACTCTATTGTTTCCGTTAACAAAATGTGTTGGTTCTTTATGATTTTTGACATTCTGCCCCTAGAAGTCTGCTACTATTTCATATACAAGACATTTAGACATTTAGTTCTCCCAATGAGTGTTTTAACATTTTGCTGCAATTATTTTTCACCACCTGTGTTACTGTCTTGGATCTCCAAATTAGAGGGATGTCCATTACAAAAATTTATTCTTTTCCAGTATTTTTTGTCTGTTTTTTAGGACTCATTGTACTCCTTGATTGTATCTCGTGTTATATCTAATAATCTTTTTTTTTCCTATCAAATTTATTAAAATAAAATTATGTTGTAGGCAGGGAAATTACTTCTTACCATATATTGTATTGGTGGAAGGTAGAAAAAGTTCATGGTTTATGGAGATGTATGTACTTATGCTAAAAGGTTCTTTACTTACTGAAATTTTAATTTTTAGCTTATATTACGAGGTGACTAACAATCCCTTGGTCCTAAAGCATTGCTGTATTGAGCTTGGTACACCACTATTTTAATGAATCCTTTAATCTTTTTTTCGTGATAATCAGGCTTCATTTTGTAATCCAACTTTGGGAGTACAATATTAATACACTTCAACCATATTTGTTCTGCCCACTTGTATTCCTCCATGTGAAGATGTCGGGCATTATGTTTTTGGACTCATTCTAGGACTTTCCACTTAAATGATAAAATGGATATGGATATTACTCAAAATTTACCTGATTGTAAATATTTGCAGGTTGTACTCACAATTGCTGAGCACCACAGTGCCGTTGTACCTTGGCAGCTTGTTGCTCAAAAGACTGGTGCCATTCTAAAGTATGTGAGTTTAACTGAAGATGAAGTTCCTGATGTAGGGAAGTTGAGGGAATTGCTATCAAGGAAGACAAAACTTGTATGCGTTCACCATATCTCAAACACGCTTGGTACGTAAATAAAAACTTGTCTTCAGATTTGAAAGTTCAATACTAATTTAGAAGGGGGTTGAATAGATTATTACTGATTAAAAATTTATTAAAAGGCCTTTTTGAATTTTTGGTTAATTAATTTACAGTGTTGGAAATTAATATGTAAGACAGTAAAAATTTATTCACACACTGCACACCTGGGTATGTTGCTACGTCCAGGACTTGAGATCCTATTACTCTCAGTAATAAATACTTCTTCAATTGGCGGGGTTACAAAGTTTTAAAGATTAACTTTCAACTATATACAACTAACTATTTTGGATAACAAACTCTCAACTCCTTCCTCAAACTTAGTTGTTCTTTTCTTTGAGTTAAGTTCTATTTTATGATCTGGTCTTAAAACGACTATCTCTTACTCACTTCACAAGTACACTGGAGGCCCAAATCCCAGTTGACCTCTCTAAGACTCTGGTCTTGGTCAAATGATTACTCATAAAATAAACTAACTATCATTTTCCCTTTTTACAAAATATTTGAAAGAAATATGCTTCTAAGGTAAGAAGATAAAATTCAGTGCAGATATATTAAAGTTTTTAAACTTTTATATTTGATGCTTCTCAAATAAGCTGATAACAATTTTTTTTTTTGCTAAGTGCAGATAACAGTTATAGATTAAATGTTTATATAAAAGTTTAAAGACTTATATTTGTATGATATGCTTCTATGTAAGTAGATATATATATTTTTGCTCAGTCATAAAAGCTTATGTAACTTTTATATTTGAGAATATGCTTCTGAGTAAGCAGATAAATAATTTTAAGTTTAGATCAAATATACTTATGTGTAAGCAAATATATAATTTAGTGTAGATTTATAAAGGTTTACTTTTTCCTTATAAATAAAGAATGTGTTTCTATGTTAAGCAGATATAACTTTGATTTGAGATACAAAAATTTAATTAACTTATATAGGAGTGATATGTTTCTTTGTAAGCAAATATGTTCAATGAGGTTTGTGATATAAAAGTTTAAATAACTTTTATATTATGAAACAAGTATTTATGAATAAATAAATTTATGTTTCATATATCAAGTATAATAAATGAATTAATTAAATAATACTTGATATAACAAATAAATTTGTTTAACTCTAAGATATATATAATAATATATTTGATCTATGATGTGAATACGTTAAATAAGGCCACTTAGGACTTTGAGCTCTCGTTCGGCTGATTCTCTCACTTAAGAGGATTATATCCAGTCTCGGTGTCTAAGTACTGACCAAATTTATAGTTTCACAACTACTATTTATATAAATATTTTTGATAGACCACTTGGGACTTTAAATTTTGTTTGGATGATTTCCTTACGTAAGAGGACTATCTCCGATATTGTTTCGGTGTTTTAGTACCGATTTACATTACGATATTTATATAAATAAACTATATCAAGAAAAGGCCACTTAAGACTTTGAGTCCTCGTCAGCTTATTCCCTTACTTAAAGAGGAATTTCTCCGTTATAGTCTCGATATTTAAGTACCGACTTTTTATATGATATAAATAAATGATATATATATATATATATATATATATATATATAAATGTGTAACAATTTATATTCGTATTGTTGGCTTGTAGAAATAAGACATACATACAATCGAATTGAAAATAGAGCGGAAGCATGACATAAATCGTATTTAAAATTTTTCTGCAGTTCTAGGAATCACCTTATGCAATATTATTAATTGAGGAAGGATAAAAGATATACCTTTGAAGATGATCAACCCTTTGATGTGTTCTTCAAACTCGAATCCTTTTTCAGCGATCTCCAATTCTCGGATCTCTCCAATAGTGTGTGCAATGCCTAAGCGGTGATCCAAAGAGTAATTGATTGAATATGTGTTTAGATTCCTAGAGCGATGATCTATCCTAAGAGTAATTGAGATTCAAGAAGATGTGAATTTAGATTCAATAAGACTCCTCTTATTTATAGATCTTGGGTGGCTGGGGTTTTAATTCTAATAATCCTAACTCTAAAAGGCGCTAGTAAAAGGGATTTGGGAGGGAGGCTTTATTAAGGGTTTTGAGAATGCAAACAAAACAATAATTTAAGACATTTGCTTGAAGTTTAAACACATCCATATTGTTAATGTCAAAGTTCAAACACAAGCATGCAATTGTTCAAAGTTCAAATATATTTTTTATTCATAAACAAGATTGCTATTAAATAATAAAATTTAAAATTTCAAGAATTTAATTCAATATTAAAACTGAATTTACAAATTATCATTATTTATATAATTTATACAAGTTCAAAAATTACAACTATAATAAAATTATCCATTTTGACTTGATATTGTTCACTTCTTGTTATGATTTGCTTTTTAGGAGTTAATCATTAGAAAATAAATATATCAAGATCGATTTGGGTAGTTTTAAAATAAAATAAAAAACTCTCCACCTAAAGAATTTTTTTGCCTTAGGCCTAGGTGAGGTGTTATCAAACACCTAGGCGATGAGGAGGCCTTAGGCGGGGCCTAAGCGGACCTAGGCGGGGATTTTAGAACAACGATAATAAATAACAAGACTTCTATTATTAATTTATAATTTAGTATTTCTCCAAAGGCAAAAAGTCCAAAATTGCCTCCACCCCGATATCCCACTTGCACCCTAAACTATTTTTTTTTTCCAAAAGTACACTTAACGTTACAAATTTAAGGTCAATTGTGCCCTCGCCGTTAAAAAATCCAACTCCGGACGTCCTAAGCGATTGACACGTGGCAAAAATAATTTTTTATTCTTTCTCTTTCTTCTCTCTTTCCTCTTCCTTTCTTCTCCCTCTTTTCACTCTCTCTCTCCGTTCTTCCTTTGTTCTAAAATAACAAAACAGATCTGGTTTCATCTTCTCATAGTAAAAAGCACAGGCCTGATAAAATAATGACCTCCTCATCCCTATGTGATTCACCTTCATGGTTCCCAGAACTGCTCCCGGATCATCCACAAAATCCAATTTGTTTTTCCATTGCTAGCATTTTGCATGATGGGATCACCAACATCCAGTTGAGGGCTGATAATCTGGCAAGGCCTCTCCCTTCCTGTTTGATTAAGCTAATGAAATTATATCATCAAGTCATAGTAAATAAGGTTGATAAAATAGTACAAGGTTCAAGTCTCACCTTTTCCCCAAAGTCCAGACACCTTGTCATACCAATATTTTCTTGGTTTTAGCTTTCTCGGGGGGTTCGGACAGCCAAGCAATTGAACTAGCTCTTCATTTGAAAGAGGCTTCCCATTCACACAGACAAGTTCAGGTGGTACCTGATTTTCTTAGCATGATATCTTATAGCTCATTTCGCTTTGACTAATCAATCCTACAACCAATGCAAGTAATACATTTTTTCCTTCTGGCATTGACCCCATTGCTCTCAGCACACAATTACAGCAATACTTTGCACTGCAGACTAGGCAAACTTCCTTCTCAGTGAACCGATTTCCTTTAAGGCATCGATGACATAATCCTTTCTTCACATTGGATTTAGCCACTTTCCTTTCTTGACCTATAATCCACTCACCATAACCATTTTCCTCATGAACAATATCACTTAATTCAGGATCATGAAAGGCTACATTCTGCATTCTGTTGCGAGAGGAGACAGCCTCATGAAGGCTTTCCTCCGTAATTTCAGAGGCTGGAATAGCTGATCTTAAACCTGGTTTATCTAAATCCAAAGAACCACCTTCTTTGTGATCATCGAGGTCTGAACTTCCTGACTGGTAATCACCAGTACTGTCAGAAAACCCCAATGTACCGGAGCTTCTATTTCCATTCAATACGGGGTAAGCATCATCACTATCGAAAAACCCCAATGTGCCATGACTATCTCGAGCAACTAACTACACGAGCACCATCAAATTCACCTGAATGGGTAACTGAAATCGGAGACACAACTTCTTGTAACTCTAATTTTGACAATTTCTTGACTAAGGGACCACTCTTCAAAATAGGTTGAATTATCGGCATGAAGAATTATTCAATTTGGAAGCAGTGGAGACCACCATGCAACCGGAACTACCCGGGGTATATCATAAGCGACCGGAGGCCACCTGTACTCCATGGTGAAAAGTACTACTCCACATTGCAAATTCGTCGTCAAATTGAAGGCAAGGTGGGTAAAAATCTTCCAAAAGACTAGCCATCCGCCTAATTTAATCAAAATTCTTGATATCCCAACTTTAATTTCAAAAACCCATAAAGAGAACTACCTTCCAATTGAAAAAGAAACTATATTTTCTCTCTATCTCAACTCAAAACTAAGAAAATACTTTGAGGCTTCAACAAACTCATTTTATCAAGCTAAATTCTTGAAGCACTTGCAATAATTTAAAAATCAAATGAACTAATAACGGTAAAATCCTAACACTAGCACTAATTGTACATCCAAGAAATGGAAATTAGCTGAAAATTACAAGGCTACAATTATATATAGTAAATATATGCGTATGTGTGTGTATAAGATTAGGTGTAATATATTTTTTCTCTCCTCCGTAAGAGTTTAGAGAGAGAAATGAGCTAGAATCTGCAAATGAAGAGAGAGGTTCTATGGCGATGCCTGGGAACCCAGATCTGCATTTTGTTATTTTAGAACAGGAGGAAGAAGAATGGAAAGAGAGAGAAAAGAGGGAGAAGAAAGGAAGAGAAAAGAGAGAAGAAAGGAAGAAAAGAGAAGAAGAGAAAATAATAAAAAAATTTATTTTTGCCGTGTGTCAATCGCGCTTAAGACGTCCGTTTGTCTAGTTGGATTTTTTTAACGGGAGGGGCACAATTGACCTTAAATTTGTAACGTTAAGGGTACTTTTGAAAAAAAAAAATAGTTTAGGTAAGTGGGATATCTGGGGTATACATCGTGGTTATTTTGGACCTTTGCCCTTTCTCCAAATACTTAATTATAAATATTATGCTATTTAATTTATTCAACTAATAAATTAAATACACTTAATTTATTTTTATTAAGTGATCATTTCTAAAATTATATTTCTCACTTTTATGGTGTGGCCTTCTAGGTTCAATATTAAGCCAATAAGTAAAATAAATAAATTAGAACCATTCTAATATTATTTATAATGAATTAAACTCCTTTAATTCAAATATAAATAAATAATATTTATTCTACATCATGTGACACCATATAAATAATGTATCATGACTATCCGGATAATATGAATTCAACGTTTAATCATGGATTATGATAAAGAATACAAATAACATATTCTCGTGAATAGTTACTGCATACAATTTAATCCTTCTACCATACAATGACCCGATTAAACATAAGACATGGAATTACTGATAAGTCTTATTTATTTAATCATATGCATTTCCATTCTAAAATGCATAACTTTGATTAATGTAAATTAGAAATTCTTTTCTTATTTCCATTTCACCTTGGCCAAGGATTTATGAGTTGTCACTTATCAAATTGCATAAGACATTCTCTCCCTTTTTTGGAAATGGTAGATTCTTTGTTGATCATTCACCTATCTCCATATACACTTTATTATATCCGAGCATACCCTACATTATACCCTAGAGTATTAAGTAATATGTCAAAATATAACTCAGTATATACAAGATACTTTGATAATCTCAATTCCAAGGATCACTTGTCCAACTATCATTATAGGAACTCCCATTGTCAGGCAAGTAAAACTCCATTAGGGTTCCTTTAAACGAATCACGTTCAGTGAACTTATTCTTCAATAAGCACCTACATACTTGCTTTAGTGTCTCCACACAAATGATTATGAGATCAATCATCCTCTTCAACAGAGCAATCATAGTATGTACTAATCTATCTGGAATCAGTAACCCCACATTAGTGATCCATATGATTAGAAACATTTTAGTTTTAGAGCTATATAGAATTTAGATCTCATTAGCATGATCACATCATGATTCTAAAAGTATTGCTCCAAAATTATGGGTTTATCAAATTTATTAATTCAACTAATTAACATGGATAAAGAATGCCTTTTGTATTATTTAAATTTTCTTATTAATAAATGAACAAGAATACAAAGTAAATGCTTATCACATCCAATGTGATTGGCTTGAGCGCATACTACTTTCATTTATATCTATAAATATAAATAAGTATGAGTTAATTCAAATAAATCAATTCAATAACTTATTTCAAATACTTTGACCAATTTTCTCTTTTTCAAAAGACTAGAACTTTGAGTAGAAGAGAGAAAACTTCTTTAGATAGAGAATTTAGACAAGGAGAGTAAGCTTTTCTTTGTTTGTAATTGAGAACTTGAAATGAACTGAAAGCCTCCTATTTATAGATTTTTCAAACCAAGGGCATAATGGTCATTTGGTATCTTGTTTTGGAAAATCAAGGGCTAGGATTTAAGTATTGAAAATTAAGGACTCGGATGAATTTGGAAAGAGTCACATGATTGCCCAACTAAATTGCATACTGATTTAAATTTGAATTTCAAACTTTAGCCCATAAGAAAAGAATAGCTTCCAATGAGTAAATAAGCACATGCTTTTTTTTGTTTTCAAACTTCAAATATTAGCACATGGATTCGGTCAAAAAGGTGAAGGCTTTAAGCCTTTTCTTCCTTTATTAAGCCAATCACATGTATGCATTAATTAAACATTTCAAGTTTTCAAGCTCACATGCAAACATTCGGATAAATGGAAGGCACAAAACCTTTAACTTTTTGCAATTATATTTTGTAAAATAGCTTTAATATATAATATAATATTTTGAAAGCTTTAGTGAATAAAAATCATTTAGGAATAATAGGAGTTTCCTTGCCTTAGGAAATGTTACTTTATGAACTAATTTCTTTTAACACTTCATATTAAATTATCAAGGTCAAAAAAATATTAGTTCAATAAGATTTGAAAAATTTTTTGGTCAAAGTACATAACATAATTAAAAACAATTATAATATAAATCCTATGGAGAGGATTCTACCTTTTAATTAACCTATTTACTAATTATTGTTATCATCAAAACTTAAAAGTTGGAAACCCATCAAGATCTTTTTTTGTTTTCTTTCTATTTTTTATCTTTTAGGGTAGTTCTTAGTTTTCATTATCTGCAACTTATGAAGCAAAATTTTTCTGGTAGTTGTAACATCAAAAACTATTTACAACTGTATCTTTTTGAGGTTAGTTTTTATAGTATACGGTCTCCTTTATTTGTTGGTATATTTAATTTTCATATCAGCAGTTTTATCATTGTGATGTATCTGGCTTGTCAATCATTTAATGGATGTGATTTTTCTTCCTAATTGGTTTTTCCATCAGTTCTTCAACAAATCTTTATAGGTTTTATACTTGAAGATGTTTTTACCATTTATCTCTTGCTTACAAGGGACCAGTTGTTAACTAGGGAGAAAAAGTTTAATAATGCGAAGGAGTTGGAAGAAGTACCAGCTGGAGCTGATGCAGCGGATTTAATAATGCAAAGGATTTTTGGAAGAAGTCACCAGACTGGAGCTGATGCAGGGGATACCCCAGATTTAACCCTCCCTACAACTTTTTGAAAGTCACCCTACAGATTTGAGTGCCTTTTAAACTGGTCTAGTAATTCTACCCCAGATTTGAGTGCCCTCCCTACAACTGGTCTAGTAATTCTTATATGAAGGATAGCTCTATTTAAATGCCTGCGTCTGATCTTTTTGCATCCTTTTTTGCTACCATTTACCTCATCTACATCTTCCATTCCTGACCATGTGCTAGTTTTCTTGGGCAAATCTAACCTTAACTTACTGGTGGTTCTCTTAGGAGAATTGGCACGAGCTTAATAAAGATGGGTGCTTGTGTTTCCACAGAAAAGAAACATGGCTGATACTTTTGCAACCTATAGAAGAACCCTCTGTTCCTCATCGAACCAATATTAGGACAGTTTTGCAATGAGACTGAGTTGAGTGTCTTGACTCTTACTGATCTTTCCCTCTTTTAATAAATTAAGTTAGTAATTGGGTCGTGTAAAATTTAAAATGTCATGGCTTACTGTTCTTTTGGTTTTTATTTGTTTGTTTGTTTATATGCCTGAATTAGGGGACCCGAGTAGGTGAGTACTGTAATTGAGGTTGGCGAAGTCTAGTGTTCCAGTCAAACATGAACACCAAGTATACTTCCCTGCAATGTGACCTTGGTCTCCATACTATAGTTTTCTTTGGTAAAGGAATGAATGTTATAGGAGAATGAGTCAAATGACCTTCAGTTTGACTAGTTTCCTTTTATTGTTTCAATTGGAGTTAACTATACGTAGTATAATTAAAAAAAATTCAACCTTTTAGCCGTGATCTAGATTATTGTCATACATCAACTTACCGTCTCTATTCACAGGTAGATCACCTTTTCTTGTGTATTACAGTAATAGTGGGCTTCAATGTAGGAGTATCTGCATTATTAAGATCCCTTGCAACTATTGCTGTTGTTTATAATTTCATATTCGACTTCCACATACAGTTTACAGATTTGGGTATGCTCCTACTGAATGTCTATGTAAGAAAGTGCAAGTATGTATCATTGCGTTGGTGTTTGTAGAAGTTTCGGATTATATAATGTTACGATCAGGTCATGAATCCTAGTATTTCTCTACTTACTATTATTATTTTCTGTTTTGTAGCTTCTGCTCTTCCAATTGATGAGATTGTGCTTTGGGCACATGATGTTGGTGCAAAAGTTTTGGTCGACGCTTGTCAAAGTGTTCCACACATGCCGGTTGATGTTAAAAGCCTCAAGACCGATTTTCTTGTGGCTTCTTCTCATAAGGTAGGTTATTTCAATGTATTCAAACGTACAAGTCTTCTGGGAATGTAATTGAATTTAAGGAATAACCATGCTTCAGATGTGTGGGCCTACAGGCATCGGATTCTTATATGGTAAAAGCGAGCTCTTGTCTGCCATGCCTCCTTTCTTAGGTGATGCGGACGTTTCTTTTATTGTCATCTATTTCTAAATTATAAGCAAAGCGTGTTCTCTGAACTTCTTCTGTAAAAGGAAATTTTGATTTATAAATCAGCTTAAAAAGTTGCACATTTTTTTATGTTATCCCAAATCACAGGTGGTGGTGAAATGATAGCTGATGTATTTTTAGATCATTCCACCTATGCTGAACCTCCATCCAGGTCAGTGTCTCTTGTACTGCTTTCGGCTTATTTAGGAAAACCCATAACCCACCTCTCTTGTAATTTTTCTTCTCTGTATCAATAGGTCCTTATTCTTTTTTAATAAAATATTTCTCTCTATCTTTGGTCTGTCTCCCTAGTATATATTATTTGACGTAATGCCATGATTTCTAAACTTACTGAAATGTTCTATAGATGTATCTGTGAACTGTAATTTTTGTGCTAAATTTGATAGTAATCTTTTTGTTCACTTAAATTTGATAGTAATCTTTTTGTTCACTTAAATTTATGTTTGCGAACCTTTCATTGGACTAGATTTGAGGCTGGAACACCAGCGATTGGGGAAGCAGTTGGGTTAGGAGCAGCGATTGATTATCTATCTGGTATTGGCATGCAAAAGATTCATGATTATGAGGTGAGTTCCATATTGTTGTGGTCTACACTTTCTATTCTCAGTATTTATGTCTTTCTTTGCATCTTAGAAGATGACTGATACATTCTGACACACTTCTGGGATAGGTAAAGAATCTCGTATATTTTTCAAAGATGTCATCTCTTTTTTTTCCCATTCAAATGGTCAAACAATTATTTAAACCTTGATCCCATCTCGATGATTTGATACTTTGGTAATTGTACCATGTAGATGTACCCTTTAACTTTAAGTAACGGTTCAGTTGATGCAAGTCGCAACATAGTCCATCTTTTGTTTTAGCCGTCTTACTAAATAATACTGATAATAATAATAAATAAATTAGAAGAACCTCTTCGTCCATTAATCTACAATATTTTTTGTAAATACTAAAGCATGATATAAAATGACAGTAGTTTGCAAGTAGTCAGCAGAAGACCTTTGCTTTTATATAAGTAGTTGCTGTTCTTGTAGATACAGAGTTTTCCTCTAACTTCTCTTATGTAAATCCTTTTCCTTAAAGGGTTCAATAGTTTTATGCTTACCCTTGCAATTATGGTGTCATAATGATGTAGGAATAGCAAATTCCACAGGCTAGCTGAGGATTTTGGTATGAAATTTTGAGATTTGATCTAGGGTTGAAAATGGAAGTGGCCAAAGGGGTCAATAAGGGCAGAAACAACATTATATACCGAGTTTGAAGTCCTTAACATGTTGAAAAGTCAAGGTAGATTTACTCCTTTTGGGTGATTGTGTACCTTAACTTTGAGGAAAAATTATTGTTGGCAAATATAACTTTCTTTTGTAAAATACTGACACGTGGTCAAAGTCTGAAATTACCTAACATTGAACTTGAAACAAACAGAAATTTTTGTGCATGTTGATCTCTAACCCCCATACAATCTACTCCCTCCGTTCCAAATTAGAAGACCGATATTGACTTTCTGCAGCTCAAAATTGTCTTATAACTGAGGAAGTATTACTTACCATTTTTGTATCCATTGAGAAGTTACTTGAGGATGGTGGGATGCTCTGTTCTCTATGTTTGAATTAGAGAGAGAGAGACAGTATCTACTTAAATTTCTGATCTTAAATATCCTATATTGCTGTAGCTGCAGGAGGTTTTTATCTAGGGGCAATATAGCTTTTTGTCACTTTTTTAGGAGATTTGACTCGAGGCTATTTTGTAATTATTTCTTCCTGACTGGCCAAGGTAACCAATGCATGTTTGGTTAAGATTTAGCTGCTATGCTTCTTTTGAAGTATAGGTGTGCCTTGATGGCCAGTTGTGCTACCTTTTATGCCCCTTGCGTACATATACACATGGATTTAAGGGTTGGTGTCCTCCGAACCCCACCCTGTTTTGTTGGTGTTCTTGGTATCATTAGAATTTGCTTTAATTAGTGCTTATAAAAAGAAAATATCAGGTTTAAGCATTTGATTATTTTGTATCAATCATTGTTCTTGAGATTAGAGGAAAGCTTCTATATATATATAGTATATGGGCTCGATCATCAGTTCTTTTTAAGCATTTGATTATTTTGTATCAATCATTGTTCACAATAATAGAGCAAACATGCATATATATATATATATATATATATATATATATATATATATATATATATATATAAAGGTCTCCATCTCATAAGTAAGATCCCGATATATATATATATATATATATATATATATATATATATATATATATATATATATAGGTCTCCATCCGTAGTAAACCGATCGTTATTACGGACACTATTCCAACAACCATGATCTTAACCGTTGATCGTCATAATAAAAGGTTTAGATTAAAAGTAATTTAATCCCCGCCGCTACAACTTGTAGCGGCAGTAATATTCTTTCTTAAAATTACCAAAAAAAACCCTTCAATCCAACTGACTTGCCGCTACAATGTGTAGCGGCAGTGCAAATCATCCAATCACTTTTGTCTTGTCCCATAACACTAGTCACTTGTGTAAGATTGATTCTATTTGATTATTTATTTTATAATCAAATATTTTTATTTAATTATAAACTAAATAATCAAATAGAATCTTCTATCAAATAAAATTATAAATAAAAATATTTTATTTGATATAAAATAAATATCAAATAGAATCTTTTCCCCCCTTTTCTTGTTTCTAAAAAATGGAAGAGATGAAAATAGAATAAAATATTTGATTATAAAATAAATAATCAAATGGAATCTTCTATCAAATAAAATTATTTATTTTATTATAATTTTATTTGATTTTATAAAAATAGAATTATAAAATAGAAATAATTTTATTTGATTGAAGATTCTATTTGATTATTTATTTTGTTTGCAATTTCTCTATTTTTTCTTTGACATGGAGTTTTTACAGCAACACAATAAAAATGGAAAGAGATGAAAAATAGAATAAAATAGACTACTAATTTTAATATTAAATAGTCTTAATAAAATTATTTTATTTTATTATAATTCTATTTGATTTTGATTTTATAATTATAAAAATTATTATTTTTATAATTCTATTTGATTTGATAAAAATAGAATTATAAAATAGAAATAATTTTATTTGATTGAAGATTCTATTTGATTATTTATTTTATAATCAAATATTTTATTCTATTTTCATCTCTTCCATTTTTTAGAAGCGAGAAAAGGAGAAAAGAATTTAAAAAATAAATAAAAGATTCTATTTGATATTTATTTTATATCAAATAAAATATTGTTATTTTATAATTTTATTTGATAGAAGATTCTATTTGATTATTTAGTTTATAATTAAATAAAAATATTTGATAATCAAATAGACTCAATCTTACACAAGTGACTAGTCTTATTGGACAAGACAAAAGTGATTGAATGATTTGCACTATCGCTATATAGCATCAAGTCAGTTGGATTGAAGGGTTTTTTTTTTGGTAATTTTAAGAAAGAATATTATTGCCGCTACAAGCTGTAGCGGCAGGGATTAAATTGCTTTTAATCTGAACATTTTATTATGGCGATCAATGGTTAAGATCGTTGTTGGAATAGTGTCAATGGCAACCAGTTGCTACGGATGGGAACCCATATATAGTGTCAATGGCTCACCCTTTATTTTACATACCATGTTCACCCCCTTTAGCGACGAATCGGATGACGGTTCGGTCCGTCGCTATATCAGAGAACCGTCGTCTTAGCTTTTAGCGACGGACAACATATAGTGATGGACCGAACCGTCGCCCGGTCCGTCGCTAAAGGGGTATGCAAGATATGTAGGATCAAGGGCTGACGGATCAGTCCGTTGGAGAACGGCTCTGTATATATATATTGTATATATATATATATATATAGAGAGAGAGAGAGAGAGATATCAGATTGACTTGATACAACTCTAGGGCTTATCTCAGGTCGACTGATCAAAACTACATTTTATTTATTAAAAAAAAGACAAATCATTAAAATAAAGACTGATTAAGAAAAAACCTACAAAAATATTCCAGCACTAGAAATCTGCATTGTTTCTCTGTTGATGAGCAACTCCCATGGAGCAGAATGGTAAACAAAGAAAATCAACAGGGACGTGTTTGTTGGAGAAATTTTAGTGGGTTTAAACAATTCAAACTTTCATTTAATTTTTATCTTTCACTGAATCTGTTAGTTATCAACTCTAGGAATCAGTTAGTTGACGAAATTGAGTTCCATAATGATATTTCCATGGCTAGACGCTTTCTGATTTCTAAAGGTAATTTGGTATACATAACTTATATGAAGTGTGTACTTTAAATTAGGTATAGAAAAGTGGCTATTAAACCTATGTTAAATGAAGATTTAATCAAGTAATTGGTGTAATTTTAGAGGGGGAGTAGGTGGGATTGATTGATTTGGGGAGATTTGAGCAGAGAGAAAAAGAGAAGTTATTGTAGCGGGCTTGACAAGGAAGATAAAGGGAGGGGAGAGAATATGGAGGTGCAGTTGGAGGTGGGAAAACTGGGAGGGTTGAGACAATAGAAGAAAGAAGTTAAACATAATATATTGAAGAGAAGAGAATTTGTTTTAACGCAACCACCATTATTGCTGGAGTCTAAAAAGAAAAGAACAGAGTTTGGGGGAGAGTTGACGTGATATAAAGATTTTATTTTTATAATGTAGACTGTGTAGTTTAGAGTAATTGACCTGATATAAGCATTGGCCTTATATTCAAGTCAATCTGATATGCTTTTTCCTCGTATACGTGTATATGTGTGTGTGTGTATATATATATATATATATATATATATATCTCAATGGTTGCTGTGCCTTATATGGATTGATTCTCATGGCAGACGTTGTGGAATCTTTTTCTTTTGTCTGTATTTTCTTTATTGTTTCTTCCTTATTTAATTGTAATATATAATGAACGAATCCTTTTGAAGGATTTTAATTCATACTTAGGTTGGCGGTGCTTTACTTTATCAACTTTGTTGAGTCTGCCACCTTTGAGTGAAGATGATCACTTCTTTGAAGCTTTCTCATAACATTTTGTTTATAATGGATATAAACCCTTCTGATATCATTGTTCATTAATTCCTAACAGAAATTTTATTGGAAATAATTAGTGACAAGCATTTGGTGCGTTGCTGTATAATAAACGGATCATTTTTTGATTACCGCGATAGAAACATTTGCATCTTAAAGCCTCTTTGTTCCTTTTGTTTTCAGGTACAGCTGGCTAATTATCTCTACAAAAGTCTTCGAGTGGTCCCCAATGTCCGCATCTATGGTCCAGCACCTTCAGAAACTGTTACTCGAGCCGCTCTTTGTTCATTCAATGTTGAAGATATTCACCCAACGGATATTGCGACTTTCCTTGATCAACAGGTACTGAAATAAATGGATTATCTCACTGCAGTTGATTTGTGCATTTCTTATTCTTTTTAGGGGAGCACTATTTTCACATGTATTTTTGTTAGCTCCACATGATCTCTCATGCAGACAAAATAGGTCCCTTTTTTATGTGAGAGGACTTGTGGAACTAACCAAAACAAGTGAAAATGTCTTTTCCAAAGATTTGTAAATTACTACCCTGAATTATTGACTTTTTTTTCATTTCGGTGTCCTTTCAGTTTTTGCAATCAAGTGATCAGACTTTTAATTTTTTCCAACTTACATTCAATTAGACATGCCATGCCATAAATTGAAAACGTGGCTCGCTGTTTTGGCCAATCAGTGCTTGTGTAATTTAAAAAGATTTTAAATATATTTTTCACATTCAGTAAAATGTTAATAAATTTCATGAATTTTCAACTTTGATGTTTAACAAATTTGAAAAAATCATTATTATAATGTTTTTTAAATTTAGGCAGTAATTTATATACAAGCCTTCCCAAATTATTATTTATATAATTTATTATATAAAAGTAGTTGGTAGAACTATAGCAAATGATGTTTGTCGACAGTTAATATATTTCCATTCTTACAGCACGGGGTAGCGATTAGATCAGGTCACCACTGTGCTCAGCCTCTCCATCGCCATTTGGGAATTAATGCAAGTGCACGTGCTAGCCTCTACTTTTATAACACCAAAGAGGACGTCGATAACTTCATCTGTGCGCTCAAAGACACAATCAACTTCTTCAGTTCTTTCAAATAGTTGCATTTTGTTCATATTTTTTTCTGGTTTTCCAGTTGTTCTAGCCTCTTGTACTTAAAATGTTGTATAGCCTGTTCGACTCAATCACCAAAGGTTTTAATGAAGTTTATTTTAATTGAAATTTTGGGTTTTTGATGATCAAATATTATATACTTTCTTATTTCAAATTATAAGATTATTGTTGATTTTTGAATTTATTTGAGATATTTTCAAATTCAAAATTCAAAATTGAGATTAATTATTAAGAATTATTCAGTAATAAATTTTACAATAAGTAGTATTTTTTAAATAATTTATAATATTTATTATTGTATTGACAAAAATTGAAGGAATCTGTGTCAATTCTGAGTTAAATTTTTTGAAGTTGTTTAAAAGTCAATGATCTTATATTTTAAAACAGAGGCATCATAAGAAAGTAAGTAGCAACCATATAGACTAATATCTTATATGCATAGTTTTTTCATTATGTTAGGATTAGCAAAAATGAGTTGATAATACAGATAGTAGACAGTCGGACATCTGAGCTAAATTGGTTAGGTTTAATTATTGAAGGAGTTAAATCGGAAAGCATGATGCCGGTACAAGTACATCTCCATCTGGCGTTAAATAGAGGATAAATTTTAACTTTTTAAACTCAATTTAAGATACTTGAATTCATTAAATTGTAGACACAATTATAAAAATTTGAAACTACATATAAACTGCTACTATTACTAAATTTATTGTTTTAAAGTTTATTGAGTCACCAATTTTGAATTCGAAGAATATCCCATATTGACATTAAAAAGTTAAATTTGATCTTAAATTTTGGAACAAAAAAAGTATATTGAATATTTTAAATAAAGACATTAATGTATACAATATTATACATTTTATATAAATTATAGATATTATGTATACGAGTAATACTATAAACATAAATACACAACAAATTGTGCCGTGATGTGCAAATATTTGGTGAACTCATTTATGAGGAAGATTGGTTGTTATGGTCATAGTTATCAGAACCGAACAGGATATCGAATCGGTCGAGGCACTAGTTCCGTGATTCAGTGGTTTAAACGTTCAACCGGTGATTAAGCCGGTTGAGCCGGATTTTAATATTTAAATAATTAAAAAATATTTATACAATGCAATATGTAATTATACAATGCAATATCTTTCATAGTATTTCTCATGATTCGCTGCCATATAAGGTTTGCAAGGATAAGCTATGGAATAAAGGAGAGGTTGCAGAAGGAAGAAACGAGAATAGGAAAGAACAAAAAAAAATTAAAAGTCGGTCTGATTTTTTATAAAATTCGTCGGTTCAAGCGATTTTTTAAAAAATTAATCGACGATTTACCTTGGTTATATACAGATGCGGTATTTTAAGAGAATCGGACCGGTTGGAATGATGGTTCTCGGTTGAACCGGCCAGTTCGATCTGATTTTGATAACTATGGTTATGGTTAGCTTGTGGGGGTAGCACAATTAAATGGATTCATCAAATACTTACACATCATATGCCATGTCATTTTGTTACAATTTATTGTCTATGGTTTGTATTCATAAAATACTCTTATGCATATATATTCAAAAAGATGTACTCACTACGTCCTCAAAATGACGTTCAAAATACAATTTACTGTTAAGTAAAGTAAAGTAGAGAAAAGAGTAAAAAAAGTTTTAAATTTATCCCCACAAAACTACATTACGTTGATGAATCTTTTTATTTTTTTTATACTAGCTCATGATCCCATTCGAAGTACGGACTTTGTTTTGTTATAAAATTATTGTATTATTTATATATTTTTATACTATATTATACTAATATATTAATTCTACTAATAATAGATTAATATTGGGTACAATGATTTATATATAAAGAAAATATTTCCTTTTAAAATATCTTATTTAACCAATAATATATAACTAATTATTGATGAAAATTAAATAAATTTCTTAGCAAATTAGAAGAAATAAGGTGAAAGAGAAATAAAATAAATTGTGGGTGTTAGTAAAAGATGTAGATATATTGTGTATATCTAATTGTTATCTCCCAATAACTATCATGCTTCTCTTTCTTAATCATATAGTTGTTGCTTGCAAGCTTAGCCAAATGTGGTGGCTCCAAAAATAAGAAGACACCTAACATAGTTGGTGAACCACTTTGTAAACTAAAATAAGTTATCATCATTACACCACATGCTTCCTTTTTCTCCTTCTCCCATCCGGCCAAGTGGCCTTAGATTGCCCAAAATTAGTTTTCTTTTTATGCTTTATTTGTTTTACTAAATATCCAAAAAGTCCTCTCCCACTTGGGCTAAAAGTTAGGCCATTCTTTTAATGTATTGCTTGGGCCTCTAACCAATTTCATTGGGCCAACACTTGGGCTATAAAATTTACATAGTCCAATACCTTTAATTCTTATCCAACCCAAATCATTTAATTAGGGTTTTTATTTCCTCAATTATAACATAAATCCTTACCCATGCACATTTATTTTCTTAACCCAATTAGACTTGCTATAATTAGGTTATAAAATTAATTAACTGAGATGTATAAAATAAATCTCTTAAAATTAGTATATATTTTATATACTAATATTCTCCCGTATCATAACCCTTAATCACATACGGTACACACATAATCACAATACACATAACATATACACTTAAATACTTAATCCTGAATAATTCACCAAAAGATTTTAAACCCACCAAAATCCTTCACATAATTTTGAAATCCTTAAAATTTCTTCACAGAAATATCAAATCCATTCACTTATTTTCTGTCTAGTTTTATTATTCAACCTTTATTTAATCAATTAAGATTTTATTAATCGTATAAATTATAGGGTTGTCACATTCCCCCCCTTATAAGAATTCCGTCCTCAAAATCACCGCTTTCTTATTTAAAGTTGTATCATCAATTCACTTATATCAACACAATATTAACTTGTGTCTCTTATACTAACCTGTGATTTGGATCTATAAAAGAAACTATTCACAACATTATATATCCAATATTACTCGCGTATTTATATTATTAAGCGAAATTATTACTTGTCACCACCTCCTGGGCAGCCATTGCATCTTGCACAGTCATATTAAATGTACGGGCCGTTGGTCTTCCTGGTTGAGCAGGTCCTCAAGTCGTCAAGGAACCACTATCAGGTCCCTTGTTGACACTTCCCTTCTCCATATTCCTCTTCAGATAATCCCGAACCAGATGATCTGTTGATCCATAGGCATAACAACCTTGTATCTTCTTTGGACTGGGACAATTGGGCAACATGTGTCCCTCTTGACCACAGTTGTAACAAACTCCCTTCTTCTTCAAACAAACTCCAGAATGGTTCTTTCCACAAGTTGCACATGTCTCCATCCCTTTCCTATTATCTTCTGTCTTGTTACCCGACTGGGTATTCTCGCTCCACTTTCTCTTGTTCGGATTACTACCACCACTACTACCTTCATCATTTGTCTTCTTCTTCTTCTTCTCTTGATGAAATCGAGATGCAGCTTCGCTCCCTGCTTCAGCAATTAACGCCTTTTCCATTAAAGCAGCAAATATATTGATCTGCAATACTTCTACCTTGTTGAATATCCCTGGCTTCAACCCATTCTCAAATATTCTCGCTTTTCTCGCCTCTGTGTCCACCTGATGAGGTGCGAATCTCGCTAACTCGTTGAATTTAGCGGCGTATTCTGATACCGACATATTCTCCTGCTTCAGTTCTAGAAATTTGACTTCCATTTTGGATTGCACTCTCGGTGAAAAGTAATTCTCAAAGAATAACTTCTTGAATCTTGTCCAAGTAACCACAGCTGTACCAGCTCTCGCTTGATTAGTCTCCCACCAGTAATTGGCTTCTCCCTTCATCAAATATGTTGCAAACACTGTCTTTTGCTCTTCCACCACCCTCGCAATAATGAATGCTTTCTCCATTTCTTTCACCCAAGTTTGGGCTTCAATCGGATCCGTGGTTCCCTTGAATTTTGGCAATCCTACCGCTTTAAAGTCCTTAAAGTTAGCCAATCTATCGACTGGCTGATTTCTCGCTCTTCCTCTTGCTGCTGGAGCTCTATTTCTCATAGCTTCGGCTATTATAATTGCAAAGTTTTGCATTGGGTCAGCTTGACCTCCTTCATTATTCACTGATTGTTCTTCTCTTTGATTTCGATTCTGTCATCTAGCGGCATGATCTGATTTAAATAAAAAAATCTTACATTAATTCTCTTTCTCTACACGCTCTTAACACAATAAGAATTCAACACATATTTCTCATATAATCGCATATTTATTCAAATAGCACATAGTACATTTAGTACTCAACATATACAACTATCCCTTTTTTAAATAATTATTGGGATTAACCCACACAACTTTACACAAAAAGTTGCACTTCTCCATTCACACATAATTATTTCTAGTTCGTCAAACTTACCACACCTAGGGGTTCATGAACTTGCCACAATTATATGAGTTTATGAACTTATCCCGATCGCACTATCAAGGCCCATTCACGAGGGGTTCAAAACATTTCATATAATTAAGAGTCATGAACTTACCATAAGTATGAGTTTTAAGAACTCACAAATTAATCTTATATTCATATAGAAAATAAAAATTTCATTCATACAAACATATATATTTACATATGTTCACACACCATTCTCGATATTACAACCATTAATATCATATCTTACTACCAAAAATAATAATGCTTATATCTAAGTTGTCTACTGTCCACTCCCTTCACCAGTCTTCTTCCTACCGGGACACTTGTTGAATCCGTGACCCGTTCTCCCACATGAATAACACTTCCTCATATTCGACTTAGTACAATGTAGGGAAATATGTCCTTCCTGCTTAAAATTAAAGCACACGTTCTTCCACATCATGCATTCTCCCGCGTAAGTCTTTCCACACTTTCTACAGACTTGCTTCTTCTTCGAGTTTGAATTTTCAGAATTATCGCTGTCGTTGTCCCTCTTTCTCTTTTTCTTGCCTTTCTTCTGCTTGATTGTTCCTTCAGACGATCCACCACCTTCAATCTTCATCCTTTCCACCTACGCCTTCAGCTCGTTCCTTTCTTCAGTCATCTCGCATAATGCTCGCTCCGTCTTCCACAACTCCTTCAAGAGAAACACTTTACTCCGGAGTTCTTGTATTTCTGCAAATACTTGATCTTGGTCTCCAACTTTAGTCTTATTCTCTTTCTCCATCTTGGCTTCTCGGACTCTGCCTCCTCATCACCACTCAGATACATTTCGGGATAATCGTCATGATCACTCCCCAGATTGATCATAGGTTCATCTTTTCCCACCTTCTCAACTGATTCGCTTTGCGCTGGCACCTCGGCTACTGGCACTGGTGCAAAAGCCGCTAGCATCTCCTCCTGACATCCTATAGTCAGTTAAATAACTTGATTAGTACTTCACCAATACAACTTAATACAAACTATGTGCCCACACCTCTTTCTATTGATGCACTTCAGCAATCCCTCACTTAGAACTCTAAATGAGTTTTCTCTATCTCGCTTATGGTTATAATCCTAAGGTCTTCCCCACCCCACTTAAGGTTTATAACCTTCAACTTTGATACCAACCTGTGACGCCCCCAAATCCGGGTTACCTGACCCCCGAGTTTGGTGCTCACGATTCACAACATAAATAACATTTAACTACCCATTTAATTATAAATAGGAACATACACTTCATTAACTGATATAGTTAATACATTACCTCAAGTTCTCTAACCTTAACATTACAAACATACCCTTTAGATATACAAAAAGGTTTCACAAATACAACATAATAATAATGTTCATGGAACTATGCTATCACTATGCCTTTGCCTTTGTCCTTCACAGCACCTCTTTCCACTTCGTCCCTAGCTGAAAAGTTTTATTTAGCAAGGGTGAGCAACAAATTTTCCCCGCAAGTTAAGATATACAAAGAATGTATAAGAATCAAAACAATAGACTATCTAATTCGATAGAATAACTTCAAAGTTCAGAGAACTTGGAAATAACTGAACAATTTGTTCTTCTCTAACCAATCTTCTTGCAACCTATGCAACATAATAGTTCAATAATGAAAGGGTACAACACTTTCAAAACTTCTACGATATTCTATTGAATAACAATTTAGAAATACTCTCTAAAGTTTATGATGAATGATCTTACAAGATCTTGAAATTCTCTTCTCGAGTAACTATCAAAGATTTACTCTGATATACCCAAATAACAGTATGGAAATATTTTCCAGAGTTTATGCTGAGTGATCACAAAGGATCTAGAACTTCTCTTCTCGAGTAACTATCAAAGATATACTTTGATATACTCAGGTGTATCAGATAACCATAAAGATTAAATCATACCCCTCTGCAAGTATATAAAGTGATCAGCTTTATTATACCCTATATTATGCATAATATTCAAACGCGTGCAAAGGCCGAATATACGACCAAATATGTTCCCTTTATATAAAAGGTTGTTCTTCTCAGTCTTTGAATCATAATTTGATTTAACAACGAAATACAATGATTTCAATATCTAATCACTTCTTTTCTCTTCTCTTCTCAAACCTATCAAGTTTTGTTTTTATATTATGATTTAACACTCGCCTTTTCATTTCATAAGTTATTCTTTAACATCTAATAAGTCAAATACTAATCCAGCAACCTGGATTCTAAATCTAGCAACCAAATTGCCAATCCAGCAGACCAAACTGCAATCCAGCAGACCAAACTGCAATCCAGCAAATTGGATTCCAAATCCAGCAAGTTGGATTCAACATATTTTCAATTCAGTAAACTACTCTTCAATCTAGCAAGCTGGATTCCATATCCTTTTCACGAAAATACCAAATCAACTTATTATTTTTCTATCCTTTGTCAAAACATATATACATATATTTCATACACAAAAAGTATTTTTCCATAATTTTCCAACTTTCTTTAGTATTTTTCAAAAATCATTTTTAGTTAATTCCTTAAGAAATTAGCTACCTCACGTTTAACTCCAAAAATTCACAACTCTTGGCGGGATCTTACACATGTTAACGTGAGCCTCCCGTTTAAATTTCTGGCCATCGGAGTTATAGAACTTCGGTTATAGCCGTTTTCGTCGGAAAATTCAAAATATTGAAATAGTCATAACTTGGTCATTTTAAGTCAGAATGAGCTCATTTTTGGACAGTATGTACTTAATACCATATATTTTTGTGTCCCAAAAGGCCGGAATTTTTTTCACAAATTAAGTGGCCGAAATTTCCCTTACAAAATTTTGGATAGTAACTTTTTCTCCTTTAACAGTTTTTGACTCCTTTGCTAAAATCAGTCAACATGAAAATCTACAACTATTTTTTCAGTGATTCCACTTGAAGATGTTACAAAACTCATATATCTAACTCTAGGTCTTGACCACACTCGAAAATTCAAAATATAATAGGAGATATGGTCATTTGAATTTCGTGTTTCGTTTTCACAAAAATTTGATTTTTAACTCTTGGTGTCTTCTAAGAAAACTTTCATGTTTTCACATAATAACCGATATAACTCATCATAACACTTACTAATACCTCATATACTCATGATTCTACCATGATACAAGATTTATTTCATCAAACACAAGATTAAACACCATCAAGGCTAAGAAAATTAGGATTTTCTACATTTGAAAAACCTAGCTTCCATTTCATACTTTAGATCTAACTTTTGATCCTCAAAAGGGTTAGATCTAAACATGAAACACTTATATACACATATATCTAAGGTTTTAAACCTCAAGATCATAACTTCATATTGTCAAAAATCAAATCAAACCACAAAGGAAATTAGACTACATAAGTAGAAATTTTGCTATACCTTAGCTTTTCCTTCTTCTCCTTCTAAAATATGAGATGGATCTTGGGTGTATGAAGATCAAAATCTCCTCTTCTTCTCCTCTTGGAGTTGCCGAAAATGATAGCTCTCTCTTTCTCTTATCCGAACTCCTAGGCTCTCTCTCTCTCTCTCTCTCTCTCTCTCTCTCTCTCTCTTTGGTCTTCTTAGCAAATTAGAAGAAATAAGGTGAAAGAGAAATAAAATAAATTGTGGGTGTTAGTAAAAGATGTAGATATATTGTGTATATCTAATTGTTATCTCCCAATAACTCTCATGCTTCTCTTTCTTAATCATATAGTTGTTGCTTGCAAGCTTAGCCAAATGTGGTGGCTTCAAAAATAAGAAGACACCTAGCATAGTTGGTGAACCACTTTGTAAACTAAAATAAGTTATCATCATTACACCACATGCTTCCTTTTTCTCCTTCTCCCATCCGGCCAAGTGGCCTTAGATTGCCCAAAATTAGTTTCCTTTTTATGCTTTATTTGATTTACTAAATATCCTAAAAGTCCTCTCCCACTTGGGCTAAAAGTTGGGCCATTCTTTTAATGTATTGCTTGGGCCTCTAACCAATTTCATTGGGCCAACACTTGGGCTATAAAATTTACATAGTCCAATACCTTTAATTCTTATCCACCAAAATCATTTAATTAGGGTTTTCATTTCCTCAATTATAACATAAATCCTTACTCATGCACATTTATTTTCTTAACCCAATTAGACTTGGTATAATTAGGTTATAAAATTAATTAACTGAGATGTATAAAATAAATCTCTAAAAATTAGTATATATTTTATATTCTAATATTCTCCCGTATGATAACCCTTAATCACATATGGTACACACATAATCACAATACACATAACATATACACTTATATACTTAATCCTGAATAATTCACCAAAAGATTTTAAACCCACCAAAATCCTTCATAGAATTTTGAAATTCTTAAAATTTCTTCACAGAAATATCAAATCCATTCACTTATTTTCTGTCTAGGTTTATTATTCAACCTTTATTTAATCAATTAAGATTTTATTAATCGTATAAATTATCGGGTTGTCACAACTTTAAGTACTTCATTACATGATAGATAAAGTATTATCATATTACAAATTCTAATTATTACAAGCAACGACTTCTGACTACTCACTAAGTTTTCTTTTGCCTTTGTCTTTTTCGTACCCTTCAGTACAATCCTACCTAGATGAAAATATTTAATTTCGAAGAAAGAATGAGCATTCAATTGTTCAGCAAGTAATAGTAGTTAATAAACATTGTGTACAAGTATTAAATGTTTTCTTTAAGATATACTTCTACAATGAATCGATAGTTGTGAAGTAACTGAAATAATTCTGAATAACTTATCAAATCATTTACATTTTTGAAACGATGTAATGACTATAGATGTTGAGTGATCAAAAGACCATGAACTTTATTTTCAAGTTTATAATAAGGTTTGAACAGAAATTCATCTAAAAACCGACATGCTTACGAGCACGGTGATGATCAGCCCGTTATGCCCTGTATTGATCAACACTACGTGCGGGAATGACATTTGCGTTCATCATACCACCTTTGGCGCATAAAAATTTCCCAAATAAGGGATGTTCATCCTCAGACATAAATTCCAAACCAAAACCATTGGGATGGAAAGCTCTATCTAGTCTCAATAATATTTCATGACTTGCAAATGAGAAGTAAAGAAATATTAGTCTAGTAAATGGCTTAGACTTGCTGCTTAGACAGCTTAGGTATTTCTGAACCTTTGAAATATGTGTTATAGCAAACTAAACCATATTTATCCCACCGATTTATATAGACCATAAGAGTTTGAAGTATATCTTTACATAGAAAGATTTGAATATACGTTAAAGGAGATGGTTGGAGCTGATAAAAGACTACGACAAAGTGAAAGAATCTCAACTTCGTGATGAGGAGTGTGAGAAAATCAAAAGAAGAGTGTCCGATGGTGAAGAGACAAAATTCGAAGTCGATACTAAGGGATTGCTGCGATTTGAATAGAAAATTTAGGTTCCACTGTACCGGGAGTCAAAGAGGAAATTATGGGTAAGGCTCATAGTTCAAGAGACTCGATTCACCCGGGGAGTACGAAAATGTATCATGATCTTCAACAACATTTATGGTGGTAGAATATAAAGAAGGACGTCACTGAGTGTGTGGCCAAATGCTTAACATGTCAAAAGGTTTAAGCAGAACACCAGAGACCAAGTGGATTATTACAACCATTGGAGATACCAGAATGGAAGTGGGAGCATATTAAGATGGATTTTGTGGTTGGTCTTCCAACGACTCAAAAAGGTTTTGATGTAGTTTGGGTTATCGTGGATCGACTGACAAAATTAGCGCATTTCTTACCAATCAAGATCAGATTTAATTTAGATCAGTTGGCAAAATTATATGTTAAGGAGATTGTATCAAGGCACGGTGTTCCAGTGTCCATAGTCTCTAACACATCGAACTTATGGAAGCTGTTACAGGAATGATTGGGAACACAGTTGAGAATGAGTATGGCATATCATCCTCAAACTGATGGGCAAAGCAAGAGGATAATCCGACTTTGGAGGATATGCTAAGAGCTTGTATTATGGATTTTAAGGGTAATTGTGATAACTATCTACCGTTGGTGGAATTCGCTTACAATAACAGTTATCACAGAAGTATTGGCATGTCGCCTTATGAAGCGTTGTACGGCAGGAAGTTCAGAACTCCGTTGTGTTGGGATAAAGTTGGTGAAAGACAACTGCTAGGACCAGAACTTATGCAGTAGACAGCCGAAATCGTTAGACTCTCGTTCTTTGGACCAACCTATGACCGAACAAAAAGGATTTCGTCACTATTTTTCACATACACCAGGAGAAAGTGATCAAGGCTACATTGATAGCTGCTCAAGACAGACAGAAGAAATATGCTGATCAACATCAAAAGAATCGCGAATTTGAAGTCGGCAGTTTTGTTTTCTTGAAAGTGCCTCCCTGGAAAGGGAAAATTCGATTTGAAAAGAAGGGAAAACTGAGTCCCAGATTTATTGGACCCTTTGAGATACTGCGAAGGGTTGGCGAAGTAGCATATGAAGTTGCATTACCTCCGGAATTAGAGCATATTCATAACGCTTTTCACATTTCGATGTTACGACCTTACAAGTCCGATTACAAACACATTATAGAGTATGAACCATTACAGTTTGAAAAAGATTTATCCTATGAGGAAGTTCCTATTCAAATAGTTGACAGGAAAGAACAAGTTCTCAGGAATAAAGTGATACCTTCTGTTAAGGTAATATAGAGAAATCATAACACTGAAGAAGCTACATGGGAACTCGAAGATAAGATGATGAACAGTTATTATGAGTTATTTATTTGATTTGTGTCTTCGATTTTAAGGACAGAATCCTTGTAAGGAGAGAAGAGTGTGACGAACGAATTAATTGAGTTATGATTCTGGGGACTGAATCCTTTTAAAGAGAGAAAGGTGTAACGAATGAGATATTTTATGTGATATTAAATATTTATGGAATTAAATAAATATTTTGGTTGATTTATTTATTGTGTTAAATATATATTTAATGGAATTGTTGTGGGTTAATTTAATTAAGTGTAATACATTAATTAAATTAATGTTAAATAATTTAATTGTTTGAAGTTTTAATTTAATTGGAATAATTAAATTAAATAAGTTATTTAATATTTATATGTAGTTCTAATTTAATTTAATAATTAAATTAGAGATGTAATGATTTATTAAGCATAATTATATTTTTAAATAATTAATTGGGAATTATAATTATGTGGCAATTTAATTTAATGAGTTTAGTTTATTTGAATTTAAATATTAAAGTTTGATTAATTAAAGTGTGAAAAATAAACTATATTATATAAGTAATATAAAAATAAATTAAAAGAGGGTTTAAAGGTATTTTGCCAAACAAAGCCTTATGACTTTTGAATTTTAAAACTGATGATTACGTAACTGATAAAAACATAAGTACACTTTATGTATTTTACCAGGTTTTATATTACTACGTATTATATCATATATCAGTCAGTATAGAGAGGAAGAGAAAATAGAGTGTTGAGGCTATAGAGAGAATTGAGAGGATTTGGTGGTTCTGAGAATCAAGAAGAGATTGTCAGAGCAATTCTCAATCATCTAACAAAGCATAATCAAGGATTGAAGGTAGTAATTTAATTCTTTGTTCTTTGTGTTCTTGAGTTTCCGTGAGAATTGGAGTTGTAGTTGATGAATTGGTTAGATAATTGTTATATATATGTTGGAAGATGATTGTAATATGTTGTATGTTTGACGCCCCCAAAACAGGTATACATCACCCATCTTGGGTCGCCAGATACATGGTACATAAATCAAATACAAACTTAATTATACAACTGTCGGGTAATATACGACAAAATATAGTTGAGAGTTTAAACAAGAATATTGCCTTCTAGATAATATCCACTCTCAATGGAGTCCTCATTACAATTATTATCACACTATTTCATAGAATAGTGTTAAAACAACCATCTGGACTGTCAATCCATTCCCCGACCAGTCCTAGCTATATTCCCATTTCCTGAAGAGAACAGTGAAAGAAAAGGGTGAGCTCAACTAGCCCAGTAAGAAATATTATGACTAAGATAATGCAGAATAAATTATCTTTAGCCTTCAAAAGTATAACAACTGATAGAATACAATAGACAACAAGTTTTAGATCAACAACTGCAGCGGAATAAGCAATCCATTAGAAGAGTCAAGTAGAGCATGATATCTACTATCTTCTATGATTTAAAAATTTTTCATCAACTTTATCGCTGGGACTCAGCTTAATAAATAAACCACATCATCGAATCATCCCTGCACTACGGGCCAAGGATATTCATGTAATCATTAATGGTCATAATCATACCAACAACTGTCCATCAATGCACTACGGGCCAATGAGGACTTTTACCACACAATTTGTAACATTACGGGTCATTATTATATCGAATGATCCCTGGTCATAATCATACCAATCAACTGTCCATCTATGCACGTAAGCCAAAGATGACTTTCATCACAATATAAGCATGAGGATGATGACAATGATATAAGCATTAATCAAACGAAATCAAGGATAAATATTAAAGACTTTAATTTTATCCAGAGTTTAAAAATATCCAAATTGTCAACATGATACTGCTTTATGGAGTAAAATTCAAGAATGATATTGTACAAAAAATAATTTGGACCGAAAAGATCAATTTTTGTCATAAATAGTATTCGGGTGAATAGTACCCCGTGAATAGTACTTCGGGAATAGTACCCCATGAATAGTACTTTATGAATAGTACTCATGAATAGTACCTTGTGAATAGTACTTCGTGAATAGTACTCATAAAAGGAAAATACAAAATAAAACAATATTATATGACGAGTACAAAAGAAAGGATATCTCATACGAGTATAATAGAATATACGAAACTGCAAATGGATTTTCATTCGCAATGCGGTAATCCACGTAGATAGATCATTTCCATAATTTAATAAAGAATGAATACGAAGGTTCATTCACCATGCATGCGGTAGTCCACATAGGCAAAAGTTATTCCAATGTAATAATAAAGAATGGAATAATGAGAAGAATTTCACCATGCATACGGTGATCCAGCGTAGAGGCGAGTTATTCCAATGTAATAATAAAGAATGAAATAATGGAAGAATTTCACCATGCATGCGGTAGTCCGCGTAGACAGGTTATTCCAACATAATAATAATGAATGGAGTAACAACCCTTACGAGTATTGAAAGAAAATAACTCTCTTCATGAATACAAAAGAAATAATACCCCTTACGACTGTTGAACGAAAATAATATTCCTACGAATATTAAACGAAGATGATATTCCTTACGAATATTGAGCGAAAATAATATTCATACGAATCACGAAAAATAATATCTCTTTGAATATGAAATAAATAATACCCCTTACATTTGTTGAGCGAAAATAATATTCCTACGAATATTGAGCGAAGATGATATTCCTTACGAATATTGAACGAAAATAATATTCATATGAATACGAAAAATAATATCTCTTCAGAATATGAAATAAATAATACCCCTTACCTCAGAAGAAGACTGGATACTGGAATAGTGAAGTAGCAAACTTCTCTTCTTCTTTCTCTCTATAGTTTCTCTCTCTATAATTGCTCTTGTGAGTCTTAGCGAATTGGTGATAATGAAGAAAGAATGAGCTTCTATTTATGAGAAAATATAGTTTCGATAATTGCACGTTTTGGGGCTCAAAATATTACAGTACAATATCTTCATCTTTTCCTTCATTTTTAATTTAGTCCTGCAAGTATTATCAAACTTGCACCACCTCCCCTAATAGTATATCATGTGAATCAATAGTACAATCATGTGACTCAATAGTTCTATACATGTAAAAAAATAATTTCAGTATAGTACCTTCATCTATACCTCCATTTTTAATTTAGTCATGCAAGTATTATAAATCTTGCACCACCTCCCCTAATAGTACATACATGTGAATCAATAGTACACACATGTGAACAAATAGTTATAAGCATGTGAATTAATAGCAATTAATTGCTCATTTATCCGATTAATTATCCGATTGGTCAATATAACCTCCAAACATCAATTATTATCGGAATAGATGTCGATTTCCACTAACACTAATAATCTCAACACAATGAAAATATCAATTTTATCTTTAATCAACACGAACTTATTCAGCATTAATATTATAACTCACAATATTTAACAACCAGATCATTCTAGGAAAGAGGGGGCTTTCCAATAAGGATTTTTCCCTATTGGCGCGCTATTAGGTGACCAAACCTCTCATTGACAGAACTTTCTAGACATCGTCAATATTGCAAATAATAATATGAATAACTTTGTCGTCACAATTATTGATTTAATAATATAAAATATTATGCAGATGATACTGTGACAATAATTGAATCAATAATATGAGAGATATTATGCAACAATTACTGTATCAATAATTGAGTATAACAGAGTGACTTCTCACGTAAGCATCAATAATCAATACCGTGTACTAGTATGCAACCACACGTATTACTGTACTTTTACTACCGGGTAGTTCAACAGTTTAACGGTAAAACTTTCGCCGTTATTTTTATAAAAAGATATTTCTGTCATTTTTTAACTACGACAATACTTCCGTTGTGGGGTCCACCAATGATTGTGTCGTCATACGAATATTCCCTGTTAAAATGAATATTCCTCGACCAATCGAATATTCCCCGACACAACGAATATTTTATATCAACTTGCATACTTTGCAAAATTTTCAAATATCACCCTTAACTTTAACATTTATCAATTTAACCATTTACTAAATAACATTATAAGAAAATTGAATACTTTCATTTCATAAAATTTGGGATCTCACAGTATGTATGCTATAAATGATTTTCAAAAATCAAATTGTCATAAAACAAGTTTTAAATGAAGAATTTGTGTTCTTGTGGAATATATATGTTTTAGTGGTTTTAGAATCAAAAATTGGTGATTCAATCATGTATTAACTTGCAAATTGAGAGTTATTTACGTTATTATCTTTAGATACGAAAACAATGCATGTGGTATGGATTGTTAATATGTATTTGATAATTTCAAATTGTAAAATTAATAAGTTATGAAAAACATTAACTTATTGTTTGTAAAGTCTAGATATATTGATTAAGTGTTGTGTTGCTTGACTAAGACTTGTAATTTTAGATTTATGTATGATGCTAATAATAAGAACTTGAAATAGGATAATGAGTTCAACTAAAATGGGAATTAACTTATAAGGTTAATGTTGATATAGCTAATTGGTATTGAGATTCTAATGGTATGTGTAGGGTTTTTTGGAAGCTTAAGTTATAATTGTGTAGCTAACACAGGAGACAAGTTCCTTACCTTAACTTGATTACAATTATGCATGTTTCCATTCTTAATCTTTTATTGAGTGAGTTTCCTAACTAACGATCTTTTTTTCAAAGCTTTAATTCAAGCTCATTGTTTCTAATGAGACTTCCTATTTCTTTTGAAAGTAATATTTTGGATGTACAATGTCCATTCAATTGTACATTGTTGTTGTTCAATCTTTGATCCTAATATCATTGTTTAATTCTATATCGTTGTACAAAACCCTTAATTGGCTAGTGAACCTTTATTGATTCGACTAGTTCATAGTTGATGAACGTTCTAAAATTCTAGAACTGTTATTGAAGCTTATTTAACCCAAACTTCCTTTGGTGCAGACTCTTATATAAAATTGAGATGAACAACCCTAATATAGGGGATTATTTATGTGATAGCATTAAGATGTTTGTGCACAATACATGGTATGAAAGGCTAATCCCCCTAAGTACGAGAAGTAAGGTCCATATAGTCTTATGACTGTTAAAGGTTAAAAGTAGAGATACTTGACAACCTAGAACATAGTTCATGGTCTTATGACCCTCAGCTATACTTTTGATCTTGCATCTTATTCTTGATTCAAAAGTTGAGCTTTTAATTATTCAAAATCCATTGACTACTCCCATGTTATTGTTGTTTCTATTGTTATACTTGTGGGCAATAGTTTTCTCACTCTTACATATAAAACATTGCAACTAAAATTGAGAAAGTTGACGAGCCATCTACTAGTAAAGGCAAGAGCAAGATGAACAAGTGATGAGGACTTGTCATTTTACTTGATTGAGTTTATGTAATGAGATAATTTTATTCATGTTCCACTTTTGTATGATGTTTTTAAGGTTAGACTGTGACGCCCCCAAAATAGGTCCATTCCATCCAACCCATTCTGAGTCGCCAAATACATGGTACAGAAATAACTACAACTTTATTATTACAACATATAAACTTTGAGTTTAAATACAAATATTGCCATCTAGACAATATCCACACGCAAATAAATCCCCATCATAATTATTGATACATTATTTTACAAAATGGTGAGGACTACTAAACAACTCTCTCTAGAACCTTCATTCCATACCCCACTAGTACTCGCTACATTCTTGCCTCACGAGAAGAAAAATGGAACAACAAGGAAAAGGGTGAGCTCAACTAGCCCAAGAAAGAATATTATGACTAAGATAAATACAACAAATTATCGTTAGTCTTCAACAGGAAAAATCTAATAGAATACAATAGACAAACCGGTTTTAAATCAACAATTGCAGTGGAAACAACAATTCATTAGAAGAGTTAAGCGGAGAATGCAAACTACTATCTTCTATATATGAATTTAAAAGTTCATCGTCGATATTTTATCCCTGTAACATCAATCGATATATATACGGAATCAAATATTCATCTTTGCACTACTGAGGCCAAAGATATTCATCGATCCATCGTGTTCATCTCAACACTGTTCATCTTTTTGCACTACGGGCCAAAGATATTCATCAAGAAATCATTCATCTTTGCACTACAGGCCAAAGATATTCATCAGTAATATCATCATTTAGGAATGAGGATGATGAAAAACATTTCAAAGAAAACGAATCCAGTGAAACAAAAGAACAAGTATTATGGATTCGTACTTTAAACAATCCGAGTTCAAAAATACTTCATAAATAATCATCATCAAGTAAAATTCAAGAATGATCAAAACATGGATACAATCAAAGCTAGTATCCATAATAGATATTTTGACTAAAAGAAGAAATTTCATTTTTTAATTGAATAGTGTAGTATTCGTGAATAGTGTCGATATCGTGAATAGTGCAAGATATCGTGAATAGTAACTCCGACACCAAAAGATAGAAATTTCACAAAAAAAAACTTCTTCACGCTTCAGAATAGTACTCGTTGAAAAGTAACCCGTGAATAGTAACTCATAAATAGTAACTCGTGAATGGTACTCATGAAATAGTAACCCGACATGAAAAAGTTCCAAATTTGATAAAAGTTCCAACCAATATTTCAAAGATAATGATATTGAAGAAATAATATCATCCGAGAAGAAAATAACATCCCTTACCTCGAAAGACAGTACTTTTAGTTGAAACACCGGATATAGGCTATGACTTGAACTCGCACCATATAAAAATACTCAAAGTATACTCAAAATACTCACAAGAATACGCTCGATAATATAGAGAGAAAACTTGATTTTAAGTGTGATTTTCAATTCTAACCTAAGCACCTATTTATAGGAAAATGCTTAGAACACCAAAGCGTAAAATTAAATATAATATTAATATAATTATACAAATTTTCCTTAGCCCACCTTTTGGTCAAAAACACCAGCCACACATGTTAAATGAGGTTCACAAACTCACCAAAACGTTTTTCTCAAAATAATTAATTAAAACTCCCAAAAATCAATTATTTTGAACTCAAGAACTTCAATAATTCATAATAAATAGTCCTTTTGTCGAGAAAATTTGAATCTTGCAACTTTTTATAGGAAATTCAATTCTCTACAACTTTGCAGAAGAAAGTTTTCCAAATTCCAAACATAAATTGACCAAGAAATCCATAAGCGGATGATTTTACTGTTTATAATCAAATTTGATTCAATAATTGTGTCCACCAACACACAAAACATGTGTTAAACATTTAATGCCACAAAAATATTCTTCCTCCTCATATCCTCATATATTCCACATTCATTGTAAAAATATCACCATTAATATATTATTAAAATAATATATTTAAATGAATTATTTTATCGAGGAAAAAAGATAAAATATTAATTTTCAACAATTGTCATTTTAAAATTTTCTCCATCTATATCCACATAAAATCAATATTTTCCTCATCATATAAATCAATAATTAATTATTCACAAATAATATTACAGAATCTGATCTTGTGACCGGTAGTTCCCAGGAAAGAGGGGCTTTCAATAAGAATTTCTCCTTCTTGGCGCAATTAGGTGACCAAACCTCTCCTTAGAAGCGAGAACTTTCTAGACATTGCCAATAATGTTATCTAATAATATTATTGAGGATAATATGAATTATTAGCTTCGATAATGGAAAATCTTGTGTAATGACAATTTATTGAAACAACGATAATATAAACTATCAATCTGACAATTATTGAATCAATAAAATAAAATATTGAGCAGTAATTCTTTGTAACAATTATTGAGTAGTGCCTTCTTACGTAAGAATCAATAATTGGTGCAATACCACCGTGTGTCTTCTTGTTCAACAACGCAGCGATTAGTGTGTTTTAACCAATAGGGTATTCCAACAAGATTAACGATAACAACTACTGTAGTTATTTAAAAACAACTTATATTTGTCGTTTTCTTCATCCAATCGCTTTGGGGCTTATGGGGGCATAAAAGATGTCGTCATTACAAATATTTCCGACAAACAAAGAAGAATATTCCACGACTAAACGAATATTCTCCGACAACAATGAGTATTTTAAATTTACTTGCTTATTTGAAATATTTGCCTATTTTACCCATAACTATCCACATTAATCAAATCAACCCTTACTATTTCAAAATAATAAATAGAGAAAAATAAATTTCATTTATTAATATTTTGGGGTCTTACATAGACAACCTGGGATTGATTAAGAAGTTGTAACCCTTTAATAGGGAAGATTATCATTTAAGTTTATTAAGGTTTATGTTTTTATGTTATACTATATTGTGGGAAATTAGTTGCGAATATTTTAGACAGTGAACACCAAATTCTGTGGGAATGAAGTACTCGGATTTGGGGGTGTCACAAGTTTCTTCTTAGCTTCTCCCATAAGTTTCTCCTAGCTTATGTTATAAGCTTATTGTAGCTTCTCCCATAAGCTTCTTGTACTAGTTAGCTTTTGTAATTCTTCCAATTAGAAAAAAGTCGATTTTTTCCCTTTCGTAAATTTTATTAGATATTACGTTTCTAACACCCGAATAAATGCTATGACATAATTCAAAATTTTGAAAAATGATAAAAACGTTTTTTTTTAATTCTTGAAAAAAAATTAATTTCTCCCAACACTCATACATAATCACGTAATCCATAAACTATGTCATTAATCGACTTAAAAACACATTACACAAATAATATCCATAAAATTCCTTTTATTAAATATTCACCTTAAAACCTATTACAAGGTTATCTGATTTCTCGGATCGTCAAAAATATAGTTTTTAAGCACATTTTCAACTACTCTTCACCTTAGTATTAAGAGTTTTAAAAAAAAATTCTTGGGTCTTCACTCTAAGAAGATCAGCAATGTCAGTTCATGTCAGAACTGAGGCACTTTACGATTTTCCTATGAAAGTAGTATGCCCTCAAGCCAATTATATTTGATGTGATAAACATTTATTTTCTAATCTTATTCATTTATTAATAATATAATTTATTTAATACAAAAGGCATTCTTTATCCATGTTAATTAGTTGAATTAATAAATGTGATAAGCCCATAGTTTTGGAGAAATGCTTTTAGAATCATGATGATGATCATGCTAATGAGATCTAAATTTAAAATAACTCAAAACTAAAATATTCCTAATCGTATGGATCACTAATGTGGGATTACTGATTTCGGATAGATTAGTACATACTATGCTTGCTCTATTGAAGAGGACGATTGATCTCATAATCATTTGTGTGGAAACACTAAATCAAGTATATAGGTGCTTATTGGAGAATAAGTTCAGTGAACGTGACTTGTATAAAGGAACCTAATGGAGTTTTACTTATATGTCAATAGCAGTTCCTAAAGTGATAGTAGTACAAGTGATCATTGGACTTGAGATCATCATAATATCTTGTATATATTAAGTTATGTTTTGACATATTCCTTAAATCTCTAGGGTATCTAGGGTATGTTATATAATAAAGTATATATGGAGATAGGTGAATGACCAACAAAGGATCTACCACTTCCAATAAAAGGGAGATAATGTCCTATGTGATTCCATAAAGTGACAACTCGGAAATCCCTAGTCAGGGTTATATGGAAATTAAAAACATTAACTAGAGTTAAGCATTTTAGAATTGGAATACATATAATCAAATAAGTAATACTTGACAGTAATTCCATGTTCTATATTTGATTGAGACATTGTACGGTAGAAAAATAGAATTGTATAGTAATTATTCACGGAATAGGTTCTTTGTAATCTTTGTGATAATCTTTGCGATTGAGTGTTGAATTCATATTATTCGGATAGTCATGATACATTATATATAAGGTGTCACTCATGATGTACAATAAATATTATTTATTTATATTTTAATTAAAGGAGTTTAATTCATTATAAATAATATTAGAATAGTTCTAATTTATTTATTCTATTTACAAATTTAATATTGAACCTAGAGGGTCATACCATAAAAGGAGAAATATAAGTTTAAAAGTGATTGGCTTACTAATAATAAATTAAGTGTTTTTAACTTATTAGTGAAATAAATTAAATAGTTTAATATTTATAATAAGTATTTTGAGAAATACTAAATTATAAATTAATAAGAAAAGTCTTATTATTTATTATTATTAATATTTAGTTCCTTGGGAATTAAATTAAAAACCCCAACTCCTAAAAAGTTTAGGAGAGAGGGTTAGTCTATAAATAAGAGGAGTCTTATTATGGGATAGACTAATGCATCTAATGCTATTTCCATCTCTCTTACAACTATTCTCAAAACCCTAAGGAGTCAGGATAGAGAGAATTAGAGCTAGCCACTCAAGAATTAGTAGAATCTAAATTCACATCTTCAATCAATTTCTCTTGGTGGATCACATCTTGGGCGTTGCACACTTTGAGTACTGAACGTTTGATCCTACGATTGTAGAGATCGCGAAGGAACAAAGGATTGGAGCTTGAAGATTTCATTAAGGAGTTTATCATCTTCAAAGGTATATCTTTTATCCTTCCTCTCTCTAGCTTTCTGGCTTTTCTCTTGCTCTCTTTTCATTCTCTTAAGCTTTATCTCTCACTCTCTCTCTCTCTCTTGCAATATGGAATGAGTGAAAATAACTAAGTGTTAGATGAGTTAACAAATCATTCTACACTTAACTTAACCATGCTTGAAAGTTAAACTAACTCGTGTGGGGTAAAGGAATTAAAGGATGACACTTATGACTTATTGGATAAAAGGCTTAAGAAGATAACCAAGCATTCAATGCTCTGTGTCAACTATAGCTATGAGTCATCAAAACCTCCCCCTTGCCCCATTTTGGCCAGCCCCCTTGGGCTATTTTCCCCTTATCTTGCCTCCTTTATCCCACATGGGATAATCATCAAACCCTCCTTCATTATCTCGCTTTGGATAAGCCTTGTCACCCATGTTTATCCCACATGGGATAAACACCAACTTTCTAGTTTTGGTTCCAAGTTTTTAGGGTTTTAACCCTAAGGCTTGAGTTATGGCTCAACCTTAGTCAAGCCACCATATAACCTATACTTTACCCTTGACTCAACCCTAAGCCAAGCTTTCAAGACCCTAGGCTTAACCCTTGGCTCAAACTTTACCAATTCTTGATTTCATACCCAAGACTTAATATTCTTAGCCAAGACTTAATATTCTTAGCTAGTTCAACTAATTTTCGTTAGACATTTTCTTATCTAGTTAGATTTTCTAACTTTCTCGGTTACATTTTCACAAATCGCTCGGTTAGCCTAAAAATCGACTTTCAATTTTCAAAAATCTGATTTCGCCACCGATACCCCTTTTCGAAGAAACACTACGTCGTAATTCAAAAATTCAAAAAAATGAGTTTACGTTTTTAGCGTTATAGTGTTTTTAGGTCTTTTGCTAGAATTTTTTTTTATTCTACATTTACCATTCAAACACTAAAAAATGCTCACATAACACGTTTCGTGGTCATATTATGACCATAAAACACAACAAATTCAAATAATCCATAAAAATCTCATTTTATTAGATAATTTCTTATAAATCCTATTTACAAGGATGTTTGATCTTTTGCGATCATTACAGGTTCTATTGTGAGAAATTTTTGTATGGTTTCAAGTTGATTAATTTAGAGAATTAAGACTAATTTTTTGATATTTGGTATTTGTGTTTCTTGTTTGTCTTGACATTTTAGTATAATGAAAAAGACCAAGTGAAAGTAAATGCACTAGTATTCATTGTAATGCTCATCCTCTTTGCTTTTGTGTGTACGTATGTAATTGATTATTAGGTAACTAACTAGTTTCCGGCCCAACAAATTAAATAGCAAAACAACAAATGAAAGAAAGGCAAAAAAAAAACACAAAAAAAAATAGAGCCACGGTAGTTGTATTAGCCATAATACTCATTATGGAACACCATGAACTCCTTGTAGTGTGTTATTCATATAGTCTTAATAAAGATGAATTTTTCTCAAAATATCATTTTGAATATTATATGTGGAATTGATATAATGTTATAGTTGTGGGTAATATTTATAAATTTTGCAAAGTAAGCAAGTTGTCATAAAAAATTCGATTGGTCGGGGAATATTCGTTTTAACAGAAAATATTTATTCGACAGCACAATCATTGGTGGACCCCCAACGGAATTATTGTCGGAGTTAGAAAACTACAAAAATATATTTTTATAAAAATAACGGTGAAAGTTTTACCGTTAACTGTTGAAATACCCAGTGATAAAAGTACAGTAATACGCGTGGTTGCATAGTAGCACGAGGTATTGATTATTGATGCTTACGTGAAAAGTTACTCAGTTATACTCAATTATTGCTACAGTAATTGCTGCATAGTATCTCACATTATTGATTCAATTATTGTCACAGTATCATCTGCATAATATTTTATATTTTTAAATTAATAATTGAGATGACAAGTTATTCATATTATTATTTGCATTACTGTCAATGTCTAGAAAGTTCTATCGAGGAAAGGGGTTTGGTCACCTAATTGCGCGCCAATATGGAGAAATCCTTATCGGAAAGCCCCCTCTTTCATAGGAATGATCTGGTTGTTAATATTGCAAGTTATATTATTGATGAATAAATTTTGTTAAAAATATTGATGGGATTTTTATGAAGTATTTGTTATAAATTTGGCTTATTATTTGGATCCCCACTTACCCATTTTTTAAAACTATCGGTAGAAGTTACCTAAGTTTTGTTATATATATATATATATATATATATATAATGATGTTGATGGGGGGAAAGTTGTCAGGGGAAAGAAAAGAATGGAGAGGGAGGGAAGATAACGTGGGTGGAAGGTAATATTATATATATATTATAATAAGTTTTATTTTTTATGAAAAATAAAATATATTATATTTTATTATGCATAGTATTTTCATAATCTCTGCATAGTGCTTGCATAGTAAATCTTGTGAATTGATTGAGTGGTACGAGTGAATTAAATTCGATTTTCTTTTGACGTAAATCCATGATTATTTCTAAATAGTATCCTTCCATTCTCCTATAAATAAGATGCTTAGTTTATAATTCAAAATCACACCAGAATTAGAGAATTCTTCTTTTATAATATTGAGTGTATTTCTTTAGAGTTTAAGAAAGCTTTGAGTGTAGAAAATAGTACAAGTTTTCTTCAAGAATATCCCCGCCCTACCAGTTACAAGTACTCTCTTTTTAAGGTAAGGGATATTTTTTTTTTCAATCTTCGTAAGAAATAATATTTTCTTCCATACTCTGTAGTATGTAAGTAATATTATTTCATTTTAGATTTCAAATTCTACATTCATTTTGTTAAGTTTTGGCTTCTATACTCCTTGAAATTAGTAGAATATCCTTGAAATTTGCATTTCATCTAGTATCCTTTCACGAAAAATATTATTCTGAGCATTCTTGATAATTTTTAATATTTTCATGTCGGGATACTATTCACGGAGTACTATTCGTGAAGTAGTATTCACGAGGTACTATTCACCCAAAGTACTATTCACGACAAAAATTGATTTCTTTTCTGTCCAAATCATTTTTGATACAATATTAATCTTGAATTTTACTCCACAAAGCAGTATCATGTTGACAATTTGGACATTATTGAATTCTGGATAAATTGAATTATAAATCTTTAAAATATATCCTTTGCTTTCATTTAATTGAATTCTTATATCATTGTCATCATCCTCATGCTTATATTGTGATGAAAGTCATCTTTGGCCTGTAGTGCATAGATGGACTCTTGATTGGTATGAATATGATCAGTGATTATTCTGTATAATCATGACCTGCAATATTACAAATGATGTGGTAAAAGTCCTCATTGGCCCGTAGAGCATCTACCATTGGTGATAACACGAATATCCTTGGCCCGTAGTGCATGGATAATTCGTGGACGTGATACTAATGAATATCATTGGCCCGTAGTGCATAGATAATTCAGTGATGTGGATTATTTATTAAGCTGAGTCTCAACGATAAAATTGATGATAAACTTTTTAAATCATAGAAGATAGTAGATATCATGCTCTACTTGACTCTTCTAATGGATTGCTTGTTCCGCTGTAGTTAAACTTGTTTTTTATTGGTTTAACTCTGTTGAAGGCTAACGATAATTTATTCTGTATTATCTTAGTCATAATATTTCTTACTGGGCTAGTTGAGCTCACCCTTTTGCTTTCGTTGTTCTCTTCAGGAAATGAGAACGTAGCCAGGATTAGTCAGGGAATGGAGTGACGGTCCGTGATGGTGGTTGTAGTGGTCCTCACTATTTTATAAAATAGTGTGATAATAATTGTAATGAGGACTCCATTTGAGTTTGGATATTGTTTAGAAGACAATATTCGTGTTAAAACTCTCAGCTATGTTTTGTCGTATTTTACACGACAATTGTATAATTAAGTTTGTATTTGAATTCCGTACCATGTATTTGGTGACTCAGAATGGGTGATGTATACCTATTTTAGGGGTGTCCTAGTTGGTATCAAAGCTTAGGGATATGATCCCTGGCTGAGATGTGAGACTAGAACTAGGAGGGGAGAGACGGGTAAATTATTCGCTAGTATGACCTACCTAAACTTATTTGTTATTTAATTGGTCAGTCAGAATATAGGGATAATATGTGGTATGTCAATTAACCCTTGTTTTGTGGCAGTATTTGAAAATGACATCTAAAAATCAAGAGATGAACTCATATAGAGTTTTAAGTGATGAATCGAGGATATTCATTTAAAGAATAAATATTGGATTATAATATTTTGTTATAACAAAGATTTTATCGGGGAGTACTAATTAAGTTATTAAACTTGATTGTAGGATGTTAGGCGAAGAAGAAATTAGAGATATCCATGTGGTGAGTGAAGAATTAATAGTTGCACCCGAGCTAGTCGCAGAGGTAGCAGCTGAGAATGGGGAAGAAGAGGAACCTGAGGAGAATTTATTAGGAGAACTTTATAATCGAAATGTAGAACTGTAAAATCATATTCATGAGTTAGAAGAGTAGGCTGAAGAACGGCAGGCAGTCGTGGAGCAAAAAGATTCAACAATTCAAGTTTGTGTTACCCAATATGTGATGTTTGAACAAAAGCACTCTTTGGCAGAGTATAAGATAATAAAGCTGGAATCTGAAAATTCAAATGTCAAGGATCAGCTGAAAGAAGAAACAACTGAACGAGTGAGAATGAAGGATGCATGGGTAAAAGCCGCACGACGCGTTGATATTGTGGAAAGAGAAGTCCGATCCAAGTAGGCTAAAATATATGATATGTATTTCTCTTTTAGGACAGCAATTGGGAGAACCCAACATCGAGTTTTGAATTACCCTGTACATTGCGGTCAACCCTAATTTGATATGGATCGAAGATTAATGATTCAAATCATGGATCAGGAGTACGACAAAGCAGTTGAGGGTGGAATATGCCCTATAGCGAAAGTTAATTCCAGCAGTAATGGTAACACCAAAGGCTATCCCGGACAAGTCAAAGTCGGTAGTTCAAGTGAGAGCGCTTTTCGTAACTTCCCAAAGAACGAGAAACCCGAACGAAGTTATCACAGGTAAGTTAATCATAAACTCTTGCGAAGTCTATACCTTATTTGATACCGGTTCTACCCATTCTTTTATTTCTCCTACTTGCGCTCAACATTTAAATTTAACTTCGGAGAAATTAGACTTTGACTTATCTGTTGAAACTCCGTTGGGAGAAACCTTCATTATATCCACTATTTATAAATCTTGTTCGATTCAAATCGATACCCTAACATTACCTGTCGATCTTATCTCTTTGAAAATACTTGCATTTGATGTGATTTTAGGGATTGATTGGTTAACTACTCATCATGCTAAAATTAATTATTTTCGTAAGATTGTTAGCTTTCATATTCCTAACCAACCTATTATGCGAATTCAAGCAACCAAACCATTAAAGTCAATCATTGTCATATCAAGCCATAAAGCTATTCGTTTATTGAAAAACGGATGTCAAGCTTTCTTAGCCCATGTCACGGATTTAAATAAAAATACGTCAGATTTGAATGATATTTCTATTGTTAATAAATTTCTTGACGTATTCCCTAAACAACTTCCTGGCCTACCCCCAGAGCATGAAATTGAATTTTGTATCGACCTTGAACCTGGTACAAAACCCATTTCTAAAGCCCCATATCGAATGGCTCCTATTGAACTTCAGGAGTTAAAAACCAAACTGTAGGAATTATTAGACATCGATTTCATTTGTCCTAGTACGTCTCCTTGGGGTGCTCCTATTTTATCGTAAAGCAGAAAGATGGAAGTATGCGACTTTGTATTGACTATCGGGAGTTAAATCATGTCACCATCAAAAATAGGTATCCGTTGCCTCGCATTGATGACCTGTTTGATCAATTGCAAGGTGCCAAATTCGTTTCAAAGATCGATCTTTGTTCCGGATATCATTAGTTAAAGATTAAAACTAATGACATTCCAAAGGCTGCTTTCTGAACTCGGTACGGGCATTACGAATTCCTAGTCATGTCTTTTGGATTGACTAATGCTCCTGCTGCCTTCATGGACATGATGAATCGAGTATTCAAGGAATATTTGTATCATTTTGTGGTTGTCTTTATTGATGACATCCTCATATAATCAAAAAGTCATGAAGATCATAAGCAACACTTGAGGCTGATACTTCAAAAGCTTCGTGAAAACAAGCTTTATGCCAAGTTGAAGAAATGAGAGTTCTGGCTTGTGGAAGTAGCATTCTTTGGGCACGTGATATCAAATCACGGAATATCTATTGACCCAGCGAAGATTGAAGCAATACAAAGCTGGGAGCAACCTAAGTCAGTGACCGAAGTACGTAGCTTTCTAGGCTTAGCTGGTTATTATCGGAGATTCGTGGAAGGATTTTCTCGAATCGCTACTCCGTTAACTCAGCTGACTCGAAAAGATATAAAATTCAGTTGGAGCAAGGAATGTGAGAGGAGTTTTCAAGAACTCAAGAGGAGTCTTATTTTAGCACCTGTTCTGACAATACCATCTGGTTCGGAGGGATTTGTCATCTATAGTGATGCTTCAGGTAAAGGGTTAGGATGTGTTCTCATGAAACATGGGAAATTCATAGCCTATGCCTCACGACAACTCAAAGAATATGAGAGGAATTATCCTACTCATAATCTAGAGTTGGCAGCAGTCGTTTTTGCTCTTAAATCTGGAGGCATTACTTGTATGGGGAGAAGGTGGAGATCTATACCGATCATAAAAGCCTCAAATATTTCTTCACCCAAAAGAAACTCAACATGCGGCAATGACGTTGGCTCAAGCTGTTAAAAGATTATGATCATACCATTCAATATCATCCTAAAAGGCAAACGTAGTAGCTGAGGCGTTGAGTAGAAGATCGTGTGCGGGTACGATTGCGATATTTTCAACGCAAAGGCCCATTTTGTATGACTTACAAAGGATGGAGATAGAGTTAAAGACTCTAGGAACCCACATGATGATGGCAAATATACAAGTAGAACCGACTTTAATTGATAAAGTTAAAGTTGCTCAAGCTACAGACCTGGAGCTGATGCGTATGAGGAAGAAAGTATAAGAAGGTGTTATTTTTGAAGCAAGAATCGATGAAGAAGGAATACTTTGTGACGCCCCCAAATTTGGGTATCTTTCAACCCGATAAATAGTGCTCCACGGTGCTACAGTTCACACAAACATTCAATTGAAAAGCCTCAAAAGAATGAATATGTCTTATATATATTGCAAACCAATATTACCATTCCCCAGGTTCTTTATAATCGTTACATTTGTTCTTGTCATAATATCAAATATTATCATTACAAACCTATACTATTACATAGGTATTCTACGGGTGTGTTTTAGCCTTTCCTTTATCCTTGCCGGATCCTTCGGTCCGTTCGGTCTTAGCTGCATTCATATGGTTCAAGCAAGAGTGAGCATAACTAGCTCAGCAAGTACAACAATTCTATTTAACAATATGCTTGAATCATACAAATTATATATCTTCGATAACTGAACAATATTTATGAAGTATTATCGATAATTCAAAATAACACTTCTCTTTTCTTTAAAACGTTTTACAATGAACAATATTCAGTAAAACATCAATTTTAGTCCAAGACCTTGAGCATTTCATACTTTCTTTAAAAAGGACATCCCGACACTAAGTTCGTAAGTCCGGCATTACTTACGAGCACGTCTAGGTGATCAGCCTATAGTATTCTATGTTGATCAACACTACATTCATTAAACGTATTTACGTTTAAGTTATGGAAACCTCACGTGCCTGTCGTTTGACGACAAAACATTTTAGCATACCCAGTCTTCATTTTAAAACCATACCAATATAGTTTGGTAAAATATTGACCATACTTTGATAGATTATAAGAAATCCAAATATCTTAAGTCTAGCCGAAAGAATTGGCTTTGACTTTATCATACATTAATTCATGCGTAAAAATACATGAATCACAAAGCTTATCTAGATTGAACATAGACAAGGGTTAGAATACTTGCCTTCAGCATATGCTACTGTTATTACACGTTCACTTTAAGTCTTTAAGGTCTCTACAATAGATGATCATATAACATAACACATTAGGTCATGAATAAACATACATGATTTCTAATGAATCTTACCCTTCTTCTCAATTTAATCATGTATTAGATTTGTTATTATTGGTTCCGGCTTGTCGTTATAGTTTACATCATCATTACGTTCATGTTCAATTGACTATCTTCAACCTTTAGGTATCATACTTAAGATTAATATATGCTTTAACAATGTTATAATTAAGCTTTACTTCATTGTTAATCAACCACCATTCATGCTCTACTTTCAAACATTCTTTACTCACAAAACCCTAGGACTGGCGCTGCGGCGCCAGTCATTACTATACAACTCGCATTGTGGCACGGGTTTCAGGTGTCCTATTCTACCTTGGCATGCAAGTGCCACTTCCCAAGATGCCACATTCAAGCTTCAGGTCGTAACTCCGACCACAACTTTATGGGGTTACATGGCCAGCGGACTCTCGAGCCACATATAGTTACCACAGTTCATTTGTTCTGTGAATTTTTTGGGGACATAACTTATTCATTTTAAGTCCGAATTGGCTCATTTAAAAGCCATTAGTTCACAAATCATATACTCTACGTGTTCATGTAAGAATTTTATATTTTTGACTTCGTTTAATCAAAATTCACCTATTGGTTCATTTTTAACGAAAACGATAAACGTTCGTGAACGTTCAACGCTCATTTTTTTGTTCTAAGTCAGAATTCGGCCATTTTCAAGTTCGCAACTCTATAATGCCAAATAAGACTTGTTCCCATCGAAAACCAACATTTTTGAGCTCAATATCAAAATTTGACCTCTAATCCGAGAATTTCACGAATTCGACGATTATCGTCCAATCGTGAGAATTCCGGCATAGCTTCGTTACTTATGATTTGATTATCATTTTAAATGGATTCTATCCATCATATTAACATCTTAACCTACACATTACATTAACTTATTTTTATGATAAGTTACTACTTGTTCTTCATGAGCTTATAACTTATCAAAGTATAAACTACATATAATTTTGCTTCACATGGCTTATGATAGTTTAAGTCTTCTAACTATCATTCTTACATACTTTTATTATACTAACTTCATTCATGTAAACATGATACAAGTTCTTCCTTAGTTCATAGCTTATCTATGAAAAAAGTGCTTATTCTCGGCTTAATAGGACTTAAGTCCTTAGATTCTTCATTCCTATCATTTCTTATCATACATGTCCATTAATCCACACTTCTCTTATCAACC